>JBBJLS010000006.1:8345437-8362044 GCA_037577275.1 Bryconaethiops microstoma
AGATGGAAAATAAATGTAGAATTTATTTAGAGGCACTTCCGTGGAAGATCCTATTACATATACTCATCCACTCCTGATTGCTGAAAGACAAATCAAGGTCCTTTTCTCATACCAGTTTAGTATCATCTCATAACAAGGTGAGTCCATCTCAGAGAAAACAGTATACGGGTTTAAGAATTTAATCCTTGAATTGCCAGGTAAAACGAGGGTCTAGCTTTAAAAAGGATCTCTATAGCGTATGTCAAAGTATTCTGTGATTTGACCTAATGCCCCCTGACATCCAGGTTCTAAGTTCAATATTCCTTTGAGAGCATGTCAGGATTTAGAGCAGGATCATTAGAGCAGGCAGTTTGGAATTTTTTGCACTTATTCTTGTACTTCTACATACCAGCAGTGAATTACAGACAACAAAGATATCTGGTAAGTGTGGAATATCGACAAAATTATGAATGAAGGGTGGAGATAGGATGAAAAGTCTGTAAGACCCATAAGACATATTGGGCAGAGATGCACCTGCCAGTGATTTTGATTTTAAAAGTATGGAAAGATTTAAATGAGATGTCTTGTACTCCTAAGTGCATTTACATAACAATTCATTTTGTTTCTTGAAGAAATGTGGGAGAGATAACATGGAGACTGAAACAAAGAGACTAAACAAGCCGAATATATTCCCACCAAAAAACTCCATGACTAATGAAGGCCATTCAACTACATTTTTTATTCACAGATATCTTCAACCAGTTATGGATAAAATCAATGGGCTATTTAGTACATAATTACTTTGAAAACTACTCTGTAAAGCCACAGATTTATTAAAATTTTAAAACTTTACCAAACTAGGAACTTACATTTGTGGCAGCGAGAGCACAAGCCGCTTGGTCTTTTAAGTATAAGAGGATACCAATTGCATATAAAGAAAGGAGATGATCAGTTTCACCCACCTTAACCCCTGAAATGGATGTGCTGGACCGAATGTATTGAGCTAATGGTTCTATAACCAAAATAAAACACAGGGAGAGAGAATAGAGCTCTGTCTACCACCTCTGCTAATTGGGAACCTCTCTGCCCTGAAACCAATTATATCTATAGCAGCTATAGGGAACATTTATAGAAATTTGACCAAGGTAATGAAGTAATGCAAGTAGGTAAATTTTTTACATTAACAGCAAAAACAAATCTCCATTCGCTGCATCAAGAGTAGCAATTAAGCCAGGGGTGCTGGTTGCTACCTTTACTAAGACATCATTTGATTCCTTAGTAGACAACGCATAAAACCTTCAGGTACTACGCTGTACTTTGATTAAGAGAAGCAATGAACTTTCTTGCCAATTTTGGGGTGTCGAGTAGCCATACATCATCATCTGAGTTTAGCAGGACAGGTAAATCCATTGTACAGGTCTTGATGAGCTTTTACCACCACATGAGGTATAGTGTGTTTCTTCAGAGCCGCTCCTAAAATAGCTCATTTTGTGGTACATCGAGAGAAGTGTACTTGCAAGCTTCTTGTTGAGCCTTTTGAAAGGCTAAGGGACCTGTGAGCCTTGTCCATTTTTGTAGGCAGAGAATTCTGAGGCAGTTCTACCCAAGAGAGTCTCAATGACAGCAGAAACTCTGTCAGTGTATTACTGCCCTCCACATTCTCTGGTAAACCAGAAACCCCTGGTTCTTCAAGTCCTCTACTTTCGATTGTAAGAACTCTGATCCTTTTTCAGGGTGGAAAACTTTGTTTGGTTGAATTGCCAAGATCCTTTTTTCAACTTCATACAGTCAGTTTTCCATGAGACTCTCTTAGTTAAAATTTCCACTGAAGTCACAGAATTGGCAATTTCCTGGAGGCCGCCACTGAGGCAAGAGCCAATTGACCTAATTTCAGTCATAATAGTCACTGTATCAGGTTGGGGTTAACATTAGCTTCTTTTACCACACCAGGCTTGGGAACATCTTTTCTTTTTGTTGCATCTCTGAGACCAAGTAGACAAAAAATGGGAAAATGTTCGGTGGCTTTTGTGTCAGATATGTTCCCACTGAGTTTAAAGATAAAGTTTCAAAAGATAAAAGGAGGTAAAAACGGTTCTAAAAGGAGAATTTGGGGACAGACCAAAAGCTTAGGACTTCCAACTAGTCTGCAACTCCTGGAAGTCCTATAGAATATTGTTAAATATATTTGTTGGCGACCTATTGGGAAGGAATGAAAGTTGTGAAAGAGTAGAAGTCAAGATTTCTCAGAATAGGTATAAAATCAGGCTATTTCACATCCTAATAAACGGCTTTATTTGTGACAATTCCTATGTGAAATAACGCAGAAATGGAAACAGCTAGATCAGGATGTCAAATTTTGCAGTGTTGATATAGCATCACGTTTTCCCTTGCAGATCCTACTGGGCATCCTCTCTCTGAGACACCTCATGCATATATAGCAGAACAATTATACAACCCTTATAATCCTCACCCTGGCTGTCGAGGACACACTGCACAACCTCCTCCAGGCCCAGCAGGTAGATGAACTCGGAGTTGGCGGCTGAGGGCAGGAAGTGGAGGAGTGGCGCTGGTGGTTTGGGTGGCGGGATCTCTAGCAGTGTCTTCTCCAGCTGTTTGCGTAATGCCAGTTTGGCTGCAGCCTGACTGCTGGCCATGTCCTGCAGAGAGGTGGAGCTAGCACTGGCCAGCGAGGATGATCCCACTCCACCTGCCATGCCAGCCACACCCACTGCCGGCATGTGCGGCAGGTTCATATAGATGGAGGAGGAGCTGGAGCGCTGGGGCACAGACACCTGCTGACTAGACGCCTGTCAAGCACACATGTATACTTTTGCATTAAATGAACTGTTAACAGTAAAGTGTGTAACACACATCAACAGGTTCCTTATAATCACCACTCACTGTTTCCCAATCAGAAACTCTGGTTTACATAGTGTGTACATTTACAAAGTATATGCAAAGAAACAATGAAGAAACAATCTATTTTCATTATATAACTTTGTCCCGATTTATAGATTTTCCAAAATTGCTTATTGTACCATCCCTAAACACAAACATGAATTTCAGATGGACTGCTTTAGCAGTTTAGTTCCCAAATACGAGCACTTTAACAAGGTTTACACAGTACACTAAACCTCTTATTTCAAAAACACGCACGCACACACACAGACACACACACACTTTCTCTCTCTCACACAGACACAGAGTCAGAACCTGCTGGTAGCCAACAGGGCTGCTGATGTTGGCTGTGGGTGTGCGCATGCTGCTGGGTTTAGGTTGCACTCTGTGGCCCTGCAGCTGGCCTGGGCTCGGAGCAACCACACGCTGCGACATCATCATCTGGGGCATGGAGGCACTGACTGCAGACCGGATCACACTCTGACCCTGAGGAGAGAAAAGGGCTCAGGGTAAATCATTTTGCAAACATTAATGTACCGTCCTAAATTTGAAATTCACTGTGTTCTGAGACTGGAGTTTTGTGCAGAGCCACAAGATGGCAGTCACAGTCTATCCATTTATGTTTGGCAAACACTACTTATCCACTTAACCCCAATCCACACTCACTGTCCACTTCACTGGAAACACCTACATAGTACTAACACTCACTACTCACTTTCTGAAATCTGTCTACCTTTCAGGTCCACCATAATGTTACAATTACACAATTTTGTCTGTTCTTATGTATAATTTATCATCCTTTACCCCACTCATCATGATCAGATTTTGGACCCAGCTGACCAGATATTACTAAATCTTTACACTGATAAAAGGGAACGGAATGTTTAATATAAATTGTGAATGGGAACATATAGGCTACAGTCTCTAAATCTACACCAGCAAGGTAGACCTATAAACTATGGGGTGCCCAATACTTTTGTCCCACATTTAGAGCTCAAAAACATTGACATTTAGAGCTTAACATTTAGATATATATTTAACATTTAGATATAGATTTAACATTTAGATATATATTTAACATTTAGATATATCTTTAACATTTAGATTTAAGATTTAGATTTAACATTTAGATATATATTTAACATTTAGATGTAAGATTCAACATTTAGATTTAGATTTAACATTTAGATATATATTTAACATTTAATTTTAACATTTAACATTTACGCAGCAAGAAAATGTACTAAAATGTAACACTGTTTTTTGAACACATTTGGCTGTAAATGTGTGACAATTGTGCTAAATGATGAAAAAATGACACCTCTAAATTTGTTAAATTGTTTTTACAAATGGCACCCTATATATACACACACACACACACACACACACACACACACACACACACACACACATATATATATATATATATTAACGGTTCTGGCCACAGGTGTTCTGTAAAATGAAGGACACAGACGAGAACGAACTGCTTGGCCCAGTGAACGGTTGATAGGAGTATCGTTCAATATAATAATTTTTGTATCATCTGAGTATATCAAGTCTAAAATATCCCTTTAACGAGAAGCATTTAGGAGCAAACCCGGCGGTCCGAGCCAACACAGCTCAATCCCAGCGCCAGCAGCCAGCCACACTGGACCAGGCACTCAGACCCAAAGTGAGCACATCTACCTGTGACCCACTAACTCCCCAGCAAAATGGTCTCTGTTGCGAGTTTATTTTGAGATGCCTTGTATGCTATAGCCCCAATACTGAGCGATTTGTATGAGTGAAACACACAAGACGCCAATTGCAGCGCGTGCCCCCACGCTCCCCCCTGTAAAATACTACAGCTATTTAAATTGATTGTTTTAATTATGGGTTTTAGTGTGTGTGCGTGTGTGTCTCTGTACACTTTAAGTACACTTACATTTATGTGTACTTTTCAGTTACAGCATTTGGCAGACACTTGTATCCAGAGCAATGTACATGAGTGCTTTGAGTGCTCACACTAGTAAGCTTAGGCTTAAAATGAAGAGCTGGTAGTTGACTATGATTCCACCAGAGATCCTATGGGTCCTATGAGATCACACATGCAAAGAATACATTTTAAAATTGATATGTTTTTTGTTAAGTTACTTGGTTATGTTATAAACATTTGGTTGTGATCCTAAAATCTCAGTGAAGAAGTGGGTCATCAGATGCGACTTGAAGACAGTTCCACCACTTTGGTGCGAAAGCTCAAAAAGTCCAGATGCATGTCTTCAACCTTTAAGAAGAGGAGGGTCAAATCAGGCTGTGATTGTGGTCTGATAAGTGATTACAGGTAAGACAGCACTGGACCATTTTTGGCTTTGTAGGTAAGCGTAAGAGTTTTAAATCTAATGTGAGCAGCCACAGGAAGTCAGTGAAGGGTTCGCAGTAGTAAAGTGTTGTGGGAGAATTTTGGTGTATTGAAGACCAGACGCTCCTGCATTCTAGATTATCTTTAGAGGCCTTGTGATTCTCAGAGAAAGGCCAGCTATGAACGAGTTACAGTAGTTCAGTCTTGGGATGACAAGTGACTGGACGAGTATCTGAGTTGCTTTATGGTGAGTATGTTACAAATTCTCCTGATGTTATAAAGAAGGTACCTGCAAGTTCAAGAAAGGTTGTTAATGTTAGATGAAAATGAGAGCTCTAAGAGAACACCTAGATTTTATGCTTTTTGTATGGGTATGGTGACAGCATCTCCAAACGTGATAACCAGATCAGGTTTTGGGTTGTACAGGAGCTCTATTTTGCTTAGATTTTGTTTCAGGTCATGCACTGTCATTGAGACATGCAGAGATCTGAGTTGAGCGTCTTCAGCATAACAGCAGTAGGAGACACAATGTGAAGGTATAATAATACCAAGAGAGTGTGTATAAGGAAAAGAGAAAGAGGCCAAACCCTGAGCCCTGGAGAACACCAGTGGTAAGTCTTCATGGAGCAGACATAGATCGTTTTATTGACACTTGTTAAATACGACCCTCAAGGCTGGACACAATCCGCAGTTAAACAGATGACAGTAAGGTGGATCTCTCAGTTCATTTCCAACAACAGTTAGCTCTGTTTTTCAAATTAATTACTTTCGTTCCTCTGATTTGCCATTTGTCTGATGTCTACTTTATTGAAGAAGGTATACATTTCTCACATCTCTTATCTGTTTGAATGTTGAACTCTGAACATTACAAATACACATATGCCCGCCCAGCAGTGTGTACAATGCATTCTCCCAGGCTCTGATGTCTTCCTTCATATTCCCTTTAACTATGCAGCAGGAAATTAAAGAACCTTATGAAGTGGCAAATTTTGATATGTTCTAAATTCAGTTTAAGCTCCTCTACATGGCCTTTACACCACGCTTGGAATTTTAACTTTGACTGTCTATGACATCCTACATGCACAAAAGAGTAATAGAAATGCAGCCCATTCTGGGCCAAAGTCAAAGCCTGAAGCTCTCTCATTCAACAGAAGGCCCAGTTGTCTCCTGGCTGTCCCAAAGAAGAGACTCTACTTAGCCTTAATAAAGTACCCACAGGGTGTGCACTTTCATGAACCACATCCTTAAAATACATTTCTACTGTAGATCCTACTTTACAAAGACTTAAGACTTTCACTAAGAATGACCACTAAGACTACAAAAAGCATGAAGAATATAGAAAGCAGAGATCCATTCAATGCACACAAAAGCATACTTTCTGCTTCCATGTCAAATGACCTACTTTCTATCCTAACTGAATCTTGTATCTGATTTTCCCCTCCAAAGCTCAATCTAATAACTTAATTACTTCAATCATCAGATAATTCCACTTTGTCCCAGTCAAATGGGAGGAACAGCAATAGAGATGGATAATAACTGAACATTTAACCATTCCAACTATACAATTTCCAACAGCATAAGTGTTACACTTTGACTACCAATGGGTAATTCTTCTAATGATTAAAATTCTAACAAACCCACATGATTACTATGAGGAAAGCATATCCTGAAGTACCATCATTTACATCTCAATCTGATTTTCCACTCCAAAAATGAATTGCTCAATCTAATAAGCCATAAAGTGCTCCCATCATCAGATAATTCCACCCTATTCCAGCATATGAGAACGGAGACGAGTGAAAGAGATCAGGCTGATTATACTGCATCTTCTTAGAACCTCATCCATATGACAATTTATACCTCCATTCTTGCTGAAATACTCTGTCAGTTAGAGAGCAGCGCATGTACTTGTGAAGAAAAAGACATTGAGAACATAACAGTCCAGAGCTAAGACCATCTCTGCAACTCTACCAGATCATGGAGAACACAGAATAACACAAAGGAGCTTGTACTGATCACAGATCAGTCCACACAGTCCAGATTTGAACGGACAGTTGTATTAACTTTTTTCATTCAGCACAGACATCACAGAAGACAGGGTGCTTTTACACCTACCTCATTTGGTGAGGACCTTCAGACTTTTCAGCTCAGCCTGAACCAAAACAGCGCATGTGAAAGGTACCTTAGACTGAACCAAAGGATCAAAATTTTGCCTGATCAGAAAAGGTGGTCTCGGTTAATGGGTTAGTCTATGTGCATGGTCTATTTAGATGGTTCAGATTTTCTGACCACTTACAGGAAGTTGAGGCAGGCAATCATCACTCATCAAACAATAGAGGAATAACCAGAAGTAAAAAAATGAGATGTGGTGAAAGGAGAGAGAAGTGTTCAATGGTGATTTGGTCCAATGGAGAAATGAAAACAACATAAAACCACATAAAAACTCTGAAACTTATTTTGTGAGAGGATGAGAGAGAAAGGATATGAGAGGATGGAAGAGCAATGCCACCTGAAAACAGGTGATTCTGACAGGTTGTATGTGATGTTGACAGAATATAGATGCTGACAAGACGTAGTTGCTGATGACAGGACATGGATGATGAAGACAGTATGTAGGTGATAACAATAGTACATAGGTGATGATGACAGGATGCAGGTGGTGATGACAAGATGTGGGTGATGAAGACTGGATGTAGGTGCTGACAGAGTGTATATAATGACTGCTTTTAGATGATGAAGAGATGTAGGCGATGATGCCAGGACATAGGTATGTCATGGAAAGGTCTTTAGTGTGCTTGCAAAATTGCGACATGAAAACAGAACGTTTCCTTCACTAATTGTTCCCCCCGATTACCATGCATTCACACCAAGAACCTTTTAGGAACCTTTTATTATAGAGTACAAAGTTTAGATTTATGGTCTGAATTTCAGTGTTCTATTGCTGCTCATTTGATTGATTGACTTATTGATTATGACCCATTCAGACGTCCCTGTAAATAGTAACATTACACTTTCTTGAAAAGTTCTAAGCTACCTGATTTATTGTGGAGCAAACAGATATGTTACGAAAAAAATGTTTTTAGAGAAATTTGTAGATTGATCTTGTAATGAGCTTTTCTAGTAAAATTAATTTATTTAGTAAAGGCTTAATTAATTGGATGTGCTTTAATTGCAGCCACAGTACACATCAGTTCATAAGTTTCTACATTGAAAACTGGAAAAACTCTGCTCTCTGTCTGAGTTTACAGGAAAAAAAAGAGGATGAATAATAGCCTGGAACCAACCTGCAGCTGTTTCCTACCACTCATAAAAGAGAGAGAAAGAGAAAGTCAAAGATAAACAAATTTTTCCCCACTGTAGGTGGGGATTGTCGGAAGGAGGTGATCAGGAAAATATATATTTGTGCTGATAAAGGAGAGATGATAAAAGCGGATAAAAGAGAGCTCTTTGGAGCAAGGCCATAAAGGAATCACACTTGGTTCCTTAAAGCAGGCGGTCTTAAATGTTTCAAATACTATACAATGGTTCATTGTATTTTCTTTGATGTGTGCTGTCATTTTCTTTGGTACAAACAGAGTAAATACAATAATAAATTCATTTAATATACAGTAATAAAAACACAGGGCTATAGGAAGAACAAAAAAAACCCCACAAGAACACTGGAGACACTCCACAAGGAGAATTCTGGATTGCGTCTGCCAGTAATGCGTCACAGGGCAGCAGCCAAACAGCAGCAAGGAGAAATAAATAATAATTTCGGATTGGCTATTTTCAAACCTCTCGCCTCTGACTACAGCTGATTGTGAGGTCTGGGCCTCGTCCTCATTCTGGGTTATTTATGTTTGGGTAAGGCGCTGAGCAGCAGAGACTCATTCCATTCAGGTGCACTTGATTTCCTTGCTAACCGCCGCACCCAAGCATAAACAACCAGTATGAGGACAAAGGGCACATGGCAGATGAGGGCCAGATGTCGTAAAAGCAAGGATATCTGCGGTTCTCAGAAAAAATCCAAGACAGGCTGAAGCTGCGACTGCTGAACTGTGATTAAGCAGGGGTTTAGTGAAAAACCGCATTGTTGAGTTTTGGTTAAAAAAATGCCTAAAAATGCCTATTTTTATAGTGTAAACCCTAATCATGCTTTGGCTGAGACGCAGACCTCTGCGCAGCTTGGTGATGAAACTCCAGGCTGTTTTTTAGTCCCAGTCCGCCCCTGCTCTCAGTACAGCATATTTAACCATCCCAAAAGTGTTTTCTTTGTGTTCTCAGGACAGTATAAAAACATTTATACAGTTATATTTTATATGGAAATGTAGCTGAATTTACATTCATATTTATGTTAAAATTAGTAAATTTTTCTTAATAATTTAGAAATAAAATTAGACAGAAAAAGGAAAAAAATGCAGAGAATATTTGCAGGTTCTGCATTATTGGGTTACTATATATATATATATAGACTCATGCTGGGCAAAAAATTAAATTTTTTATTGCGATTAATCACACTGTTATAGGCAAAACTCAAAGATTAATTCAAAAGTAGTTTTCTTCAGAAAACACAATGACTAAACAGCAAATATTATTAGCAGTTTTCTAGAAGAGTACTTACAATTAAAATTTAGAATGAACAGTTTGCTAAACTACAATAGAAATATTAGCAAAAATTAATATAAATAAATGTTCCTGTTAATTAGAAGATGTGTCTATTAATAACCTCAACAAATGCTTCTATATGCCAGAATAGAGAAGATATTAGTCTATGAACTAACTCAGGAAATGCTCTAACACACTAAAATTGGAGATATTACTCCACAAAATTACCTCAATGAACTCCAGTATATAGTAGGAGATATTAGATCATAAATGACCTTAATAAACTCACCTATGCACCAGAAGAAGAGATACTAATAACCCCAATAAACACTCTAATACACTAGAATAAGAGATGACCTCAATAAACAAATAAAGAAATATGAGACATTGGTTCACTCATAACCTTAATAGTCCATAAACAACTTCAAGTCAAAAGTATGGGTCTGTGTTAACCAACCACAGTTCCAGAGGCCTGATGTTATGAGCTGGAACATTCAAATACAAGACAAACTCATTCACATTTCCTCTAACATAAATGTAAAATGCATTCCGTAACTGTATAACTGAGGTCAAAATGGTATCAAACGGCAGCGCTCATGGAGGACATGTTCCCACAGCCCACTAAATTATGTATGTTCTGGGGCCAGATAGAAGATGCTGGCATTTATGATCCACATCTACAGCCAGAGGGTTCAATAATGGATCAGTACAACATAAATAACATCCACTTTACCAGAACACATTAAAGGGGAATGTAATCTGTGGTAGTCAGTTCCCCTGATGCTTTTCTTCTTAGGGTCATTTCAACTCTGATGTTTCTAACAGAAGTTCAGAGGTAATAAGACAAAGACAAAAGAATTCAACAATGAGTTCTGGTGGGTTTTAATGGAAGAGTCTCAAAGGCCTTTCTTGCTGTAGGAACATAAGTAGCAGGCAACTTTAACTTGGGTCTTGGGGTTCAACTTAAGTCCTGCTACCAAACGATACTACTTTTTGAGATAGTGAGGATGCAAAATGTGGACAAAATACTACGGTCAGGGTATGAAAGACATGAACATTTGCTGGTCAATACAAATTCTGATTTTAAATTTAGAATAACCCACCCAGCATTGGTAGCACCGTGTGATAGGGAGAGTCCTCGTTTCTTCCACTAATTATACTACAGAGTGTATGGAGTGAGTGCAGCTTAAAAATATAACTGCCACAGAGTCTGCTTTATTTTAATTCTTAATTGTCATTAAGGTACTCTCTCTGGTAAACGTGACTATCTCTCTGACATTGTAAAGCTCTCTTGACCATTCTCTCTCTCTCTCCCAATATGTTTCGGAGGTCTCTCGGCCATTTTTAAACTATAAATAATTGGTCCCTGAACGAGTGATCACAAAGTTTTATACAAGCACACTGCACTGGTATTAACGAATGTTTTGATGTTGGAGCCGCCCCAATATTCAGCATGAGCTCAGACAAGAAGTAGTATGGTTCTTAGTATTATTAGCCTGTCTCACCAGTTGGCATATTGCTCTGATTCTTATTTTGAGAGACAGTCTGTTCCCTCAAAGGTCTGACCGCTGTGATGAATATTACACTTTCTGATGATGGATCCAAAAGTGCTTAATGGGACATTCAAGGTCTTTGATATTTTATTGTAGCCATTTCTTGCCTTGTGCAGGTCAATGATTTTGTTTCTCATATCAGCAGATATATATTTTTGCAGTGACTTTCAAAACAAAGAAAATGGCCCTTACAAGTTTTGCTTCTTATATCCAGAGAGACAACCTTAATTAATGACCCACAAAAATGTTGGCATTCAAAGTATCCTAGAGGAAACAAGTTCTCGACATGTTTTATAATCCAGGAAATTATGATGACTTTCAAGGTGGGTGAATATTTTTGCAAGCCACTGTAGCACATAAGGAACATGTGGCAAGGAGAGAAGTCACAAACACAAACAGTTGAAACACTAAGTAGGAGGCAGGGCAAAGACAGGGCAAGGGATCACAACAATAATATAAGAAAAAAGAACAATGAGTACTTGGTGAATATAAACAATAACAATTGAGCACATAGGCAAAATGCCTCTCTTTGACGCACAACTTCCATTTGGGATGGACACAGGCTGTTTACTAGGAAAGCGGTGATTGGAAACTGGGTAAGACCGTGTGCTGGATGGAAGACTGGAACACTGGACCATAATGGGGGTAGAGGGGAGCTGGATGGAGAGAAGGTGATAAAACTGTGCAGCAACAGAGGGGCTGTCTTTACACTTATATAGTGTAACTATGTGATAGATGTTTCCATTAAAATGGCCAGTGAGTGTAGGTTTTGAGGATTCCAGTATCAGGATTTAAAAGAGGTCCATCTTAAAACATATCTTTGCCCTTTGATAAAATTTCATTTCAGGGGGCTCACACTGGCCTTGAGGAGATGCTACAGAGACTATAGTTCAACACACAGAATGATGGCTCCAAAACAGTATGTCTTCTATAAACAACACATCCCCTGCTCCAGGCAAGTACTTGAAAGAGTTTTCAGGATTTGAGTGAAGTAAAGAAAATGACAACATGCAAGTTCAAAAGCCTCTCTTTCCACTTTGGGGCTGTTTATTTCAGAAAAAGAAAAATAACCCAAAAAAGGGCAGTGTGGTTAGGGCGTTGCCCCTGCAGTCATAACGTTGTAAGTTTGAATCCTAACATTGCTTGTGTCATTACTGAGGTACCCTTGAGCAAGGTACCGTGCCCACACACTGCTCCTCGGGCGCCCCTCATTGGTGGCAGCCCCCTGCTTCACTTGGTGAATGGGTTAAAAGCAGAGGAAGAATTCCACATCGTTCACACTGTGTGCTGTTGTGTGTTCACACGTGACAATAAGGGGCCATTTTACTTAATGTAGTGATCATTTCTGTCAAATGACCATGACCATGACCATGCATGACCTAGCAAGTTAGTATATATGATTAAAGGTTGGCAAAATAATTAATATGTCATTATAGGTAAGTGGTATCACTCCTGCAATACTTAAAACTGCAAAACTTTTTAGACATGCGCAGACACACACACACACACACACACACACACACACACACAAACACACAAGCCTTCGTGTACTGTCTCTGGGCTGCCCTCTAGGCTGACTCCCATGGAAGATTATTATTATTTACACATTGGGAGCTGTGCTGAAACGTGCCCCTACCATGTCCCTGTAATTGTTATTGTTATTTTTTTTGCCATTTGTTTGTGTGCCATTAGATTTTGATGTTACTTTGCCCCCTTGTTATCCTGTTCACCTGTGTTATCCTGTGTATTGTTCTTGTCTCCTCTCCAGGTGTTCCCTTTGTCTAGTTATTATATATATATGCCCCTCTGTTTCATTCTGTATTCTGTGTCATTACTGTGAGTATTATTAATGATGTAAAATAAGAATTATACAGAAATTATTTTACAGACTTTGTTATCAAATACTAATTAGTACTGGATCTCAGCCAAATAACTTGATTTTGGTGCCACGTGTAAAAGGGACACCAGTTCTCTGAGCAGCCTTTGAAAGTTTGTTTTCTGCACTTTACTGTCCTTAAAATGAAAAACGCTTTACAGATTGTTCTGAAATCTGTATAGATGTATATGTGCATTGAATTTTCTGGAATAATCAGGCACATCCGTATCACAGACTGTTTTGGTGCACACACTGTTTAAAACCTACTTGCCTTGAAAATGCAAACCGTGGAATCGAACAGTTTTGGTGCCTTGGTCAGGGACCTTCACAGTGATGTCTGGGTAAAACAGGAGAAACTGTGGATGTTTTTTAAAAACTGCTATATTGCATGATAGAGAAAGTAACCATTTGCATTCATAAAACACATTCAAGAACTTGTACATCCTTGTAACATTAAAAAAAGATTATTATAAAAGACAACAAAAGTTCAAATCAAGACATTTATATCTGTAATTAAAGTAGATCCTGGTGTGTAGAAGAAATTGGCACCTGATGGTATACAAATGGAATGTGTTGGAGGTGTTAAAGTAACATACAATTAAATGAAACAGGAGATGATCAATTTCCTAATCCTGAACCACTGCAGTATAGAGCTCCAGTAAAAATTCAGTAATAGGTTGATTAGTGATGGTTAAAATGCACAGGGAAATATGTTTCTGGATTTAAAATACTTCCTACAACATGTATTGTGACCTTGCTACAAGCATTTTGAAAATGCACTTTGGGTTAAATAGGGGAAAAATTATAAAAAAGGCCATAAAATGTAAGGTTTTAATTAATATTTGTGTAAAAAATTAAGTAAATACATAAAGAACCATGAGAATCAGGTCTGATATAAAGTAATTTCTAAACTTCCTCTGATCACTTGTGGAGGTCTGCTTGACACTATCAAATCTAAATTTGAGATTGGATACGCCAGAAAATGGATTATTGCACATCTGGCTTTAGACCGTTTGTTTCGTTACTAGGTGTTGGTTGACAGACGGTGAACAAAATAAGGTACTTTACACATATTTGAATGCCAAACTGTAACCAATGTTGAAATGTTCTTGACTCATCTGAAATTTAAAACAGATCTCTTTTAGCAAGTGTCTGAAGCAAACAGATTCTAATACACCTTCATATAAAAAAACAAACCTACATTAAGAAAAAATCACTCACAGTTGAAAACAAATTCAAACCCAACCAATGGTTGAAGTACATCCCAAGATGAACCTGGAACCCAATCGTTTGTAAGGGTATCCACCACCAATTCCACCACCATTGGGCAGAAACAAAGAAAAATACACGTAATTACAGTCCTTGATAATTGTACAGTCCTTGATAATTACAGTCCTTGATAATATGAAAACGATTACAGAATTAGCATCTATAATATAGCTCCTCTAAAAAAGGAGATTTTCCTGGAAGTCTAAGAGAACTGAAGATGCTTTTGCACTGCTTTCCAAAACATTTCTTTAGTTATTGTGTTTTGTTTGTTCAGAGGTAGTTTGTTCTTTGAAATGTGCCATTTCCTGGGGTGCAGCTGATATTGGAATAGTTCAGGGTTTGCTTGCCAAAGCTAACCACTTTCTATATACACACAATGTCTTTGTATTTCAGATAATTACAGCCATGAGGGGCTCTATACTCTCCTTCCTTTATTAAAAGAATAAAGAAAGAATAAACCATTTCAGTAATGTTTTAAACATATTTTACCTCATGGTCACTCACAGGACAAGGGGAAGACTAGGCATACTGAATCTGAAGTTTACATTTAAATTGAGTAAATCCTTTAATTAATTCACTATATGGACAGTATTGGGGCATCTGACTGTTACACTTTTACGCTTTAATGACACTTCATTCAAATAGATGAGCTTTAATAAGGAGTCCTCCACTTGCAGTTACAGCTCCAAAAAAAATAAGAGACCACTGCAATTTATTTTTTAATCTGCATCTCTATGAGTATGACAAACATTCCACGCCAGTGTCTGTTAAATTCCTACACAAGCACCTCATTCTGCTTTATAAGGTGCTGATTAGTGATCACCTGAATCAAATCTTATTTAATGAGGAAAAGTATAAAAACCACTGCTGTAATCAACACTGCACTACTAGCAGTACATCAAAGGTAATTATTGCCATTGTAAAAATATCTGCCACTGCCAGATTTGTTTTCTTTGAATTGTTCAAGTTCTGTAAACACTGCATCGTTTCTCTTCTTTTGTCACATCCTTTTAAAAGTATGCTTTAAAGACCAATATTTTTCGTTTGGAAATTTGGAGAAATTTTGTCATCAGTTCTTAAAAACCAAGGCAAAGTTCAGTTCAGTACTTGCACCTATAAAAGACAAAACTGAACATTTTTTCAGTGGTCTCTTATTTTTTTTCTGGAGCTGCATAACAGCTTCCACTCTTCTTGAAAGACTTCTTGAGTTTTTCTGTGGGAATTTGAGCCCAGTCATTCTGTAGAGAATTTATGAGGACCTGATGCTGGACAAGAAGGCCATGTCTTCATGGATCTTGCTTTGTGCACTGGGACACAGTCATGCTAGAATAGAAAAAGGTTCCCAAACTGTGTCCACAAGGCTGCAAGCATTGTGTTGTTCAAAATGTCACTTTAAGACCGCCCTACACTGGAAGTAAAGGGAACACCTGAATTTAATAATTAATACCTTTGTCCAAACAGTACAACCCTAAGTTGGTTAACAAGCTAAAAAACTTCACTTGACATAAACCAGTAATGGAACAACCTTGGAATTTGGGCCAGGATTCTCTCAAGCGGAATGAGAAACCATGTTAAAAACTTTTGAGTTTGCTTTGTAAGACAGATTAGTACGAATCTGTTGGTTTATTGTTCTGGTTATTCTTAAATTGTTATACTTATGAAGCCATCTCTCATGTTGATTGAGAATGTCACAAAATGCTAAATCCTTAATGACAATTATAACAAGACTGTAAATGAGATCTAAAGTGCGACAGCTACATCACATGGTTTGGTAATACTCATAAAATCATGACTATTATCAACCCGGCTGCAGTTTCAAAACCATTATTGTACTGGCGCTAGTTCAGCTATTTCCATAAATGCATCTACTTGAATAAAACCACAGCAGTTGTCTAGCCCATACAACCACCTGATTCGGAGCATCTCCAGAACAGTTAACACTGAATAGAAGTTTTACTAAAGCTTCCTTTAGTCCTTATAAGAAACACTAGGACTGTGATGATAATAATAACAACAACAACAACAACAACAACAACAATACTACTACTACTACTACTACTACTACTACTACTACTACTACTACTAATAATAATAATAATAATAATAA
>JBBJLS010000006.1:8372460-8386087 GCA_037577275.1 Bryconaethiops microstoma
TACTGCTTTCTTGTTCGTTTGAGTTTATTCTAATGTTCACTTGTGTTTTTGCTGGCAGAAAGAAACCCACTGCTGACATAAACAGATTCAAACAATTTTCATAAGTACCTAAGACTTTTGCACATTACCATATATATATATATAAAATAGACAGAAGATATAATTCAACACCAATAAAGGATTAAAGTTGAGTTTTGTCATTTCTCCTATAACTAACAGCACTGAAAAGTTTATTTAAATACACACAAGTTGAGTAAATGTCAAAATATTCAGAAGAAAATCTAACACCATTGTACCAACTGATGGTACAATGATTTTTAGTGTTTTACACACTGTACTAACTTAAACAAGACTAATGATGCTCAGAAAATCATACTGCATCACAATTTATCACAAGATCAATAAATATGAAGTATTTACCAGTCCTAGACTCAGCCATTCAAATTACACTCAGAGATCTTAAGATTTACTTCATTTTGGGCACCAGGCTTGCACTGAAAAATATGTTTAGAATGACTGAAAATCCTTTCTGGCTGATTCCTAAAAGCAGGCAGTATGAAGAGAAAGTTCACTTGTTTGGGAACTTGTTTCTGAGTGAGATCTGGATGTTAAACCACAGGGTTAAAGACGCAACCATTCAATGATGCTAAAAATATGTCCATAATGATACAGCTTCCTTCTGTTCAGTTTTCAGGTTCTACTTTATAGTGGGAGCTCATATCAGACTTGCCCTCCAGATCAAGTTGAGAACAAGAGAAGGGCTCAGACTCGTCCTGCAGTAGCAGTCGGTGTGAGGAGAAACTAGGCTCTTCGCTCTTCTTCAACTTGGTCTGTGGTATAACCTGGATGCTGAGTCAGCAGCCTATAGCCTAACTGTTTGAAATACACCTGAGAAAGTTTTATTTGAAACCTGTTTAGCTGAGCAAAAGACCTGATTCGGCTCTGTTGATACTTCACTACATTAAATCAGATGAGCTACTGATGGAGTTTTACAAATCCATTCAAAAGCTGGAGGAGAAATCTGGAACTGAACCTGTGTTCTTCTAACCAACTCACAATACTTCAAGTACTTTCGAGACACAAATTGTGATGTTAAGCACATTCTTGTTTGTTTGGATTTATTCTTGTGTATTTGCTGGCAGAAGGTCCCTTACCTCTCAGACAAATGGCTTTAAACAGTTTACACAGGAGGCTAAGACTTTTACACAGTACTGTATATATCACACACATTTACTGCTCATTTCCTTAGGAGGCTTCATGACACTCCACGCCAAGATTACATTGCAAAACAAGTTCAGAAAAGAGCGAAGAGGTCCGGCTGCTCCTCCAGCTCTGGAGAAGTTGCCAGGTTTGAAGGCACAGCAGATGCAAGAGTCATATCCAGGCCTTTGTGTTCACTCAGGGGTGGGTGCACCCTGAGATTTGCCCACCAGCAGAAGCAGCAACAGCACTTTGAGATGTAGTAAGAGCTAAGCAGCAGTAAGACAGCAGAGTATGAACAAATCTCCAAATCCAGTGTACAAAATCCTTCCTTCCCTTAGGGGGGCTTCAAACCTTTGGACTGAATTCAGCCACACTACGACACAAGGTCCATTTTCAAAACCAGCAACAACAACAATAAGAAAGCAAAGTGAAGAAAAAGTGAAGTGTGAAGGAGGTGCTATTTGCTTTGAAAGCCGTGTTAAAATCCGTGCCAGGCCACTTTTCCTGCCAGCCTGCCTCCTTCCAACGATCAAGCCCACCATCACCATCGCAGTGATAAATAGGACATTACAAGGTAGCCATTTGCATGCTCTCGAAACAAGTTGAGGGTGAACACGTCTCCACTTACGTAAATGGCTGATGGTGTGATCTCTCTATTTCATCCCACAGCTCTGAGCCCCGAGGTCTGCCATCCACAACTTAACACACATCTCAGAGAATCAAAGTTACATTCTAATATATATGTGCACTCTCGGTATGACTGGGGTCCTAATTTGGCCACACATGAACACACATTTATATATATTTATACACACACACACACACACACACACACACACTCACTCGGCCGTGTTTACAGCTACTGTACTTACGCAGCAGGGAGAGAGGGGCTCTTTTTTGTAACCAATCTGGGTTTAACCCCAAGAGACACAAAAAGAAACAATGTTGCGCCGCTCCGGAGGGTTCAAAGCGTTCCAGTGTCAGAAATGTGTTACAAAACTTGCAAGCACAAGAATCAAAAGAAAAAAAATGCATTCATATACACGCATAAACAGGGTGATCGGTCTATTTAGTTCAGCAAGCTTGTCAACACCCCTCTTTTAAGAAACTAAAAGAAAAAATCTCTCAATCTGTGAAAAAAATATCCCGTTACGACGTGCGTTAAGTGTTAATCACGCCTGTCCGTCGGGTACTCTCGGGAAACGTGCTTTTTAAAGAGTGGTTTCTTTTTCTTTCTGGTGATTTAAATTATTATTACTATTATTATTATAAAGGTCGGCTCCAGTCTATACGGGCCGCGGCTGCATCCTCGGTCTCACCTTCCTCGCCTTCAGCCCGCAGGTTGCTCTCTCTCGGGTTGCGTGTGGGGATGCTGAGACGCTGCCGTTACCTCCGGCCACTCGCAGTCCCAGGCACCGGCGAGCCGCGGAGGAGCCGATTGGCCCCGGACGGGAACTAGGGCCCGCCCCCTGGCTCTCTGACTGGCTGGGTGCCGTGACGAGCTCACGTCCCTGTTTGTTGTCGTCTCGGCTCGGAGGGGGAGGAGGCTGGCGGAGGGAAGATGTGAATGGGGCCGCCGTGGATGAAGTGTTTTAAGGGACCATGGACTAGACCATGGGTTCATGGTCCTGACTAACGGTTCAGCACAGCTCGGCTGCGCCTGATTAATATACTTCACCGGGAGGTACACTATATAGACAAAAGTATTGGGACGCTTGACCATTACACCAACAGGGACTTGAATGACATTGCATTCAAATACATAGACTTGGTCCCCACTTTGCAACTATAACAACTTCCACTCTTCTTGGAACGCTTTCTACAAAATTTTAGAGTGTTTCATGGGTTCATGGTCCTCACTAATGGCCTTACATGGTTAATACTTCACCCAGTCATCCACTGACCCTCACTGCTTTCCACAAGGGTCCTTAAAGAATGAATGAGAATTAAGACTTCTAGGGGATTGGATGTTGGATGGGGTTGAGGTCAGGGCTCTGTGCGGGCCTGTCCAGTTCTTCACACAGAACTCATCCAACCATGTCTTTATGGACCATGCTTCATGCATTGGGTCACGGTCATGCTGGAATAGAAAAGGGCAGTCTTAATGCTTCCAACTTTGTGAACGGTTTTGGGGAAATTCACCCGTCAGCTAAAATGTCCTGCCTAATATTGTGTAGGTCCCCCTCTACTGTTCTAAACATGTTGAGGCAATGAACTCCACAAGACCTGATGGTGTGCTTTATAATCTGGCACCTAGATGTTAGCAGCAGATCCTATGAATCTTGCAAGCTGCCATATGCGTTCCACATGAATGCCAGGATCCAAGGTTTCCCAGTGGAACATTGCCCAGAGCATCACATTGCCTTTGCCAGCTTGACAAAGTGCATCCTAGTGCATCCAAGACTTCCCCAGGTAAGCAACTCACACACCCAGCCATCGACATGATATAGAAGAAATCATGATTCATCGAACCAGTACACCCTTGTCCACTGCTCTACTGCCCAGTTCTCATCCTCACATTCCCATTGTAAGCACTTTCAGCTGTGAACAATGGTCAATGTGGGCACTCTGACCGGTCTGTGGCTGCACAGCTCCATACACAGCAAGCTGTGATGCACTGTTCCTGAAACCTTCCCATCAAAGCCAGCATTAGGTTTTTCTAGCACTTTTTGCGACAGTAGCTCTTCTGTGGGATCAGACCAAATGGTATGCATACTGGTAACGCCCCACAAAACCATCTGTCTTAGAGATGCTGTCTCGAGAGACGATTGTTCACTTTCTACCTAATATATCCCACCCCATTGACAGGAGCCAATGGAGGAAATAATTATTTGATCCCCTGATGAATTTGTAAGTTTGCTGACTTACAAATAAATGGACAGTCTCTAATTTATGAAGTAGTTTCATTTTTATGGAGACAGAATATCAACCAAAAACTAAAAAAATAACATTATATAAAAATTATAAATTGATTTGCATGTCTCTGAGTGAAATACGTATTTGATCCCCTACAACCCAGCCGGACTTTTGGATCCCACAGACTGGCTGCGTGTCCATGCTGCACAGATTAAAATCAATCTACAAATTACAGATACTCCTGATCTTAACTCGTTATAAAGCACACCTGTCCACAGAATCAGTTTCTTCTATTCCAACCTCTCCACCACCATGGGCAAGACCAAAGAGCTGTCAAAGGACGTCAGGGACCAGTTGTAGACCTGCACGAGGCTGGAATGGGTTACAAGACCATCAGCAAGAAGCTTGGTGAGGTGACAACTGTTGGTGCGATTATTCGAAAATGGAAGAAATATAAAATGACCATCAATTTCCCTCAGTCTGGAGCTCCATGCAGTATCTTGGCTAATGGGGTGAGGACGATCATGAGAAAGGTGAGGGATCAGCCCAGAACTACACAGGAGACGCTTGTTAATGATCTGAAGACAGTTGGGACCAGTCACTAAGAACACCATTGGTAACACACATCACAATGGATTGAAAACTTGCAGTGCCTGCAAGGTCCCCCTGCTCAAGAAGGCACATGTACAGACAATCTGAAGTTTGCCAGTGAACATCTAAATGATTCAGAGAAGACTTGGGAGAAAGTGCTGTAGTCAGATGAGACCAACATGGAGCCATGTACTGTACAGTCTTGGACGAGAACCTCCTTCCCCGAGAACCTCCTTCCCTGAAAATGTGTTGTGGGTCTTCCAGCATGACAATGACCCAAAACATACTACCAAGGTAGAAAAGGAGTGGCTCAAGAAGAAGCACATTAAGGTCCTGGAGTGGCCTAGTCAGTCTCCATACCTCAATCCTATAGAAAATCTGTGGACGAGCTGAAGCTTCGAGTTGCCAAGCAGCAGCCAAGAAACCTGAAGGATTTAGAGAGTATCTGTAAAGAGGAGCGGGCCAGAATCCCTCCTGAGATGTGTGTAAACCTTGTGACTGACTACAAGAAACATCCCTGCTGTGCTCGTTAACATGGGTTTCTCCACCCAGAAGAAAGTCATGCTTTGCTTGAGTATCAAATACTTATTTCACTCAATGAAATGCAAATCAATTTATAACTTTTATGTAACATGTTTTTTCTTGACTTTTGGTTGATATTCTGTATCTCTCTATAAAAATGAAACTACCTCATAAATCAGAGACTGTTCATTTTTTTTGTAAGTCAGCAAACTTACAAATTCATCAGGGGATCAAATAATTATTTCCCCCAGTGTAATAAGTTAAGTCCTATTCACTTAACCTGACAGGGGTTTTATTGTTAAAGCTGATCAGTGTACACTACAGTGCAAGTTGTTGGCCCTTTTGAATGAGTACTTAATAAACAATACCCTTAATAGAACACACATGAAGAAATCACAAGCGATCCATGTTAGTGAAAAAGGTCACTTTATTTTAAAATGGTTAAGCAATAGGAATATCAAATGTTGTAAAAACATTTAAAAGTAACATGCATATAAAATAAGCCACATAGGTGATCTATGAAACAAAACACTGGAAAAAAAAAGTGGATAGAAAATATTTACAATGACAAGAGAAAATCGAATTGCAGTACTGGATAACTGGGAATACTTGTACTAGAAATTCCAAAACAAAAACTGCATGACAAGCGTACTAAGTGCTTGACACCAGTGTTCAATAGCACAGCCAATCAGCTTTACACCTGGCTGAAATGGAGCTGCATAATTGCTGACCTCCTGTGCAGCCAGTGCCGTGGAACTCCAAACCTGTTGATTAGCAGTTGAGTTGACTGCAGCTGGTGCAAACCGTGGGTGTGCAGTCAAGGTGTCAATAAATGCATGTGCAGTCAAGGTGTCAATCATAAATCAACACTATGCTATTAGGAACAGGCGACAGTTCTGTGCTGGTTGGAAAAGGATAAGCCACTGTACTAGTGGACTGAATGTAGTATGGGAGTAAAGCTCTGTTACGTAGTGTGGACCAGTGGATTACATTGTTACTGTGGAGTGTTCCGATTAAGTGTGAGCTATTACAAATGCATGAAAGGCAACCAGACCTAAGAAAAGTAAATGGAGTGATTCAACGAACCAAAACATATAACACGTTTCATACAAAAAGGAAAGGTATAATAAAAAATACAAGTTTAATAAGAAGTTTGATTGTCCCTTTATAACACTATTATACCTATTCATAGATACCTCAAGATATCTGTGATATAAAGTGATGGAGAATTTAGTGTCAACACAAATCAGATAACAGAATCATGGGATTTTATAAAATATACCCCTGCTAAGCTGCTGCAAGTTCTTACCCCTCTGTGATATAAAATGATTGCATAGTTCCCAAGTACAGCATAATGAAAAAGTCAAAAAAGCAGCCAAAAATAGATAATGGAGTACATGAAGAAATAGCTGTCTTAGATGTATTAGTTCAGTTTCTTCACTTATAACTACCATTGCTTGTATATTTGCTTATAACAAATTGATCATATTATATGAAGTTATACTAAAGAAAAGTTTTTTTTTAACTCATTTTCCTTGATTTTCAACCCTTAATAAAGTGCAATTTACAATGGGGGAATTATGTGAAAAACTATGAATTGTAGATGTTAGTGTATAGTACTAAACGACCTGGCCATGTCTGTTCCTCTTCACTTTTTGAAGAATTTCTTGTTGAGGAGGAAGATAAGGAGATTGACATTCACTTTGGCCTTATCAAACATCTTCATCACAGCAACACCTTCATACTGGAGCTGCAGCAAGTCCTACACACAGACACACACACCTTATTTTTAAAAATAAATATAAAAACTGACCTTTAAAACAACTTGAATGTGCAGGTTGTAGGGTGGAGCTTGTGTTTTTATTTTTTGTATTGTTTATGCATTTTCATAATCTGCTGTAGCCATAAAATGTTTAAATTAACATTGTCTTTTCATCACAGCAAACTGCATCAGTTCCCTCATTGCTGGATATATTTGGGGCATGTCGCTGAACCACAAGCAGTTTGAGGTGCTCAAAATGAAATAGTATTCAGAGTTTTAGATTTGTCATGCAGCAGCAGTCATGTTTGTTTAAATTGAAACATTAATAAAATGTAATAATGTCCCATGTTTTTAATTTTTATATTTTTCAGCCGTTGTCTCCTGCTGTGTGCATTTGAGAGTTGCATCTGAGTGAGACACTATGGGCATGACAATTGGTTACTGTGCCACACAAACAATTTGATTGGTTACCAGTCTGATAATCTGCATAAAATTAATCCAGAAAGAAAAAGCAGAGTGAGCAGCATTGTCTAGCAGAGATCTCATGTGTCAGTTATGTGTGTACTGTCATCTCCAGCCACATTTTAGTGCTTTGTGACAGGTTTTGTTTCATGCAAATTAACCGAAAAATTCAAATGGGGGGGGGGGGGGGGGGGGGCTAATCTTTTTGCAGATCACATTTGTGCTGCTTAAAATGTCATCTCTCCTAACTTCAAACAGCTCCCCAAATCCCTAGTCAAAATAACACAAATGTTAGGTTGAACAGTATTGTGTCTGTAATTTTGGCAATTACCTGGTATTTCAAGGGGAAACGTTCCATGTCCACTCCCAAAAATCGAGCCTTAACCAAGAAGGTACCTCCTTCTTCACTGGGAATAATGTCAAAAATGACATTCTTAAACCTGCACATAGGACAGAGACAAAGACAGACAAGAATTTAAAAGTAACCTTAAACAAATACACACTAATCTTTGGGGTGGCCCTCTTTCTCTTAAGGTGTGCAGATTTAGGATAAAATCGGTCAGAGCAGAGATGTAGGCTTTTTCTAGAAGCTAAAGCTACGTGAAGTGAAGCTGTTTCCACTCTGATTGAATTTATTCATCCAGATAATTTCCTGCTATCCATAACATGTGTAACAACTGCACAAATTCAGGATTTAAGACAGATAAAGAACAAGTGTGTGTGTGTGTGCGCGTGTGTGTTCATGGGTTCCTACTGTGTAATAGGCAGGTCTTCTATCTCCAACAGAACTCCCTTCTCGTGGAGCCGGGCAGCAGTGTAGGTGAGTGTGAGCTGTTTGCTCTTCTTCCCTTTACTGTCTGCTGCCTTTTTCCCATTCACCTGACTGAAGGCCAGAGTACACAGTGAAATCAGCACAGAGCTCTTCTCCACACAAATTCACCATCTGTTACACATTTCTTTGCTTGTGGTTTTCCTGAGGGGTATTGAGTATACCAATGTGTGTGTGTGTGTGTGTGTGTGTGCGCACGCACTACCTGGCAGTAAGGTTGCGCAGGCATGTGGAGATGTATTGGCTGTAGTAGTCGACTTGCTCGGAGTGGAAGGAGCTCTTGCAGTTCAGGCTGTGCAACGTTTGTTTAAGCTTCACCAGCTCAGCCTGGCGCCTCTGCCGGTACAGGCGCTGATGACGGATATCCTACAGGGGAGACAAGTGTGAACAGGACACACACACATACAAACACACTCTTTGTCAGCATAAAAATAAAAAGAAAAGACACTCTTCAGTTACACACATCAATATGTTTATGCAAAAGGAGTATTAACCTTTGAAAGGGAATGGGAGCGCATGTGTGTACCTTGGCGATGAGCTGTAGGATCTGAGTCTCAGAGTCTGGCGGGGTGAGCAATCCCAGAGCCTCCAGCCTCCTTATGCTGCGCTGGATCTTACGTTTTTTCTCCTCCAGAGTCAGGTTGCTGTCAGCGATGAGAGATTGATTCCTCTTCATTTTTTCCGGGGTGCGAGCGTCCCGCTCTGCCCTGCGGTGCATCATCCAGCCGTGCTGCACCTCCTAAACACACACATAAAAAAAAAAAAAAAAAAAGTGTTTGGTCAATTTTGCCTTCTACTCACCTGTGTGTACTGAGAGTATTGATGAAGACAGGGAGACAGAGAAGTAAGATGCAGAGCAGCAAGCTGTGTTCTGTGTACCTGATCCTGAGAAACAGAGGTTCGCAGAACCTCACTCAGCGTGTCCCCAGGCTGGGCTCTGATCACATCGATTATCAGCTGCTTGGTGCTGGAAAACAACAAAGATTTAAAAAAAATAAATAAATAAACGGTGATACACTGTCAGCCCACGAGCCATCTACATAATACCCACACACCCACACTTTGTAGTTTGTCTCTTTAAGACAGGAGGCATTGACAACCCCTCAGCCTTACCTGAGCAGAATGCCTCGGGCGTCGGGTTTGTCGTCTGTGCTTTTAAAGATGTCAAAGTTGTTGGTGAGCGTCAGGGATACTTCCATCTTATTGTACTGCTCCGTGTTTGGGTCTGCAGTGTTGATAACCCCTTCTCCTGTGTCACCATTTAAAACAGAAGTTTAAAACAAGTGAGAAGTATATGAATCATATACAGTACATTCATATGCACTTTAAATGCCTTCAACCTTCTGCAGTAGTTTAATTGGTTCTTTAAATATCAAATAGCCACATTTAATGTGCACTATAAAGAAGGAGTGAAAGAACATTTTGAGATTTGCAAAAAAGGTTAAACTATTCTGAGAACAGTGGCATGAGAATAAGGGTAGGGTGGATTTCTGAGGACAGACTGACCGACGAGGGCTTGCACAGAGGGCACCTTGCCCAGGTCCCTTAGCAGCACGAGGAGAGGGTCATTTTGTTCGGTACATAGTGCGTCCTGGTGCTCCAGCAGCAGCTACAATCAGACACAGGAACAATCAACAAAGTTGGTTATTCTATTTTTGCAGATATTGAATAAGTTTATGGAACAGAAATACAGGCACACCCTATGACAGGACATCACAAAAAATAGTACATAAAAGTATGGGGGGAAAAAAGAGGGAGTAGGGAGGTTCATACTTTGTGCGTGTTGATGAGTTCGCCAATAGAAATGTAGATGACAGGCTTGTTGAGGATGACCATCTCTGAGTACTCGTCAATGTTAAAGCGCTCCTCAGGCTCTGGAACATCACATACCGCATGTAGGAACCTCCTGTGAGAAGAAAGAAGCGGCTCCAGACACTAGGCCCAAAGATCCTACTTAAATCATGCAAGTTCTAACAAACATTTAACATGCGAAAATACATTTTACTGTCAAACACTTCACCTGAATTTTGTGTGCGTGAGAGTAATGTAGTCATTGAGGGCACGCAAATGCACAGAATCCCCATGGAAGTGTTTGTGCGCTGCGCTGTGCTGCAGGATTCGGGCAATGGAGCCAAGCGTTCGTCGTTGGTCAGGCAGAAGAGCAGAACCCACCCCAAACTCAACCACATCAAAGCCATCTGGAGCCACCACTGCCGGATTCATGTAGCGGTAGTACACAAGGTTCCCTACAATCTGACCACACCAATACAATCATAACCCATGCACATCTCTAAAAAAAGGTCTCTAATGACCAAACTATAATACAAAACCAGATTATTGAAGATTACTTAAAAAAGATAGGAGAGGACAAGATGACATTGTTTACCTTATACAGGTCATCCTCACTGGCCTGAGGAAACTTTTCATGCAGAGAATCTCTTAGAACCTTGGCAGTGTAGCGCAATCCATAGCTAACATATAGAAAGAGACAGAGAAAGTCATGAGTACATCTTGCTACAGCCAATGAAAGATGTAACACAAAGTCATTTTGTTGTTGTTAGCGTCTTATCACTATCATACTGTATTTTATGGCTACACTGATTGTCTCAGGACAAGCTCAGTGCCTTGCCCTGGCAGCACTGTATTATATGGACAAAAGTAACAGGACATCTGACCATTACACCAACAGGAACTTTAATGACATTACATTCAGATACATAGAGGGACTCTGAGGGTAACTTGTTTTTCTATAATTTTCTATAAATATTTGAACTGCACCTGTGTAACTGTGTTAAAGGGAATACTGCTGATTAATAAGCAACATATTTGTTTAAAGTGTTTGCAAACCAAATGTTATTGCACTTTTGTTCATATAGCACTATTTTAAAAATAAAAGTGCACGATACACTACCAGCATTAGTTTATATACATACGGCAGTTTATGGAGGTTGCTGGTGATGGCATGCAGCACACGGTCTGTCAGATTCTTCAAGTTAGTGATGGCAATGTTTAAACGCTGCTGTACCTCTGGGTGGTTCAAAGCTTGCTCTGCACTCACATCATATGGCAGGGAACTGCGTATACACAACATTAACACACATGTATAGTTATATAACATATGTTTACAGAGACACGACTTACTATAATAGTATCATGTGATATTTAATCTGTGAATACTGCATGTCACGAATGTAAATCTACGCCTGCACCCAATACTGACCTCTTGTGGCCGGTCTGGCTTTCAGTCTGGTTGATCCAGCTCTTGTAGATGTCCACAGGGTCAGTGCGGATGCTGAGCGTACGGTCCTGCAGAATCTCTCGCACTGCTGGCCCAAGGATCTCCCTCAGCGCATTCTGACCACGAGCATGACGGTAGAAACTTACCAACATCTTTATGACTGTTGGGTTCCCCGTCACCACCTCCTGAGGCTGGTCCACCTTCATTCTATCAAATGTGCACACATACACATTCATTATGGCACATGTAATTTAACAAACCTCTAATTCTCAAACACCATATCGTTAATTTTCATTAAGACACTGAAAAAACTTAACGTTCATGTTCCTGGAGATAACAGGAGCGTATGTGTGTGTATGCATATATGTATGTATATATAAACTGTACTTGATCTCGTGGCGCAGGGCTGCAGTAAACAGCTGCAGCAGTAGGTAGGCTTCTCTACAGTCAGAGCCGTAGTTAAAGAGGGTGAAGATGACAGTCTCCATGAAACGTGTGCTTTTATTTTGTGGCATCAGGAAGATGAGCTGGGCCAGGTATGAAGGCTGAGTCTAAGCACACATTTACATGTGCATTTAGTTGTTTTTTTAAACAAATCTTGTGCATGAAGAACTATACACACAAAAATCATCTGCACATCATTCTGTGTAAAGAACCATATCCAAAACTAGAGGAGTGGGCATACCTGCAACAAGTAGAAGAGGTGCTGGTAGGCCTCCAGTTTCTCTCGGTTGTCTTTGCTCAGAGACTTTAGGCCTTTGTGCTTCTCCAGGGCCATCATGTCGGACAGCTCTTCTTTGTTCTTTTTTGTGAGTTTCTTATGATGTGACACCACCTCCTGCACTCCAGGAACCCGACCACACAGAATATTCAGAGAAGTCAAATATATAGAAACTAGAGATGAGCTATAAAAATTCATCACAAATGTTTATAAATAATGATCAATGATTAGTAGCCATAAATTATACAAAATGAAAACATCAGCTGTCTGATAAGAGGGTCATTTCCTGTGTGGTTCCAACCTGCAGCGTAACACGGTTGCGGACCAGTAAGCCAATCTTCAGGTCCATAAGGTCCAGGTCTGCCTCCAGCTGCCTGTTGGAGCGAATGCTGCGTACCACATCCTCCCGCAGACGCAGCAGCTCCCCCTCCTGACGGATATCATTATCACCAAGCTCCAACAGATGGGCAAACTTTCGCACTATAGACAGAGGGGGCGTGCTGGAACGCACTACACCCACAAAAACAGACAGATGTGTTTGTATATATAATGTCCAAAAAAAAACCCAGGTAGATTTGTTCAGTAAAAACAAATGTCATACCCAACATTCTGTACTCCTCACGGGCTTTATTGGCTCTGAAGAAAGCCTGAATCCTTATAATGGCGCCAACCTAGCAGATAAAAACACCACACTTGTGACGATTTCCTATACATCACCTGAAGGCATTTAAGTTGCAACCAAGTTATATAATCTGGTGAGACTAACATGTCTTCTGAAGTAGCTCCGGCGAGCCAGGTATTTCCTTCGAGCCAACCACATCTTAATTGTAGCCTGGATCTAAAAGAGCAGGAACAACACAATCAACTATATAAGAAAAAACTTCTATACACTTGACTATGCTATACAAGTATGACGTATGTTCTTACCTTGACCACTGCTCTCCAGTTCTGATAGAGGTATTGCAGTCTCATCTTGTAGGCCCTCTGCTGCAGAAACCTCCGCCAGTGAGACTGAGAAAACACAAATACAAAATTTGTTACTGTACCTTTCAGATTTGTGTAAATGACTGCTATTCTGATGGGCTACAATGCATTGTGCCTTATTCAAAAAGTAGTCTGGCTTGAAACAGATATGATTGATTTGCTTTATATATACAGTGCTGTGAAAAAGTATTTGCCCCCTTACTGATTTCTTTTTTTTTTTTTTTTGCATGTTTGACACACAATATCATACAAATTTGAATACTAGACAAAGATAACCCAAGTAAACACAAAATGCAGTTTTTAAGTGATGATTTTATTTACTAAGAGAAAAAAAAAAACTATCCAAACCTACATGGGCTTATGTGAAAAAGTAATTGCCCCCAAACCTAATAACTGGTTGTGCCACCCTTAGCAGCAACAACTGCAATTAAGCGTTTGCAATAACTGGCAATGAGTCTT
>JBBJLS010000006.1:8388834-8403558 GCA_037577275.1 Bryconaethiops microstoma
ATTAGACATACTCACTCTTCAGTGCTCTCTGAGTGTCCTGGTTGGCCAGCCTCACACCCTCCTGAATGTCCGCTAACCACAGCTCTGCTGCAGGGTCGCGACTCAGCTGCAAAAAAAAAAAGAAAAAAAAAAGAAACCAGACACACAACCTGTAACAATTTATCAGGCACTGTTATCAATAATAAATTTAATTAATTAAAAGGGGGAATCTTTGTTCACCGGGGCACCATTTCAATTTCCACATTACTGTATACCAACCTCTGCTTTGCGCTTCTTGATACGGGTCAGTACGTCATGGTAGCGCTTGCCGTTTTGTGGCAGAATGTCTTTTAGACCACTGGAGGGCAGCAGCAGTGCAGCCAAGGATTTCTGATGATCATTGCGACTGAGTGCCTGATTAATCAGACCTATGGTCAGGATCTCTATTGTCAGAGAGACAGGGGAAAATAAAGCCAAATCAGCTTACTGCCACTCACACAACACTTAAACAGAGAAAACGGAAAATGCAAATGTAGCAGCATGCACTCACGGTCATGCTCTTCCTGAGACGCTGCATTGACACTGTTGAGTCCACTCTGTAACTCATTCCATGTCAAGAGAGCTCTGCCTGCCTTTCTCTTCTGCCCACAGAGCTCCTCAAAGTACCTAAAAAAGTGTTTTCTAATTAGCTAATCTGTACACACCCCCCACAAATGAAAACACAAGGCTGACAGTTGGAATGTAAAGCCCTCAGCAATTTGTTGGGCACATCATTTTTCTGAGAAATATTATTAGTAAGTGCAGGACAAAAACTAATTTAACATCTGACCTCTGCATTAGACTGTCGTCGATGTCAGAGAGGCCAGCAGCAGGGCTGATGAGCGTGGCACAAAACGCTCCCACATCCTTAGCCTCCACTGACTGGTTTATCAGAGCCACTGCAGACAGCATCTCCACAGCCACAAACAGCTCCTCTTGCTGAAGATTCTCCTGAACACAACACTTAAAGTTAGTACGGAAATAAAATTTGACTCTACACTCTCAGTCAAAAGTTTGTGTACACTACAGGTTTTAACCACATATCCATTCATTATATAAACTGCAGAGTTTTCAAGTGAACAACTGTAAATGAATATATATCAAACAGTACAAGTTTACTTTATAAGAAGGAAACAATGTGTAACGGCACATGTCTGACATCTTATTAAGAGGTTGTGTGGTGATTAAATATCAAACACTTGTCTGGTGATCCACATTATAATTATACCAGGTTGCTTTTCATAGATTAACAAAAATATGGCATTTTCTGGTGAATAAAGGTACTCAAATGGTGAACATAATCTAAAGCTGTTGGCAAAGAGTAGTGTATTTTTTTTTTAGTACATATTAAGAGAGCAACATGCAAATGTAGAAAATCTCATTGTGTGCCTTTGACTGGTAATGTATGGTTATGTGAAGAAAAAATTGAGATCAATTACATTGAAAAGGCTGAAATTAATATAAAGTACTTTGCAACAAAGTACAACTTAATAGCCTTTAATGGTTTTGAGGCAAGTCACAACTGTGTCAGCCACCTGAGGGCACTGCTGCTGCAGAGGGGAGAGCTCTCTCTGATAAAGCTCAGCTGCGAAGGGGTAGACATCTGGGAGACGGGCGTCTGGGTTCATCAGGGCACGCACCGTCTGACGTGCATCCCCACGTTGTAAAGCCTCATTGATTTTGGACACTGCCTGTAGCACTGTGTGCGCAAGTACAAAATAAACTGTTGGCAGTTATACATACTAGAACGTTGTTTAACTACTGCACTGGGTCTTGCACTGACTTGCTTGAGATCGCTGAGCCTCCTCATTTGCCACATTGACACCCTCCTGCAGCTCATCTTTCTCCAGAGAGTCCACACATCCCATATCCTGTGTGAAAATACATGTGTGGGAACACCGATACACCCCTTCAAACATAACCCAGTGCCTAATTTAATTTACATTTATATCTCAGCTCTGATTGTAGTAAGGATTTGGGTGCAAACCTCAATCTAACATATAATCTTAATGTAATATTTTAAATTTAATTTACACATGCTTTTAGCCATCCCTTTGTTTTGAAAGTTAATCCCCATGGGGACAGTTTTAACATTTCCACCCATACAGTCTCAGACTTTGTTGAATTTATTTCCCACATAGCTTAGATAAAAAATTATATTTTTTTTAAATCAGATTTTTCACATATCTAATTTTTTTTTCCTTTTCAAAATGCAAGAAGTGTTAGCTCGTGGTTTGCACTCCCTTACTGATCACAGGGAGGGTATGTCTTTCTTCAGCTCTTCTGCAGACCAGTTTCTCACCAGTGCTTTCTGTTCTCTGTCTGATGCAAGCTGTTCCAAGTACCAGTCAGCATTGTCTCTGAGCAAACCTCTTAGGGCAAGGCTGGGGCTCTGCAGGGCCAAAATCAGAGCCAGGGGGTCGCCACAATCTATAGCCTCATCTACACACTCCACTGCAGCTCGCACTACACACACACAGACACATATAATAAATAGACATCTCAGCACAGTATCACAGATGAAACATGTATACAAAAATTGAGTACATTGAGTAACTCACCATTAACTTTAGTGATGTTGTCTTGAATCTCACTCTGTGTCAGATACTCCTCGTAAATGTCCTTCTCCAGAGAGCCATTTCCCTAAACACATCAAAACCAATTGGTATCACACTGATTAGGACTCTTTTAGTTGTTGACTATAAAACCCAACAGAATATTCAGTCTCTCTCACTTTAGCAGATGCCTTGGCAGCTTTGAGAGAGCGAGCCTGGCGCAGCATCTCCTGGTAGATGGCCATGAGTGGCTCCTGCAGGTTAGTCAGCATGGCATTGGGGTTGTGCATTGCCCGTGCTGTGTTCTCAACACAGCCCCGCTCCACTGCCTCATTAATGGCTATCACTGCTGCATGCACTGGACGCAAGACAGAAAAATATCAGCCCAAGACAGCTTCATGTTTGACATTTACGGCTCCAGATTAAGGCATTCTGAAAAATGTGACCATTTGAAGAGCAGAATAGGTTAGCCTAATCTATATGCAAATACACGGGCACAGACACTTGGACAACCACAATTACTAAAGGCCAAGACCTGGCGACCCTTACCAGCGGCCTCATCCACTGACAGCTCATTGGCCAGGATTCCTCCGATCTTGCTGAAAGCAGGCATCTGGATACCGTACTTATCCAGTTCCAGCTTCATGTTATTGATCTCCTCCTCTGTGGGAAAAAACATGCAGAGATAAAGATGCTGACAATAACCAGCAGTACTTAAACAATTAAAGTATGTCAAATATTTTAAGACATGAATAGGTTTCACCTGTGAACTTGACTTTGCCACATAGATCATGGATCTGAGGAGCCAGACCCAGACGAAAGAGGTAAAAGCTAGATAGAATAGAGATACAAATCAATGGATGAAGTATATGGTTTGTAAAAACATTCACATAAAAAATAAATAAATTTTATTTATTTTTTTAGCAGATTCAGACCTTAGAGCATGTATACAGTAGACAGTTCGGGGCATATTCTTTCTGTCATAGATGTCTGTGGTCTCAGGGTGGAAAATCTAACCAGTAAAGAAGGACAAAACATTTACAGTAAAGACAGGCAATATATCAGCAGCCAATTTATTATTTGTAGAACACTTAATTAACGTTATCAGTCTGATGTTGAAATCACAGAATTTAAGCAGATCATTTAGCACTATTTTAGTCTTGTGCACAAATTGATGCATGTTGGGTAAATTTCTCCTTTTTTAAAGTAGTATTAAGCAAAAACACACAAGTCAAAGTTTCAAACAGACCTGAGTATATATTTTTCATGTCAGATATTTTCATCTATGCTTAAGCTTAAATGCAGATAAAACTAGTTCCTAAATCAAATACAAATTTCAAACAAAAATAACATTTTTTGCATAAATTTTAAATGCCTCCCAACGAGTGGTTTTCAGCAACAACCAGCCTTCAGTTTGTGTGCATCTTCGATCCCGTTAGAAAAAACATTAATCAGCTACTTTTCGCTCTGCTTGGGAGACTTCAGAGTGTATAAAATTACATTGTTGCCAAGTCTAAAATAAACAGTTAAGTTGGATTTGTTTAGCACTTTCTGAACTACATAATTACATAAAACTAGTAAATTCCATGCGTTATTTACTAGTTTTGTTGTTATAAAAGGTGGAAAAGGTGAGGAGGTATGTCTAAAGTTTTGACTGGTACTGTAGGAATATGCAATCAAATACACCATCAAAGCAAACATGCTCTCATTTTACCGTTGGTAGTCCGACCTCCACCATTGCATTCCTCCAGTGGTTGATGTTGTCAGTGTGACGGAACTGCAGGCCTACAGCCTGTGGATGCAGAGATAATATGTTTTTATTTAAAAAGTGTGCAAAGCCAGCTCTCCTTTTTTCAACCTTTGGTGACAATAAGTATCACTTACCTGAACTACATAATTGTATTTCTTCTTAATTAAATATTTAACTTTTAAATAAGACATAATGACACCACTTTTACAGTCCTATATAAATGTGTAACTTTTGTGAATTCTTCTTTTTTAGACAGACCTTGTAACGTTCTTGGTCAAGATCATAGATCTTTTTGAGAGGAACTACATTTGGAGCAAAGCAGTGACCAAGCTTCGCCAAAAGAACTCCATTCCTCAGGGCCTCCTCCAGCTCAGTTGGTGCTGGGAGCTCTTCATTCAAACAGGCTTCCATCCATCTAACAGAAAGAAAAACATGTCAGTAACACTCAGAAACTCAGTGATGGTAGTATAAAGATGTAGAGCAGAGGTGTCAGGCTGGGTCTTTATTTTTTAAGATTGAAAAAATGTGTAATTGAGAGGGGTCTTGCCTTTTTGCCTCCTCCAGGCGACACAGATATTGGTACGCCACGTTTTGGATGCGTTGTTCATCCATTTCTTCTGCAGTCAAGCGTTCATCTTTAAAAGAAGCCCCCACAGAGCAAATAAAAGCACACAAAAGAGTATAAGCATAAACAGAAGAAGGGCCAAGACGACAATGCGACCTTGCAAGAATCAAAATGTAGTCACAGGGCAAATCACTGGTTTAAATCACAGCAGTCGTCACTGATGTAGTTTATGACGTTAAGAGGTCTAACCTTCAGACTATTAATTTTTGAATGCATGTGGATTGTAGATCTAATACATGGGCGGAACTTATTGACAAACTAGAAGACCAATAGCATTTGAAGTACTATTTACTGTGCAGCTGCACTATATGGACAAAAGTATTGGGACTTTAATGACACTGCATTCAAAGACACAGACTTTAATATGAAGCTGGTCCCCTCTTTGCAGCTACAACAGCTCCCACTCTTCCTGGAAGGCTTTCCAGAAGATTTTGGAGAGTTACTGTGGGAATTTGTGCCCATTCGTTCTGTAGACCAGTTATGAGGTCAGGCACTGGCTAGCAGTCTCCATTCCAGTTCATCCTAAAGGTGTTGCAAGAACTAGAGGCCAGGGCTCTGTGCAGGCCAGCCAAGTTCTTCCGCACCCAACTCATCCAACCATGTCTTTATGGACCTTGCGTTCTACACCGAGGCACAGTCATGCTGGAATAGAAAAGGACCTTCCCACAACTGTCCACAAAGTTGGACGCATGTAGAATGTCTTGGTATGCTGAAGCATTAATATTGCCCTTCACTGGAATCACTGAAAAACAGGTGTGTGCCAATAGTTTTGTCGATATAATGTAGCTGCCAGAGCTACTTACAGCCAGTCCGGTGCTGAACTCCGGAATCTTCCATTTCTCCTGTTTCTGATAATGACAGAACAAGCCTTATTCTTCGAGAACCTGGTGAGAACCGTATATACGCTTTCTCAAAAAGACACTACTAGCTAGCAGTAAAATAACGACGCTGTTCAAAGTAAACGTTCAACTAGTTTTTTAGTTATAAATGTGAATCCAACTAAAGAACTATGACCCTTAAAAGTCGTAAAGCTCAAAACACCTAAACGAGAAGCACCGTAGCGCCTGGTTTTGACTGTTTACTCTCAGGACAGGTTTGAATGTCCCGCCGCGCTCCCATTGGCTACCAAGCCACCCTGCCGCGATCTCATTGGCTACCGGCTGATCCTACCCAAATCCCATTGGCTACCTGAAACTCGTCGTACATTGTGGTTATTGTAGTCCACAATTTACATTTTTCTGTTTTTCTTTTTTTTAAATATGCAGAATGCGATTTTTAGGTTGCATATTAAAAACATAGCACATTTCATTTTTTTGAAAAGAGACAAAACGAGACAAAGAGACAAAACTAATCATGGTAAAATGGTGTTTCGTCACTATGCTGCATGCTGCTGGAAAAAAACCCTGCCCATCAGTATCAGATCTGCAAAAACCTGAGCCAGCTTTAAAAAGCGGCTAAAACAGCACTATTATCATCAAACGTCTTTTAAATATCTGCACTTTTTTCTTTTTCTTTTATCGATGTGTTCTTTTAAAAAAATTTCCATTATTTGTACGTGTTCTTTTATTTTTTTTCCATTATTTTAAGGTGTCGTATTTTATTTACATTTACGGCATTAAGCAGACGCTTTTATCCAAAGCGACTTCCATTCCCTAACTACAGGGGACAGTCTTCCTAGAGCAACTTGGGGTTAAGGGTCTTGCTCAGGAACCCAGCTGTGGTGTGCTGGAGGTAGGATTCGAACCCACGACCTCTTGATATCCTACCACTGGGCCCCCACCACCCCATTTATTATAATATTTATTATTATTTTATTCTATTCCTGTAATAGAATTACCTTTTTTGCGTATGATAATATTCTATATAAATAAACTTGACTTGGCAGAACAATTCTGTCGCCATGGTAACGCAAGTAAACAACCATGTGGTCAGCACAACAGGTGTCCTCACCTGTCAAGCGTATAGGTGGCTAGTGGTTAGTAAGCCTGCACGTATCTATACCATAAAACCCACCTTTCTTTTGCGCAATAAGATAACTGCTTCGACTGAGGAGTTCTGTGAAAATGCCTACACCTTCAAAAACTGTAAGTTGAAAAGTAAACCGTAGCTTTAGTTTGAGGTTGCTACCTGTCGTTAGCTAGCCAGTGTAGCCTAATAAATTTTACTTTAGATCCCAAATTCACCTAAAAAGGCTGATTGCAGGTGATTTTAAAATGTGAACTTAAAATGCATTTATGCTGGAACGAGGATAATATGTATTACTGTTATGTGGAACCTCTTTATTGGCCACTATGTGGAAGGTTGATACCTAAGACCAGTGATAAAACATTCATCAGTGACGCGTGAATCCCCACAGCTATTCGCAACCACAGTGTCCATGACTTAGTTTGAAATTTGTGCTGACTAAGAACACTTGGATTTTGCTGCTAGTTCTAATTAACATGGCAAAAAATGTTCTCTCTTTCTAGCATCATGCCTCTACATGACTTTAATCTTTTGTTCATGTCATGGCCTCTGATGGTTCGCCATCCCGAGGTTCCCAGAAGAAGAAGAAGACCAGCAAGAAAGGGAAGGATGAAGATGTTGAGGATGGAGGGGTCCAGGTAGACATAGAGAGTCTTACAGCATTTGGTCACCATGCTTTGCAGCGAGGAGACTGCTCTGAGGCTCTTGAACACTTCAAGAAAGCTTATAAAGCTGCTGTGAAGGTAGTGTGTCAAAGCAGTGCAATCTGACAAACAGCAAACAAGACATTTTGAGCACATTTGTACTGTATCTCTATGCTTTGGATTCTTTAAATATCCTTAGCTTACGCCATTATTCTTCCTTCCACAGCTCAAAGATACTAAAGTGCAGCGGGCATGTGCCTTTAACCTTGGAGCAGCATATGTAGAGGCAGGTAAGCCCCAGAAAGGGCTGTATTTTCTGTCACAAGCAGAACCAGGAGAGAGAGGAGAGCGAGTGGCAGACCTGCAGTTTAACCTTGCAGCAGCTCATGAGGCACTGGAGGACCTCGCCCAGGCAGCCAGGCACTACCTGCAGGCTGCACAGCTCTATCGCTCACAGGGAGATGGGGGCAGTGAGGGGGACACCTGCATCAGACTGGCCACCTGTTTCCTGAAGAGGAAGGTCAGTTTATCTTTAACCGAAAAAATAAGTGATGTTTTCGCCAGTTTTCATTTTTCCCTTACTCCAGATGTATTCAGTCAGTAATTACATATGTAGGCTGCAAACCTTGCTTCTTAGGTTTTTACTAGAGCTAGAGCTACTAAAGTCTAATGATTTAACAAGCAATGAAAGCTAATAGCCACTTATTAAAATGAACAAAATTCATGAATGGCCACCGCTGCTTTTTTTTTTTAACACTCTTTTTCTCATTTTTACGCTGTAAAATGCGAAAAGTCTGGTCAACTTAAAAATTTATAACCACTGTATTTTCACAGCTCAACTTATTTTCAAAACACCCCTTTTAGTGCTTCATTTCAGACAGGTCAATAAGACAGTTTAAAATGAGCTTACAAAATAGTGAATGTGCTGCCCCATTAGAAGCTGTTATTGCTTCATTTTTTCTCTCGTCCCTCAGTTTGTTTATTCAGCTGATACCTGCAGGTTAGGATTCCCCTCAGGTATGGTTCTAGACTGGACTGAGTGCTTCTTATTCCTACAGTGCTCACATGGGGGGCTGTGGCATCATCAAGATTTGAATGAATGATTTACTGTCTCCTGAGGATCAGGCAGTTAGACAGTCATGTTATAATTAGACTATGGCATTATGAAAGCATGTTATAAAGAATAAAAAATGTAATTAAATATGTTAAATATGTTTAAATTTTTTAAAATCTCAATAGAATATCATTTTGCTGCAGTAAATAAAGCAGCTGTCTCAGCATGAGGAACTAATAGAGCCCAGGTCACACTACTCTGGATAAACTTTTCATTCTTCCTTAGACCCAGAAATGTACATGCACATACAGTGCTGTGAAAAAGTATTTGCACCCTTCCTGATTTCTTTTTTTTTTTGCATGTTTGTCGCACTTAAATGTTTTAGATTATCAGACCATTTTAAATATTAGACAAAGATAACCCAAGTCAACATAAAATGCAGTTTTTAAGTGAAGATGTAGGTATTGGACAGGAAAAAAAAACTGTCCAAACCTACATGGCCCTATGTGAAAAAGTAATTGCACACCCTTGTTAAAATCATGAAGTGCATGTAAAGCTGAGTGCAATTTCACTAGCCACACCCAGGCCTGATTACTGCCAGACCTGTTGAATCAAGAGATCACTTAAAAAGTAGACTAAAAGATCCCAGAAAGGGAGAGACATGCTGCGATCTAAAGAAATTCAGGAACAGATGAGAAACAAAGTAACTGACGTCTATCGGTCTGGAAAAGGTTGCAAAGACATTTGTAAAGCATTGAGACTCCAGCGAACCACGAGAGCCATTATTCACAAATGGAATAAACATGAAACAGTGGTGACCCTTCCTAGGGCTGGCCGGCCTACAAAAATTACCCCAAGAGCTCAGCAACGACTCATCCAAGAGGTCACAAAAGAATCCAGAACAACATCTAAACAATTGCAGGCTTCACTTGCCTCTGTTAAGGTCAGTGTTTATGACTCCACCATAAGAAAGAGACTGTGCAAAAATGGCCTGCGTGGGAGAGTTCCAAAGCAAAAAACACTGCTGACCAAAAGGAACATAGAGGCTCCTTTCACTTTTGGATGATCCCCAAGTCTTTTGGGACAATATTCTGTGGGCTGAAAAAAAACAAAAACTGAACTTTTTGGGAGGTGTGCGTCCCGTTACATCTGGCGTAAAAGTAACACAGCGTTTCAGAATAAGAACATCATGCAAATAGTCAAACATGGTGGTGGTAGTGTGATGGTCTGGGGCTGCTTTGCTGCTTCATGACCTGGACGACTTGCTGTGATTGATGGAACCATGAATTCTGCTCTCTACCAAAAAATCCAGAAGGAGAATTTCTGGCCATCAGTTCGTGACCTCAAGCTGAAGCGCACTTGGGTTCTGCAGCAGGACAACGATCCAACACACACCAGCACGTCCACCTCTGAATAGCTTAAAAAAACAAAATTAAGGTTTTGAAGTGGCCTAGGCAAATTCCGGACTTGAATCCAATTGAGATGCTGTGGCATGACCTTAAAAAGGCAGTTCATGCTTGGAAACCCTTCAATATGGCTGAATTAAAACAATTCTGCAAAGAAGAGCGGGTCAAAATTCCTACATAGCGATGTGAAAGACTCAAACGCTTGATTGCAGTTGTTGCTGCTAAGCATGGCACAACCAGTTATTAGGTTTAGGGGGCAATTACTTTTTCACATAGGGCCATGTAGGTTTGGATAGTTTTTTCCCTTAATAAATAAAATTATCACATAAAAACAGCATTTTGTGTTTACTTGGGTTATCTTTGTCTAATGGTTAAATTCGTTTGATAATCTGAAACATTTAAGTGTGACAAACATGCAAAAAATAAGAAAGCGGGAAAGGGGCAAACACTTTTTCACAGCACTGTATATTTGAGTAAGCTCCTCTTCAATGGTGTTGTTGACCTAACTTAAAATGTAAGTTAGGTGAACCTTTGACTAAACAAAGTTTAAAAAACTATTACCTTGACATGGCTTTACATTTTTGACAGTGTACAGATAACAGGCATGCAGAATCACATAAGCAAGTCAAGTTGACTTTACTTTTTTGGCTCATTAACTTCTCATTAATGTCTGTATTGCAGCCCTCACTGCTTTAACTTTAATATTTACAATGTAATATTAGCTCTTTTCTCTAAATGTTTCAGGAGTGGCCTGAAGCCGCAGAGAGTTACTTGCGCGCAGCGGAAAGTTATAAGGTAGCAGGAAAAATAGGCTCTGCTGCCTTGGCCCTGAAGGATGCTGGGAATCACATGCTGCAGAGTGACTGCTTCACATCAGATGATATCATTGGTGTATTCACAGAGTGCTTGGAGCTGAGTGCCAAAATCACAGAGCAAGAAACTCTTGGTGAAGTATAAACAATATGATGATACTGAGAACATGCCCTTTAAAGCTAAGTCCGTTGCTGCCTTTCAGTTCACTTTGCTGAACTCTCAATGCTCTTGATACATTTATTTTCACATGTTAAAAGCAAAGCTGATCTTATAGAGCTGAAAACTTTGTATTAAAAAATACCACTTTAAGCAGCAAACAAAAATGAGTTGGAATGTTCAGTCCTCTCTTATTGTTCCATTAATGCAGCAAATCAGTAATAAACCCTGATTGACCTGAACTGTGTTCTGAATGTGTGCAGACATTCACTCAGAAATGCAGTCCAGCCGACAATAAAGGCAGCCTGGTGCTTCTATTATAAAACACTGTAGGTCACAGAGAGCGTCTGTGCTCTACATGCTTCAACACTACACTGCCTAACAACTGGCCCAGCTACCTTGGGCTTAGATGACTTAATGTGTTAAAGATAATAAGCCCAATATCTCTGAATGTATCATCAACAAACAAATATGCAGATTTTTATTAGAAACAACAAATATGCAGATTTTTATTAGCTTAGTGTTTCTCAACTCTGGTCCTGGAGGTCCACTTCCCTGCACATTTCAGTATTTTCCTGCTCTTTCTAACTAAGTTGCTCATTAATAAACCCTTACTGAGCTGAAGTGGGTGTGTTAAAGCAAACGAAGTACTAAAATTTGCAGGGATGTCAGCATCATGCATGAGGAAACACTAATTTAGCATGAATAATTATCAACAACACTGCCAATTATGAATAATAAAGAGGAATAATGCACAGCCATGCCTCATGTACTCCTCTGATGATGTGTAATCAGTTTCATTACCAGTTAATTAGCATTTTGTGAGATTATTACAGTATGCACTATACATGTTCTTGTAGCTTTTTATTAAATAGCTGTGACAGAATAATACATCATATATATTATTATATTATTATTATATTATATTTATAAGCAGAGAAATAGAACAGAATCAGAGAGAGAAATAAAAATAAAACAGAATAAAAAGTTTTCCATATTACACACACCCTCCACTGCTGGCTAATCTATTTAGAGGTTTTTTGAAAAAGTTGAGGAGAGGTTTTCAAATTCTATCAAAGTTTTTCAGAAAGAATCTGTTTTCTTTCAATACCTCTTTTATCTTCCAGAATGAAAGTATTATCACTACGCCTATCTTTTTTTTTTGCAGTTATGAGGGCATAAGCCTGCAGTTGTTGTGCAGTCTCTTGTGCTGAGAGATCCTTTGATGCACCCAGGACTGTTTATGGTGCACTGAGATTCATATTTGTTAGTAGAATTGGTATAAAGGTTCTCACAAATTATTCTACATAAAGAATATTATATATATTATCCAAAATTCCCCAAAATCTCCCAAAATGTGTAAAATGACATATCAACATGGCGCTCAACTCATTTTAAATGTGATGCTTTGAGTGTGGAGACTACTTACCCCTGAAGCTGTTTGTGTGACACCAAAGTTGAAAGCTGTGCTATCGGTCCGTGCATACTGATGCTGAATAATCACTGTTTCTAAAATGGGCTTCCAACCCAGTGTGCAAAACGGACGCTTTAAAATATAAAATACATTCCAGAACACTTGTAATTTCACGTGTAGTCTCTGGATATATCTTAGTTACAAACTTGCAACACAGGTATCCCACACATGCCTGTAAATCTCTGCCCCAAATCCTCCTCTAGAGTTTTTAGAGCCTCTGTAGAAGAGAAATGGAAAATTGCTTCAGTTTTTTTATTTAGTTCCAACATAATGACATAGTATATTTGACATAGTATTTGTTTTCTGTGTTTCCAGGTAAGCTGTATAATGCTGTGGGACTGAGTTTCTCCCAGCTGAAGCTGTTTCCTGAGGCCGCAGAGTGCTATGAGCTCGCCCTGCCGCTGGTCCACACCTCTCCACGCAGGCTGGCCGTGGTACTACAGAATCTGGGTGCCGTCCACAACACTCTGGCACAGTACCAGCAAGCCCTGGAATACCACAGAGAAGCATCTGCTCTTCACGGTCAGCAAGCTAGAAACATCAGAACACCTCCAGATTATGTGGTTTAACAGAGACACGTCCAGCTGCCTCAGCCATTGCCCTATTATTGGATCTCTTTAACTAACATTACATTACATTCATTTGGCAGAGCATTTATCCAAAAGCGACATACAATATGAGGAAACATTCAAGTTGCAGGACAGTGTGAGAACCAGAAGAGAATACGAAGTGCTAAATCTATATGTAAGAGTGATACAAGAAGATAATGCAAGATGAACTCATCTGATATTCAGATTTATTCATAATATGCACAGTGCACAGTTTCTCTCACAGACACACACACAAATAAGCAGACACATCTTTTTCCTCACAGAAATTTTAATTTTTTCCTAAGCTTAAAAAGAAGTTACCTCTTGTATAAAAGCTTTAGGTGTGTGTGCTGTTACCACTCTGCTCTGGTCAGCAGCAGCATCAGTGTAAATGAAATGTGTGGCCGCTGGCCATATGTCAGTCTCAGGGGAGGCTGAGAAAAAGCTTACAGCAGCATCTCCCTCTCTCTCTCGCCTCTGTGCCTCACACTATCTGTCTCTTCTCACAACATCATATGCAGCACGTTCTGCTTTTATGTCAGAGTGTGTGCCCACAGAGGATTGTCTATGGCTTTAGATCAAGGATGGCCAGTTGGATTCGCTAAGGACTAGTGTGGCTGCAGGTTTTTATTCCACAAAAGAGGAGCACGCATGATTGACTGCTTGACATGTGGAATCAGGTATGCTCTTTGAATGAAAAACCTACAACCACACCAGTCCTTAGTGGATAAGATTGGACACCCCTACTTTAGACCCACTGCTATGTTTTACTGGCACATCTCTCGTATTTTGTAATACGGACAACTGAGTGACAAGTGATCACACGTGTCTCACCCTCTTTTTCTGTGCAGTTTATATAGAAAGAGGTTCTGGAGAATTTATGTAAATTGTTTAAGTCAGCATTAATACTCAACTGACGCACAACAGATGACTCATGAATCATAAATACTGAGGTAGGGGTGGCAGTGATTATACTGTATGTTATCACTGTCATGAGGACGTGTTACAACACTGTTTTCTGACATCTTCAGTACTTATTTAACACTTAACCACTACACGTGTCATTAAGACAAGGATTGCATCAATTTTAGAGAGTCTGTGCATAATGGCACCCAATCTATAGTAACTGCATACTGGATGTCACTGGATGTCAGCCCATTATGCCATTAATATTTTTTCCCATTTTTATTGTTCTTCTGTGATCAGTAAGTACAATCAGTGAAGTTTTTCTACTGCCTGCTTAAACTAATGTTTTGTTGGTGTTATGTGTTGTATTGGGTTTTATTTTTGCCGTAACCCCCCCTTAATCAGCATCTAATTTCATGGTGTTGATTTTACTAGTTATCTGTGATATACTTTGTTGGCAGGATCACTGGGTAGCCGCCAGGCTCAGGGCCGCTGTTTCTGTAACCTTGGCTATGCTCTCAGTGAGCTGGGTGAGCTGGAAGAGGCGGGAGAGAGCTACCTACACGCTCAGCAAGCCTTCAAAGACAGCAGTGTGTACCTCAGGACCCACATGACCACAATATCATTAATAACCCACAGAGCCCTAGGCTTATCTTCCAGTTATCTATCTATCTATCTGTCTATCTATCTGTCTATCTGTCTGTCTGTCTGTCTGTCTGTCTGTCTGTCTATCTATCTATCTATCTATCTATCTATCTATCTATCTAT
>JBBJLS010000006.1:8411839-8428195 GCA_037577275.1 Bryconaethiops microstoma
CTCTCTCTCTCTCTCTCTCTCTCTCTCTCTCTCTCTCTCTCTCTCTCTCTCTCTCTCTCTCTCTCGCTCTCTCTCCTCCTAATAAGATGCCGGCTCAGATTAATGACAGCTTCTCAGTAATTACTGTCTGGAAAAGTTTAGTCAGGAGATTTGTATATGATGCATACGGTCTTTGATGCTACTTTCGAGACGGTGGCTTCATTTGGCCGCAGTAAATTCTGAATTACCGCTAATAGTTTAAAGAGATGCTGCAGTCCCTCACTTGGTATACAATATCTGTTCCCTCCTCATTTGCATACTGATAGTGCTGTGAGTGTATGGTGGGTTTAGGTTTGTTAAATGTGGATTAATGACAGTTGTCACCAACCGATTTCCTGGAGATTTACCCGTCATAATCTGCGCCAACCTCTGCAGCTAATAATGTATTCAGATGGATGAGGTGTGTTATAATGTGATGAGAAAGCGTCAAACAATATATTTGTGGGCTGTAACAATACATATGTTTTCATGTTTAATAGAATACTCAACTTCAGGTGAAGATGTGATTTCAGTTTTCAATGTTTTATGTGTTAAAACGTCTCTGAATCTTTCCGAAGAGCTCCAGTTATGCAAATGGTCTGATTTGGCTCTAACAGTACAAGGGAATGCAAAGGACTGCAAAGTGGCATATCCTTGTGCCTTGTGTATTTACTGGTTTAACTTGATTTAATATGATTCTATGTATTGGGAAGGAAAGGAGGGTGAAAATGAGCGATGGGGGATTGAATGGGAAACTTTTTTTTTTGTTATTCTTGTATTAACTCTTAACACCCCTTATAAAAAGCACTGCATTCAAAAAAATATATACCTAAATGAACTGTTGTTTCTTCTTCAGAGAGTACGGAATTTGGATAAACTGGATGTCGAGGAACAGATCTCTCCTGTTGCCCCTGCAGCCGGATACTTCTCCTCAGGATGTCTCGAACACCTCCCTCTTCCCTCCGCTGGATGAGTGGGAGGCGCCCACCTTTACGAGGGCGGCCCAGTTCCGTGTGGCCGCCACACTAGTGCTCTTCCTCTTTGCGGCGGTCAGTAACCTAGCACTGCTCATCAGTGTGTCCCGTGGGCGGGGCCGGCGCCTGGCCTCCCACCTGCGGCCGCTCATCATGAGCCTGGCGGCGGCTGACCTGATGATGACGTTCATCGTGATGCCGCTGGACATGGTGTGGAATGTGACAGTGCAGTGGTATGGCGGCGACGGCCTCTGCAAGTTGCTCAGCTTCCTTAAGCTGTTCGCCATGCAGGCATCGGCCTTCATTCTTGTGGTGATCAGCCTCGACAGACACCACGCCATCCTGCACCCTCTGGACTCACTCAACGCTCACTGCCGCAACAGGAGGATGCTGCTTCTGGCCTGGATCCTCAGCCTGCTGTTCGCTTCTCCACAGGTGGGTTACAGCACCACACGCAGGCATGAAAGGCAGATTAAATTACACGATACATTACTATCCTGTGCTATACAACACAAATATGTAGGCTCTCTAAAAAACAAATCATACAAGAGTGGCCCATCACAATAAGACACTTTCCCACTGGGATCTACATGAGTTTTATTTATGACAACAACAACTTCCAGCCACTTAGACACTGCCAGGTAACACCCCGATGCAGCAAAGGAGCGTGTTTGCCTGAGAGCATGCAGAAGCAGGGCCCCGAGGAAGGTTTTGCTGCTCACAACAGCATTTTCTCAGAAATAAATCATCTTCTTGATAATAAAATCTTGTTTAATATAATTATGCCCTGCATTCTGAAAATTTTTTTTTAACCATTATATCTCCCACTCAGTGTGCGTTCCAGTGTTAAACCTGAGGTTGTGACTGTAGCTGGGACGTAATTGGCTATCTTGCCAAAAGTCGGTTATTTGACTGGCTGCTGTTCGGCTCATTTGCATAATGTTTGTACAAAAGCCAAAAGAGGAGTCAGCAGGGTGTCCATGTAACAAATGGGTCTATGTTTCTGGTAAATGTGTATATTGTAAAACATCCAGCTAATTAAAATAGAAAAATGACAGTGTACATTATGTACGTGCTGCTTAAAGAGCAACACCCCATAAACTAAAACCCCTTTTTGTATCTCTGTGGGTTTTCAGATAAATGAATAAAAAATAAGCTCTTAGCTATCCAGAACTCCCAGTGCATCCAGAGAAAAGCTAGTCTTTTATATAGTGGTAGAAAACAGATCAGCACACTTAAAGCTTCTGTTTCAACTTCAATTCCCAGTGCTGATCCGCTATACCACATATAATTTCTTTGCTCAATGTCTGGTTTTGTATGTGTGCTTTTAAGAAAAAAAACACCAAACTGTGCTGGACATTGACCATCCAGGACCGCAGTTGTGTACAACCTGTTCTTTGGTGGTGGTCAACAAGATTTTTTTATTGACGATGTAAAGGTAAACCTTTTGTGGTACCACAGAGTCCATAAACATTCGAACAATGTAATATTCTATCATTATAGGTTATATTTCAGAGAATATTATGCCAGAGAAGCTAGTGAACTTTTTCTCATTAACAAGGCTTTTATAGCAGACAGTGGTGAAGACTCAAATAGAAACTAGATAGATGATTGGATATATTAATATTAAACAGATAATAAAAAGAGAATGTATGTGTAAGAGATCCAAATTGCTCAAGCACCCACTATCAGTGCATAAATCTGCTGCTGCTTCTGCTGCTGCTTCATATGCTGTCTGATGCTTCACATAGTGACCTAGTAATGACAGACTAGACTCCTAATGTCCTAATGTCAGTATTCAAATAGCAACTCTGCTTGTGATTCCGCATGCCGTTGAAATGCAGGCTGAACTGTCACTCATGGATCATATCATGCATTACTTTCCCCTTGATCTGGTTTGCTGCAGGCCCAACACCCGTCAACATTCTAAAATCCCTAAGAGATGATTTATAAGAAGAGGTTTTGCAAAGAGAATTGATTTTGTTACTTGCTGACTAAGTGTTCTGTAAATGAGGGAGAAATGTAAATATTTCACACTCATTGATCAATGACATACACAACACAATGATTCTGATTATGTACACGTTGTGCACTTTGCATATTTACACTACAGGGATCTCTTTGTTGGCCATGTTTATGTCTTGCCCCAAGAACGGTTATAATCTTTTTATAAAAATGATTACAATCTCAGTGTGGATTTAGCCACAAAGCACAGACCTTCCAGAGCTGCACAGTTCTGTACAGAACACGTACTGAACACCTTGAACAGATATCTCTTTGAGAAATGTGGCACTGGCAGAATTTTAAAAAGTTGAACTTCATACACTCTCGAAACATAAAGGTGCCAGAAAGGGTTCTTTGGAGTGACAGTATATAAGCACTACTTTTGATTCCTCAATGGATTTTTTTTTTTTTTTTTGTCAGTGAGATGTGTGAAAAACTTCCTAAAAGTTTAAAGAACCTCCACACAATGTAAAAGGTACTAGGAAAAACTTTTCAGTTAATATCAAACCTTGATATTCTTTGAAGCTTCCTCGAACTACTTTTCTTTCGTATCTCTTTTTCAGACGTGTTTTCTGCTGTGTGGTTCTTTAATGGCGTCTGATTGAAGAACCTCTTATTGCACTTATTTATACAATATACAGCAGGATGTTGAGGTCTTTAAGGCAATAAGTGATGGAAGAACTTAATTATAATTGTATATAAGGGGTTCATAATGAAGTCATGTCATTGAATTCTGACATCGGTATGACAACTAATTCCTAGGCGTAAAAAGAATGATGTGTAATAGCAGACGACCTGTCTGCCCATTATGACCCATGCCACCTTATAAAAGACAGCTTCATAGCACCCACAATATAATAATTACTATGTGTCCAAAAAAACAAAGGATAATGTCAGAGCCAGAAATAAATGCACTGATGAAAATTATAGGACAACAGTTTATGTGCATGTGATTGTGTGTATGCGCGTCAGTGTGTCGTACCAAACTGCATTATGACTCCACATGAGGACAGATAGGAAAGTAAGGAGTATTATTTATAGCATAGGGCCACCAGGCTTCTCTGAGTGTTTTATAAACACACCTGTGGATGGCCTGTGACTGGACAGGGTACCTCTAGTGCCTCTGGCACTTTCATCCTAATCTAATATTCACTCACTCACTGCAGCAGCACATGTGGAGGGTGGGGTGATGCAGCAGAAGATGGGGCAATGAAGGGTGTATCCAAGTGCGCCACAGCACAGGCAGTCTCACTACTCTGGCCAAGCCTAACTCATACAAACCGTCTGTGAAGCATCTAAAAGAGGTTCTGTGTGAGCCAGAGAGGGCGAACATCACGCTCCGAGCAAGAAATTATCTCCCCAAATGTTTTTTTCCATATTCTCCGATTACATTTAAAATGAAATGTAATACATTTCAAATATAATGTGCATTGAAAATATAACAAATCGTGTTTTTTTTTCCATCTATCTAACCGCATCCCACCTGTTAACAGTGAAACAATATTAAAATGTTCTGTATAGAACCATATACAGCAAACCAGGCACAGAATCATCTGAACACTCGGTTGTAATGATTTTATATATAGAACAATTTTTAAAAATTAATAACTATCTATCTAAACCATGCAGCTTGCTGTGTAGGAACCCATTGGTCACCTGTATATAACTCTTTCATGAAAATAAATGCACTGTCTCTTTGTGAGACCCAGCAGTATGGTATTGATTGCCATTAAGACAAACCAAATTTGAGACAAAGGAGCATTCAAGCAATGATCTAATCATAGAGAAGCCTCTCAATCTTACTCAGAGCTCAGCTTAGTCTATCATAAACAAATGGAACAAATATGAAACCTGCAGTCTCACTGCTCAGGTCAGATGCTTTGGAGCATCAGCGGCTTGTAGTCTGGTCAGGGTTGATGTGAAGATGAATGGTGGAGATTATTAATACATATTGAAATGTCTTAAAATAAAAAAAACACTTATTAAGTGAAAGAAATCAACAATACTGAACATCTATGACAAGCCCCCAAAGTTATCGTCCACTGTTTCTCTCTTGGCTGAACCTGAGCAATTATCCAAAGAGGAATAAGAACTTGCTCCATCACGTTGTGCAAAACTAATTAAGAGACTACTGGCTGTAATACCTGCCGTAGTTCACCCAACTACTAGATAACCAGGATAAATACTTATCAATTGTTCTTTTTTATTTGTTAATGTTTCATTCGTTCTTTTTTGTTATATAGGGTTAGGAATAGTATCTGATTCACACGTAAACATTGCCAGTCAAAATCCTGTCATTTATGTGAAAAAGAGTCCGTATTCAGTGTCAGATGGAAAGAGTAGGAGTAGGCGATGTGTGCCAGCAGCATTAACAGCGTCTGCTATATTTTCAATTGGTAAAAGCAGAGAGTACAAATGGAGATATTTAAATTGACACCCACGCACAGAATGGCACATTCTCATCTACTTTAATGAATATCTACAAATGCATTTAGCATAAATCTTGCCCTTTCTGCTGTATTTGACTGCTGTACCTTAAGCTCTTTGTTTTCATAATTACCTCTGAAGCTGTGCAAATGGAGGCTTCAGCACTTCCACTTCTCAAAGCTTTCCATCCTGCCCTCCTGCAGCTGTTTATCTTCAGAACGATCAAAGCGGACCGCGTGGACTTCACTCAGTGCGTGACCCACGGCAGTTTCCATGAAAGATGGCAGGAGACTGTCTACAACATGTTCCACTTTGTCTCTCTCTACGTCATCCCGCTGCTGGTCATGAGCTGCTGTTACACGCACATCCTCATCGAGATAACCCGACAGGAGCACAAAAATAAAGGTAGCTGCTTCACACCTCCACCTTGTCTACCGTTTCCTCAACATAGAATTCACCTGTTGCAATTTTTAAGGGCCCATATCTTGGAGTAAATGAATTTGTAAATGAACGTGTACCATTCATTCATCAGTCCATGCTGTCCAACTATGGAAAGTAACGTGCAAAAGCAGCATTTTGAATTCAACATGAATGTGATGTCATGACCATGTACATGTTTTCTATATGTCCAAAAGTTCATAGACTCAAAGGTAAAGGGAGGCTATAGGCACGAACAACAACTTATTCCAAAAACAGGGATATGAAGAAGCTTTTAAAGGGCATATTAGCATAGAAAAGAGAAAGCTTCATAGTTGCACAAGTTTTAAAAAAACTTTTTAAGAAAATGTTAAATATGTGTGTCTGTGTATATGTATCTATGTATGTATATATGTGTGTGTGTGTGTGTGTGTATATATATATATATATATATATATATGTATGTTTATATATATATATATATGTTTTTATATATATATATATATATATATATAAAATATACATACCTTTTGTGAGCTGTAATACGGGACCTTTAAAGTATAACAGTTCAGTTCATCAGGATTTTCTGTGCTCTCTGTGCAGCTGGTGAGTCGTGTCTCAGACGCAGCCGAACCGATATGATCCCCAAAGCACGGATGAAGACACTGAAGATGACCATCATCATTGTCGTGTCATTCATCGTGTGCTGGACTCCATACTACCTGTTAGGGATCTGGTACTGGTTCCAGCCTGAGATGCTGAAGGTCACTCCTGAGTATGTTCACCACCTGCTATTTGTCTTTGGCAACCTGAACACATGCTGTGACCCCGTCATCTACGGATTGTACACGCCCTCCTTCCGCGCTGACCTGGCCCGCTACTGGGGCTGCTGCAGGTCAGGTGACTCGCCTCGCTCTAGAGACCGACTGTCTGCCCGGCAGGGCCCTCACAGCGGAGAGCAGGAGTCTGACCCACCCAGTGTTAAAGGGGCCGAGGGGTAAAGAGATACATGTAGACAGAGTCGCCTTCTGGAGCTTTACAAACACCCTCAAACAGAAGTGCATATAAAGAACCTGATGGTGAAATGCACTGGAGGTTCAAGGGAAGCAAGCAGTGTGAGAGTGTGAGTGTGTGAGCGTGTGTGTTTCTAATGATTTAGGTCACATTTACTTGCTTCCTGTCTCATGCAAATGTAATGACCACCCTTCAAACACTGTAATGCAGTCAGAAATATGTCAGTTTGATAAATTGGTAATGCAAAGTGTCCACTACAGTGATCCTGCAGAGTTCTCTTTACTCCTGCATGAATTGGTTGAGCCTCCAAACTGCTTCTTTTGTCACATGCCATTCACATTTTCAAACCTGAAGGTCACTGCTCTTTTCCTGACCTAAAGGAATGATCACAACAGATGAGCTGCTTCAATGTCTGCAGTTTATTGACCTTGCACGGCATACAGAGAGATCCCAGTGACTGATTAGAGGGTGTTTAAAAGCAGTGCAGCACTCTACCTACAGACTGTGGGCTTTGAAAAAATCCAATGTTTTGCTTCATTGAAAATGGCTCAGCATGTGAGAAAACCAGTGATTCTGTGCAAGTCTACATTATCTGCATGGCCTTTAGGGAGCCATTAGTTTGCTATTTAAAGCAAGATACTACAGAAATGATGATTTTGGTCATTTTTTGGATAAATTTTATATAAATCTATAACATGATTTCTCCTAAACTATATTAAAAAATGTTAAAATTTAACAGAAATCTGTTTAATTTAGCATGTTTAATAAATTCACATGTAAATGTCTAATAATAGCAACTTTAATGGAGATTAGTTCCACCCACACTCAGCATGATCATGCCATCTCCTAGTTCATGGAAACGTTTTTTTCCTGTAGAATCTTATTAGAATATCCACATGTCTATTAACTTTTAACTAACACCGCTCACAAGAATTGGACATGTTATCTGAGATCTTACTGGGTAAAGTTCTGAGGCCCAAAAGGTGATCAGACCAAAAGGAGTTTTCATCGCATTTGGCACCAAAAATTTTAGCCTCATCAGATTTTACATGGTCTTTTCTAACCATTGTACAGAGTTCTTAACCTGTCATCTTTTTCCAATGAAAAACATTTCTCGTTTTTTTTTCAACACAGCAGTTCCCCGTTACATTGTGAGACATTTTAATAGAGAACAGACCGATAGAAATGATACAGAATGTATCACTGATTGAATGTTTTGTAAAGAACGTTGTTGCCTATTCCTATAAAGTTACCATTTTGTAGAGTGTTTTTTTTGGGGAGACTGTTTGTAGCTGGATTGATGTTTGATTTTAACACTAAAAAGCTTAATAATAACAACATATTGTGTTTTCTAGATTAAACAATAAAACTCTGAAAGTTCATTAATCTATTTAAAATATCCATATATTCTCTATAATGTGTCTTCACAAAAGACATAGAGAAATAGACATTTTAATTCTAACATTCTAACATTCAGTTATCAGATAACTCATCTGAGGATTGTATTATTTACAACAGTATTTCTAAAGATATCATTAATCAACTGGTGAAGATTCATTGTGATGTCTATTTTTTACCCAATTCAGCTGTAGTGTCTTGCCTTAAAAGCACTGTGAGATCGGCTTCTGGATCAGTGTAGCTATTTACCAATCAGCCACAACATTACAACCATGTGGCTACATCAAAACTGACAGGTAAAGTAAATAACCTTGATTATTTTATGACACTGACCCCTCTCAAGGAGTGGTATATAGGTGAACACTCAGTTCTTGAAGTTGATGTGTTGGAATCAGGAAAATGGGCAAACATACAAATCTGAGTGACTCTGACAAGGGAAGAATTGTGATGGCTAGATGGCTGCCAAAAGTGGTCCAAGAACAGGCAATGAGTAAAATGATGACAGGGTCAGGGGTGCTAAAGGCTCACTGATGCACATGGGGAGCGAAGGCTAGGCCAACTGGTCAAACGCCACAATAGAGGAGTAGAAAGTGGTCTGGTCTGATGAATCACATTTTGTTTTTACAAAAACCAGGTGTGTGTGCTTTGTTACCCTGGGGATCGTCGGGTAGACCTGGTCACCTTCTTCCACAATGGGAATGCACTCCTAGTCACCTTCTTCCACAATGGGAATGCACTCCTAGTCACCTTCTTCCACAATGGGAATGCACTCTAGAAAGAAGGCAAGCCGGGGGCGGCAGTGCGATGCTCTGGACAATGTTCTGCTGGGAAACCTTGGATTGGCATTCATGTCGATTTTACTTTGACACATACCACCTGCCTAAACATTGTTACAGACCAAGTATACCCCTTCATGGCAACGGCGTACCGTAATTGGTGTGGCCTCTTGCAGCAGGATACTGTGCCCTGCCGCACTGCAGAAATTGTTCATAAATGGTTTGAGAAACATGACAAAGAGTTGAATGTGTTGGCTTGACATGTAAATTCTCCAGACCTCAATCTGATTCAGCATCTGTGAGATTGGACAAACTAGTCTGATCCATGCAGGCCCCACCTCACAATTTACAGTACTTAAAGGGTCTTGATGTGTCGTAGCTGGGGGACTTACACAATATTGGACAGGTGGTTTTAATATAATGACTGATGGAGGCATGCGTATATGCAACTTGTACATGTAATACACAAAGTAACCTGTGTAATTTAAGAGCACTGACACCCTGCCTTTACTGTGCATCTTTGCAATGTTTGTACATTTTAATCTTTGTTGTGTAAGACTGTGCCAAAAGTACTAGAGATTTTGCTGTGGTGTGCATCTGCATTGGAGAAAACCATTCCTCACTCTTTTCTGCTTTATTTGTGCTTTTCTGTTTGTCACAGGGCTTTCAGGGGTCACAAGGATTTAAGTCTGAGAACTGTGATTTAGTGATTTAGTTCTTGTCCTGCAGTAGAGAAAAATCTCAGTGGATGTGTAAATGTAGTGATGTCTAAAGGGGAGCAGCTCAATTCTGGTAAGCACTAAGCATAATTGTTCGTATCTCATGAGACTTCTCCCAGACACCAGCTAAGCACTGGACTGAAATGTAGTTTCTCAGCCAAAAACTAAAATAAAGTAGGATGTATCATCTTATTAATGGTTCACTCCTCGAAAAATGAAAATATGCAGCGGTCATTTTGTTTTTTGTTACTTTTTAGTGAGCTGAGTGTCGGGTGAAATATGTACTCGGTGAGACAGTGATACATTATTCCTTGGTTAGCGTTATAGTGACAACCTAATCAACTGCAGTCAGAAAAGGCCCGGTCTTGTACACTGCAGGCCTTTTTAATGGGCTCTCATCACTGTTCTGACATTTACTGTCTCAGTCTTATCAGCCAGCCTCCACACTGCCCAACAGCATCAAACACATGCGACTCCACACACACTAGACTGCAGCACCTGCCCAGTCTGAGCTGAGCATGTAACACAGTGCTTTTGAGGTCACTGACTTGTTAATAAACCTTTGACATTGACTGAAATGTCAGCAGTCCAGAATTAGATCTCTCAGTCCTACAAAGCTCAATGATTTTGCATTGTTTTACATGTAGTCACTGAAAAACAAAATGTAACACAACCCCAGAATCAATTAGATTTTATCAATTAGAATTAGGTGCTCTACATTAACACATAAAGATACATGTAGGTTGCCAGAACTGGGACTGAGAACTCCTGATTTTATGGGTGGTTTTTTTAAAATTCAAATTCAGTATGTCTACAAAGATATTTTCAAGCAAAATATTGTATAATTATAATCAGAATCTTATTTCTGGGCTGTTTCTTTAGGCTAATCAGGCTCCTTCAGAATGATTTATTCAGTATCACTGAAAAGCTAATCAGATGGGATTCCAGTGCTATTTATATTCACCACGTATGAAATGCATCTATCTTGTATTTTTTGCCTAATTTCTATCTGCCACCTGTGCTTATTAAACAACAGAAAACACATTGACTCAAAATATGCTTGTACTAAAAACCGTTGGGAAGGCACTTCAGCATCTGCCCGTTGGCTTCTATTACAAGCATCTTTCAGTGTTTTTTCTTTTTTGTTTGTTTGTTTTTGTATTTTACTAAGTACAGATAAACACTGTCACTAGTCACTAGTAAGCAACCATATGCTACAGGTGTAGAGATTACACTGAAAAAAACTATAAAAACTTTAAATTATGCTTATACCAGGAGTTCCCAACTCTACTCTGTACACACTAGTACTGGAATTGTGAACCCTTGGTCTATAATTTGTCAGCCTTTTTAGGCTTTTTAGGGTGTCTGTTTCACATCTGGCTGGAGAGAACAGATAATATTTGGGCAAACACTGACTCATATACAGCTCTGTTTATATTGTTTATTAATGGGCACTGTCCTTGTTAAATAAATGAATAATTAATAGTAATAAAAATAAAGTCAATAGTGAAATTCACAGAATGGCTGGTGTAATTCAATAGCACAGTTCATGCATATGCCTGCACTTTTTGTACCTTATAATATATATTCTGTAAGAGTGTGTTGTTTATGCTGCTGTGTGCTTCTGCAGCAGAGAAAACTTCCTCACTCTGGGCATTCAGTGGTTAAAGAGGATTTACAACTGAGAACTGCATGATTTAGTGTGAGAAAGCGGTGTCCACAAAGCAATCTCTTAGGAAAAGCTATGGACAAATAAGAGATTATCACTCGATTAGCAGTCACCACACAGAGGACAACATAATCTCCACATAAAAGTGAAGTGGCAGATTCAAGCATCTCCTGCATCGGTACACCCACACACATAGATGTACACACATACACATGCGTGCATGCAAATGTATACACCACACGTACACACAGATCAACTCTCTGTTATTTATGATTATGGAAATGTCTTGGTAAGCTTTATATTCCAGTGAGGAAAATACAGAATAGGTTCATTGAAATAATTTACAAGCGTCAGCCTCAATTGGACGTTTCATTATTGCATGAGGCCTGGTTTAATCCACAAATCGAGATATTACGTGCAACCAATTGACATCTAATGTATATGAATCTCTTTCAGTACATGACTGTAGGAGTAGAGCAGAAATACCACTGCAGCATGCTTCTCCCTCCACACACATGCACACACTGCAGAACGCACATCAGGACACCATTGCCTCCGTAGAAAGGTCCCCAGTGTCCTGTCAGCTGCCATGGCAACATCCCATGTCCACACAGCAATGAGCTGATGAGGGTTTCTGTAGATGGCTTGAACAGGTAAAAGCAATTACAGCAAATGAAAAAAATAATTCCTTCATTTATCTCCATCGTCTGTTCTGGACTACAAACTCAGAGCTCAGATTTTATTTTCTATTCTGTATTGTTGCTTGAACCTAAATTTTAAATTCAGTATCTCTACAAAGATATTTTCAAGCAAAATATTCTATAATTATAATCACAGAATCTTATTTCTGGGCTGTTTCTTTAGGCTAATCAGGCTCCTTCCGAATTATTTATTCAGTATCACTGAAAAGCTAAACGGATGGGATTCCAGTGCTATTTATATTCACCACGTATAAAATGCATCTGTCTTGCACATTTTTGCATTATAAAAACTTTGACATTTGATACTCATTTTCCATATATGAGATTTTAGTTGTATTGTCTGTTTAGTTAATTGTGGAAATCTTAGAATTATTTGTGTCATTACTGAAGGGTGGAGGTTGGGGAAAAAGGACACTGGGCTCTGTGGAAACTGAATATGTAGCTGGATGGTGGTCAGCTTGGGGTCTCAGAGACCCAAAGGGGAGGTTATTGCTAAGGCTGCATTTTCCTGCCCCTGTTTTGCAGTCCCTGTTCATTTATTTGTTTATTTACAATAGATAGTAGTTTCCAAATTAGTCCATGCTGAACAAGCAGACTATTTCCCCAAGGCATTTAACATTCAGTACCATTCAATTCTACAATAATCAATATTCTACAGTGTTCAACATTCAGACTACAATATTCAGTTACTCTTGTCATGGTCTGAGGCTGAAGTTTATTCAAACTCATAGTACAGCAGTGTAGTTCTGAGGCAGCGGGGACTAAGGTGTACTTAGCTCTCCTGTTCCTTTGTTTACCATCTAGCATACACTGACCTAGGCAGAATGCAGGTTTATACCAGATAGAGAAGCACCGGCTTTGACTGTTGGATGCTAAAAAAAATATATATATATTAATTAGTACTTAGTACATTTGGGTACTACAACTGTTTGTTTGACTATTCTGCATCAAACGCCCTGACCAGATTTTCAAGACTTTGTAGGAACAACTGGGCTAACCTACATTATCAGCACCAAAAAATGCACTTAGCTTTGGGCAGCAGCATTTCAAAAAGATTTCACACTCCTGTGCATCTGGAAGGAAAATGGACGGCAGGGTGAACCCTATATGTAGAGCACATCGGTAAACACACAGCAATAAAGGACCTTCCATAACTCTCATCCACAAAACAGGGTGGTGATGAGGTAAACTGCACAGAGCATTATAAGCAATACATTTATCTTTTATTAGACATATAGTAGTAATTGGGAATCATGCTCAGAGACAATAGAAGTTCATCAGAATTACAGCCGAAAGCTTAAGGCCTTCTTTTCCTGTCATCACAAAGATGCCAAATCGAGAGGGGCAGGATAATCTGTCTACCCTTCTTAAACCCAGAAGACAAGCTTTAAATGAATGGAGAGTGAATTCTGATAGACTCAGTGTGTTGTGAAGCAATAGTTTAGCCCTGTAGTTAGTGTCTAAGGTTTGTTTTTTTTAGTTGCACAATGAAACTGCAAGACTAATGTCATAATGGAACTTCAGCACTGTTCAAACTGCAGGGCAGCCAACTCTCACACATCAGGCATGAGATTCATGCAATTAGCGCGTATCTCATGCCACACATGCCTTTTCTCATGCTATGTTTTCACCTTTGTTTCCTCTGAATAGCAGGGAGTGCAACAACACACCGATATGTGAACCACCCGGAACCCAATATAGTCTGTGTATGAGATTCAGTTTAATCATCTGAGCACATTTGCATCACTACACTATCAGATGCATTGGTTTTAACTACTGATTTTAATAAGTTATAAACTATACTTTCACTCCATGAAAGTGAAGTTTATAACTCCTCCCCCTGTCACACACCCACAGAATAATCTGTGATATAACCTGCTGCTACTCAAATGTGCAATTTCTTATTGTGTGCTAAATCATTATAATTACATATGATATCTTTATTATAATGTGCAATCGTTTATCATGTGTAATATTCTTATTACATGCAATTTCACTACTTACATCGCTGTAATGTGCAATAACCCCAAAAAACTGTTTGTGTTAACTTCAGTAGTAATTTTATTTATTTATTTATAATATTTATACACACCTCTTTTATTGACTACAGCCTTTTGCGTATATATTAGTCTTTGTGATTGTGTTGTCGCAGCATAAGCAATTTCCTCCAGGATCATTACGTTTTCAGATTCTAATTGTCATTCTGATTGCTAAAACCAGTCAATATGAAGGTGCCACTCGTTTGCTTAAGCTTAGCAGTGCTAGATACGCCAGCCACACTGATAACTTCTGTCTCTGTTTCGCCGCCTTTACAGTTAAGGGCTCTATTTTCAGACACAAAGGACAAACACGGTGGTCAGCTTTGACACTGAGCTCCACTACGCACTGAAACCTCAACATCTTGGTAAATGACCTTCTCCATGCCCTCCTACTCTAACACTGCCCTACTCTCTCTGTCTCTTTCTCTCCCTCCCTCACACACACGCGCTATGTTTCTTTACATAGCAATCGTTCCATTTTCAGGGGTCGTAAACACTCGTCTCTATAAAAGTCTTTATAAAAAACCCTGTTTCCATGCAGTTCTACTACTCCACAGACTAATTGTGGGGGCTTTATACCCCTCTAGTATTGTTAATCAATTAATCAGTCCTTTTTGTTTCAAGCCAAATCACATCAAGTTTAACTTTATTAATCTAGAAGGGAATTCAGTGAGCAACAGTATTCATTCCTACAGACTGTAAAGACCTAATGACTAAAATTCTGTAAAATATCACTGACATTCTCTAAACATTACAAAAGATGATGTTGAGTTAGTTGTCATCACATGGACTTGTTTACTGTCTGGTCAATGACACCATAAAGGGCTTGAGGATGAAGAATGGGTGATGTGTGCGTGTGTATGTGTGTGTATTGATGAGCCACCAAAACATGTTTTATTTATATCTGACACTTCAAAGTGACAGCTAACACGTTTAGCATTTATAACTATGAAGAAGTTTGAAGACTATGACGTTACATAACTGCCAGTCATTTACTCTCGTCCTTTACTCGCCTGACTCATCTGTGTCAGGACCAGTGGAGTAACGTTCTGTAGTAAACACCAGCGTGTCTCAGTCTGAGGTGTACGGTGTAGGTGTGTGGCTTTTCCTCTGGGACTCAGCAGGAAATGTTATACATGTAATACTTGTATGCCACCTCAAAGGTGAGCCTGTAGCTAGCGTGAAGCCAACGTAAAGCTCCTACAGAAGTAGGAAGGGCAGTAGGCATGATTACAAAACAGCACTACTAAAGCATACGGCTTTGAAAATCATTACAAGCATTAATCCTAGTTACCTGAGACAATGTAAATAGAATAGATGTAGCAATCTCCATGTGCTGCATCTTATCAGTGGGGTGAACTGAGAAGGACAGTCCAAATCAGACAACATAGAACCCTAAAGGAGCTGAAGAGACTCTGTGCTGAAAAGTGGTTTCAGATCTCATCAACATTGTAAGTGAAGACTTAGTGTTGCATTGGCAAATGGTAATGTTAAATGCAGGGGTGCCAATAATTTTGACAAAAGGTTTTGTCAAAAACAAAATTTCTTTATTAGAGGTTTTGTGGTCTTAGACTAAATTCACTTTAGTGTAAGATTTAGATCATTAATCCAACTTTTTTTCATAAGATTTTAGCCACCTTTATTATAATAATTTATCCAACAACCATGCGGACGACTGGATAGCCTACCATAGAAAATTCACTTTTTGGTCCTTGAGGAACCTTTCAATGGACGGTTCTTTAAAAAAGATGTGAGATGTGAGAGTGTGAAGAACCTTTTGAACCTTTCAGGAACACCCACGTAATGTAAAAGTTGTATAATGATTAAAGTTGTTTTCTAGTGCTGTAAATCTAAACCTTTTAGGCGTTTAACCTTTGTTTATAAAAGAGTAAAAGCTAATAAGAAGAGGCATATCTGAACTGAAAAGTGAAATGAAAATAGCAGTACTTCTGTTTGTCTTTGTCATGGCTCTAATTATTTTCTTAATTGGATGAACCTGAGCTCTTTGTCCAGACCGATAAACCTTCATGTCCTGAAGTAGTCTTTGTGCTGAAATGTTACTCAGGGAGCTTTTGCCTGTGCAGTAAAACAGGGACAGCCTTAATTACCTTGGGCACCCTGGGGTGCATTGTGTGTGTGTGTGTGTGTGTGTGTGTGTGTGTGTGTGTGTGTGTGTGTGTGTGTGTGTGTGTGTGTGTGT
>JBBJLS010000006.1:8428295-8442233 GCA_037577275.1 Bryconaethiops microstoma
CATGGCTCCCTGTGGTACTTCTTGTCCCAGGGGCCACAGCTGCTTCCATCCCTTCAAGAGAAAAGCTGCCACGATTGCTCACTGAGGACTGGACTTGACTTCTATCCTTCATCTGCCAAGCAAGTCCCTCGTAAATCAATTATTGTACTGGTTAGGTGCCATATGAACCATATAAGGCAAAACATAACAGCAAGGGTTCCATGACCTTAACAGAGTGTGGTGGAGCATTGCCAGCAAACTGATTTGATTTCAGTGAGTCAGGGTGATATTCTTTATATTGAACTGTGAATCAGCCCAGTGAGCTCCAGAGAAAGCAGAATATGTGCGTATAAAGCAGTATCATTTTCTGTGGTGGTAACTGATGGGAGCAGGAGTATTTCCAGAGTGCTGAATTATAGATAGGCTGCGTGCCTGCAGAAAGAGGATGGAGGGGAGGTCTTAGATGAGCTTCTGACAGTTTGTCAGGGTAAGGAGTTACCACGGCGATGCCATCAGGGTCCTCCCCTTTACCTTTGTGCTGGATTACAGACTCAGCTGAATGGCAGCATCCTGTGTGAGTCATACAAACCGCGCTGCTGCATCTTATCTCAAAGACCTGCATAAGATGGAACCCAATTAAGAAATAAGAAACAGGATGGAAAGCAGAAAATACATTGCTAATGTTTACTGCATTCAACAGAATGTAGGTGTATGCTGGGGTGCTGCTATAAATTTAGGGCTCTCTGAACGAGTAACAAGTTTGTTTCATTTGTTATTTTTTAATATAAAATTTATGATTTTATTTATATGAGTGAACTCTTTTTACTACTAACTCTACTACTACTACTAATAATAGTGTCATCTGAGGGTCCCGAGTCCCCCCCGGTAATCGTCTCTTTACTAGATAAAGTCAAAGTCAAAGTAAACAGAGGCACAAAAAGGCACATTGAATACACATATATAAATATAAATATAAGCTCCAAATTAGAAGGAAAATTGTGCATTTTAGTGCAGAGGGTACTTTAACATCCAAAAATTGTGCAAACGTCGCATCAGCCTTGAAGTGGGAAACAAACAGAATGCTGGAATGCAGTTATGTGTCTTTTATATGTGCAAATGATCAGCTGCAGTACAACGCCCGTGCCATTCACATAATGTACAAGAAAATGTGACTCATTAGATCATGCCACTTTCTCTCATTGCCCCATGGTCCAGTTCTGATGCTCAATTCTGATTTTCTTTCACAAATTTGAAAATATCATACCTGATGAATTTGTGAATAACAAATTGTGAGGCAGAGGATCTCCAAAATGGCAGGTCTTGCAGTGGTTAGTACCTATTAATAGGTGTCCAAGGAAGGACAACTTTTGAACTGGCGACAGGTTCATGGGTGCCCAAGGTTCATGAGATCATGCTACCTTCTCTCATTGCCCCATGGTCCAGTTCTGATGCTCATGTAGACAATTTTACTGGCAGACAGGGGTCAGCATGGGCACTGTGACTGGTGTAATAAAATAATCACAGTATAATTTTAAGGAATTGTTTTTACGGAGCTCTCAAGTCTAAAGGGAAGCTTAATGATTAACTTAAGAATGGTGCGATATGCACTCTTAAAGGTGTATAAAAGGGTCCTCTGGAGATACACTATGGGTCGACAGTGATTAAGCCTAGTCTTGGACTACCCTTTCCTTTTCAATGGAAAATCTATATTCACAGCACTACATAATCCTGGACTAGGCTTAATCCCTGTCCAGGAAACAGACCCTATATGTTTAGAATCTAACCTTTCCAGAAAGCCCTTCTATTGGTAATTCAGCTACTATATGATGACCACATTGCTGACACAGGTGTTCAGATGTGCACACATAGCTTATATGTTCTCTATAGCGAAGCACTGACAGTTAATTAAAGTGTCCATTCTGTCATACGTGAACACACGACAGCACACAGTGTGAACAGCATGAAATTCTTCTTCTACATTTAACCCATTCACCAAGTAAAGCAGTGGGCAGCCAGCGGGACACATGAGCCAGGCTCAGTGCCAAGAGATAAAGCGCAAAGACCCCCAGCACTGGGCTGTGGAGCAGAAAATCTGTGTTCTGTGCAGTGACACCTTTGGGGTGAGTTGGACTGGAGCTTATGATCCAGCAGTAATTATGCCACATCAGTACCTGACCTCACTTATGCTCTTCTGGCTGAATCCAATCAAATCCTCACAGCAATACTCCACCATCTAGAGTAAAGTCTTCTCAAAAGAGCCGAAGCTGGTACTGGAACAAAACACTGGATGAGCAGGCATCCACAAACTTTTGGCCGTGTAGTGAACCACAGAAGAAGCACTTTTGGTTCTCCAAAAGAATCTTTCAGTAAATGTGAGTATTCACATATTACGTAATATGTGAGTGTAAAAGACTATTTTAGAGCTTAAGGAACTACATAAATTAAGGTTCTTTACAAATTAAAGGTTTTACTGTGTGGGGCAGCTGGTGGCCTGGTGGTTAGGGCCTTGCCCCTGTGATCAGTAGGTTGTGGGTTCGAATCCTAGGGCTGCTAGTGTCATCACTGTGGTTCCCTTGAGCAAGGTACCGTGCTCACACAGTGCTCCTTTTATTTTACTTGTTGGCGGCAGTCCTCTGCTTCACTTGGTGAATGGGTTAAATGCAGAGAAAGAAGTTCACATTGTTCACACTGTGTGCTGTGCTGTGGTGTTGTGCGCATGACTATAAGGAGCCACTTTACTTTGTCTGTATAATCAAGCCAAGAAGCATTTATAAACCTTTATTTATACGTTTTTGCATACATGCAATACGGTTATTTATCCTAGTCAGTTAACTGCATTGTTTGGAGTAGCGCCACACGCGTCATCATTAATGAGAAACCAGACAGAGGCTATTGCATTCTTTACTTGCTAGACGTTAATTCTCTGCGGCTGGAAAAAAGTTGTGCCACCATCTCATAGGCGCTGGGTAGAAGAAGTAATGTCATATTTCAAACTCAAATGGCTTAAGTAAATGGCTCGTGGTTCTATGCAGAAGTTTTTTAGGGTTGGGTAACCCTTTTTGTCATATGTTGAGGCCGAGCTCCCTTTCAACACTCAAGAAACATGAAACTCTATGGGGCGCTTATCTCTATGGCATTGATTAAGAAGAGAACACATATGACATGCTTTTTGGCTCTTTACTGAAACATTGCAATTCCTTTTATTTTAATTCCTTGTATTTTTTCTTTTTCGTCCATAGATGTTTGCGTATTTGTCTGTTTGTCTGTATAGTTTATCAGGGTAGGATTTTTCTCCTTGACTGTTTTTGATTATCCATGTTTTGTATGAAAATCAATAAAATATTTCAGTAATAATAAACCTTTATTTATAAATGTGTAAACTGCAACATTGAAGCAGTTATTGCACATTTCTAACAGTGCTGCTGCTGAATAAGAAATGTGGTTTAGAAATATTAATTCTGAAGTAAAACGAAGTCCACCGGAGCAGCACAGAGAGCAGCTTCATGCTGTGTTCACGGCAACGTATGCTTTCTGTTTTCTGACAGTCTGCTTCTTTCATTTGAGGAGTCTTGCATCTATGTGTGTAGAGCTAATCAGACTCCGGAGGGTGAGAGATGGCAGAAAATGCCACATTGGTTCTCCAAATTCAGTGGGAAAGGACAACAGTGCTGTACATCACTTTAATAGCCTCTCTGACTTTGCCCTTCAGTCCTCATCACTTATTCAGTATGGAAATATCTATAGGAGGTAGGCTGTACTGATGCAGTAGGTGTGCACTAAAAAGACTAAGGTTTTCGGATCCTGTCAGCATTTTTGACAGTATGTCCTCCATGTCCTCTTCCTGTTATAAATTCATACACAGGTACAATCTGTGATTAAACGGAAGCTTAGCATTCTGCATGGCTCGTGGGTAACTGCTCCAAAGCGTCCTGTTCTACTGGCAAAGCTTTACTATGATGAAAATATAGGCAGTCCGTGCGGGGGCACCGGAAGCATCTTTAATGTGGGGAGACGCTTCGGTCTACGCCGAAGCAGGGGGGATTTTGCCCCCTCCCCGCGCTAAATTTAGAAGAATTTATTGTGTTCTCTCAGCACTTCTGTGTGGTGAGGATGTAAAAAGTGCATCCTTCTCTGCTTCATGCAGTTTTCATCTCGCTGATGCTGTGCTCACCTTGGTGCTGCCGGAGCTGGCACAGTGCCCACTGAACACGTCTGCAGCAGACAGCAGGGTAACGTCGGCATAGTGCCAACTCATCATTCAGCAAGGCCCCTAAGCTGGCATACGCAATACAAAACATACTACCAAACACACACACACACACCACTTAGAGCACCTGTGGCAACCGAAGTTTCTGTCAACTTCAGTACTTCAAGATAAATCCTTCATACATACACCTGACAGTGTGAAAGCACATCCATCATGTTCAGTTAGATTAGAAAGACGACTCTGACAGTGTTGTCTACTTAGCACTCTTTTATTTGGTACATAGGCATCAGTAGAACCAAATAAAAACCGAACCAGGAAAATAATCATGTTTAAATGGATACACACTCAACAGTGACTCTTACAGGGTCCAGTAGATGCAGAAGTTGCAAATCTTTTGAACTGCTGTGGGGTCCAGCCCGAGACAATTAGTGTAAATGTTTCTATGCTTTTTTTGCCTTCTTTTCCAATTTAAAACCACTTTTTTTCATAACACATTATATAACACAGGTCAACATGTCAAAATCATCAGAGATAAGTTTATGTGGGTTTTGTAGTGTTTTTCATGCTATTAACAAATCTGTGTTTAGTTTTTCCCGCACGTACAGTTTTTGTGATGAAGCCAGTTATATATTGCATGATAGTGGTATAATTAGCATATAATAATCATATACTAAGTGTTTTTGATGAAACACTGGTGTCTGACTGACACTGATCATTATATCTATGCTACAGTGTGCGCCTATCTGACTTCACACTGAAAATATTGAAACAGTTACTTGACTGGTGCCTGTGGTTTAATAAAAACAGCATTCAAGTCTATTGCAAATATAATATCACTCATAATTCAAAAAGTTGATGTGACTGAAGAAACTGAAAGCAGATCTGAAATCAGCATGAAAAACTGGTTTAGAAAAGTGTGTTGTGGTTTCTGATGATTACTAAAATTTGTTTTTGTTGACCAGTGTAATCAGCAGACAATTTGAGTGAAGGTTTTTCAATACAGTCTCAGATTTTTGAGCCCCACTGTATCTGAAAGCCAATTCTGTCTGAGATATTGTTTTGCTTTAGTTTTTTTCTTTTTGTTCACTTTAAAGTGTGTATGTTTCTGGTTAACTGCGACATGTTGCTCTACCTAAACAACTCCTCAGAACGCGACTGCACCAGCTGAACCACATTATAAAGCTACCAGAGGTTTGGTTCGCAATGACACAGATACAGTTTGAAAGAAATGGTAGATACAAACATTAAAGCATTGTGTTCTCATTGGTACAAGCATTCATTCATTCACTACTTCTCTATTTATCATTTATACTAAACAATAGATATGTTGGGCAGTCAATAGCACATAAAGTTTGCTCTAGTGGCTTTCTTATAATTTAAGACTGGTGTATGTGACACTTTCAGTAGCAGCAAATGGAGTAGCACTGAGTTAAACAGACAAATTAAGCCAGCTTTCCCATATTTAAATACTCTATAAACTAACTTCAGTGTGGCTCATTAAAATATGGCTGAAGCCCATCTATGGCATGTGTGAAGACATGTGGTATAGACACCATGAATATGTATATATATATATATATCTTCTGTAAACTGAGAATGAAGAGTTTAAAGAAAATAAAAATTGCTAATAAAGTAAAGCAACTGTGTTAAACCTTATGCTCTACTTCTTGCCATCAACATACTATTATGTTTCAAATTCTCACATTCCTAACCTTTCAATCTACTAAGAAAGAGACAAAAAGAAAAATAAAATAAAAGGGATATAAAGAAATCAAATTACATTATTATTATTATTAATAACAGGATAACATTTTTAAAAATGAACTTAACAATATGTCAATTTTGGCAATATTTCCCATCTAAACAGAAGAAAACAAATAGTGTGAGGGAAAATACAACAAAGGAAAGTAAAAAGTTCTACAAGAGAACAGCCAAAGAATTCTCTCTTTTTTCATTTTTTTTCTGGACTCCGGGTCTTAATTTGCTGTTTTGTAATTTCTGTATTTTCATCTTTTGGTATCATACATGCTGTCAATCAGCAACACTCTCAAAATAGTGACAAAACACTGAGTCCTATCAATATTAAAGACATTTTTTCCATGTGAGATCTTTACAGTTGAAAACGCTGAGAGTTAATTCACAAAGACAATGGCGCTCTTCTTTGCTCACAGCAGTGAGAACACCTCTAGGTGTGTTGCCATGTATGCTCACAGTTGTTACACTACATGAATGGCCAAAATAAAAATAAACTCCATTTTAAATGTACTTCTTGTCAAGTTTTCCCCACTTATTTCAAGTCTGTGAACTGTCAACACATCAGCGAATTCATACATAAAACAACACTGAGAAAAGCTCAAAAATACCAAATACAGAAAAAGCACTGATCATACAAACTTCTGTGCTTTAGTCAAAGAGAAGAATTAATACGAAAGGTAAAGCACATATGAGGTATTTGGTCACGTTTCAATAATTACTCGTCAGACAATTATTTGGTCATTTCAACTTCACCATTAAAAAGAGAAAGCAGTTATTCTGGTATCAACATATGAAAATATATCCAATATTCACTAGTTATTCTTTCAAATGTTATATGTTATAATTCTAGAAATGTCTTAAAGACAACATAAGAGAGGTAATATTACAAAACGTGAAATATATTTGAGAAACATCTGAGGTTTTTGTTGCTTTGGTTAATGGGAAGCTGAACTTCTGGAGTTTGGTTACTTAGTATAATTGCTGCCCTTAAAACATGAACATGGCAGTTTAACCAACAAGACAAATATGTTCTGAAAGAGCTTAAAGGAATAAATGAAAACCATGACAGTTTAGCATCTTTGGATATCACTCGACTTGGCTTTCACTATGTAGACTATTTGGAGAGGTTAAAAACAGAACACTAGTTTTGTGGCTAGCTTTTTGAAAAATACAATCAGATACTTTCAAGCAAAACTGGTCACCACAGAAACCTGGAAAATGGTTAGTAAATACTTTCAAGCAATAGAAGAACTCCATGACAACCACTGGTCCCCACTGGTAGCCTTCCTACTGGGTATGGTGTTAATAGGAAAGTGCAAGAACACCTCAGTCAGCCACAGCAGGGCGGGCTGATGAAACGGTGTTCTGTTAGTTCATCCTTTCCTATGAAGGCTATTTGTTTAGGCTTTGTGTAAATCAATTTTAGAATAAGAACGTGTTGGGATGCAGAACTGTTGGATATGTTACTTGATCATTCTCCATCGGTCTCTTCCCCAGAGAGGAGTTCCACTAACATTGACTGGAAGGCTGAAGATCATTAGCGAGCACTCTCTCACACTCCACCGTGTCTAGAAAGGTGGGAACTTTTGTGCATGAGAGCCAGCAGCCCTCTAAACAAGTGTCGGAGAGTGAGAGGTGAGCATTATTGAGGCTCAGAGGGAGTAGCTCCAGCTCCTCTGAGGAAAGGACAGGTTTGAGTTTGTAGGAGAGCTTGTTTGTTGAGTTTGCAGTAGGTGAGAAACTCAGCACAAGTCACCAGATGAAGGCTCCTTTTGGCAAAGGCAATAGTAAAGGTGTTTCTTCAACACAGGCATTGGCTGGGTGGCACAGGACACTGACACTGCTGCCGGAAAGACTAAATAAAGATGAGCAATAATGTGCCCAGGGCTTTTGGTCGAGGTAGGTATGCTTAACCAGCAGCAAGGCAAGCGAATGGTTTACCTGGATAGCTCTGACATTTTTGTCAGGCTGAGGTAGCTATCTTTGGAGGCAATGGGTTTTGGTGCTAGGAGAGAGGGGAGGGACAGACGGGGGAGAAGGAGGACAGGGGGCCGCAGAACTAGCCACTCCACCACACTCTGCCTGCAGACTAATGCAATGATACTATCACACCATCTTATATTCGTGAGGCTATAGAAGACCACTAACATGTGTCTCATTCTCATTCAACTGACAATGCATCTCACTCACATTCAACTGAATTTAATAAACTGACAATGACTCCACTAGAATAACTCCACTAGAACAGTCGCACTATTTGCTCATAACCACCAAATAAGAATCTGATGCATCTGTTTATGCAAAGGCCTCGGAATCTTCCAATATAGCATCTGTTTTGGTCCAAATATATTACTATGCTACTCGCATAATTAAAGTGGGAAATCACAGAAAGACAGCCTAAACCTTCTAGCTGCTATATTAAATCCTACAAAAGACCAGGTTTGAGCAGGCGTCTTTCAAATTAAGTTAACATACTTGATATCTTTACATTCATTAAAGAGTATTAGAATGATACATATAAACTTTATATAAACTTTCACCTTGTGGTAATGAAAATTCAACAATTTAAGGATGGATAGCAGTACACTGCATGTGTTTGAGGCTAACTTTCCATTCATCTCTGTGGGCAGTGAACAGGCTAGAGTAAGGCTTTGGTGAGTAAAGTGAGATGGAGTGGCTATACACTGCTTCTGGGGAAGGGAAGGGGTAGATGTAGAGGGCGAGAGGGGAGTGTGGGTGTTTAGCCTGTGCCAGTGTCTGTGCTTATGGTAGTGCCTGGCTGGCTGCTTGGCTGCTGCTCTATGAGAACCTGGCAGTGTGGCCCTGCAGCCTGGCACTCTGCTGCCCTGCCCTGGGACTGGGAACACATATAAAACATGGATTAATGTCAGTGCTGCCATTTAAACCATGCATAAATTACAACAATACTATGTACGAGTTTAATTAGATGTTTTCAGATGCAAGTGGTCTTACCCGTGGCATTAGTTCTATAGCCTCAGAGATACGGATCACTCCCTCTTTAGGTGCAATCTCTCCTTGCGACTCTGGCCCTCTCTGAGATACACTCCAGTCACCTTGAGTACCCTTTGTGCACAGTAAACTACACACACACACACACACACACACACACACACACACACAGAGCAAATATATCAGCATAGTTTGACATGAATACCACATATAATATTGATTTAAGCTTCTGCAACTCTGCTATCAGATGCTGCAGCTCTAAACAGTACATTAACCAAATAAATGTTAAACAGGCAGCCATTCTCAAATCAGCATTGATAGAAATGTATGCCAATACAACAGGTTAGATTGGTTATTCTATTCTGTAAATGGATACTCACCTGCGACGGTACGCAAATATAAGGAAGAGAACACAGAAGATAATGCAGGCCATTCCAATGTGGATGCCAACCACAATGCCAATCATAGAACCTTCTCCATTCTGCCTGCAGTTACACACACTCTGACCTTCTGTTCACACACAAACACACGCACACACACACACACACACACACACATACATTTATGTAACAAGTACTTTTTCTCCATAGCCAGACTGAGGAAATTATGGATGAAAAAGGAAATTTCTCAGAGGAGGCAGTCTGATTTAGGGCTATTTTCATACTCTAAAGGTTATAAATGAGTCTCGGCTTAGTGCTATGTACTGTACTGAAGAACTAATAAGGATTGAGCTTTTATGTGATGCTGTGGTTCTTAAGACATTCCAAATGTTTCTTTAAACAACCATCCACTGAAAGGTTCCTTAGAAAGCAAAAAGTGGTTCTTCAATGACAAAAACCCTTTGGCACCTTTATTTTTATTAATGTTCTCAAAATTTCACTCTCAGAATTTCAGCAGCTGAGAGTGGCTGTAGGGCACATGATTTAAAAATGCTCTCCTGAGAACACATCAGTAAAAATCATTTTGCTCTTATCTGTGTCTTAGTTTTTATATCATTACCTGAGAAGTAATAAGCCACTCAGTAGTTATATCAGTGAAACTAGAGAGCTTATTTACATGTAAATACAGTGACTGACCAACATCTAAAGCTCGGGATCTCTCGGGGGTGGCATCAGAGTTCATAATGGGGTGGTTACACTTAAACAACACATGCACTTTGGATAATGATGAGCTGCATAGCAAAGGTATCATATCTTAATTTGAACAAAAACCAAAAGTAATTCTAGTAAGATATGTAAGTTTGTAAGTCATGAAAAATAGATTATGAGGTGCTCAAAACCCAGTGGTTCTCAAGCTGGGGATCATGCTCCCATGAGGGCTAAAAAATCAAAGATGTGGTATCTCTACTTAGTAATGTCTAATTTTGTTATTTTAATGGATGAGTGTGCACAAAGCAGGGCATGGACTAAAAATGTTTGAGGGCTTCTATCTTAACTGGATAATAGACAATGAAATGTAACGGAACGGAACAACGGTATATGTCCAGGTGACAGAAATGAATTGACAGTCAGGAAAACCACCTACAACTCTCTTCCTTCACCTAGTGGGGAAAGACCTCACTACACAGAGATGTCTGCTATGGGTGATGGACAATTAATACAGTTTATGTTGCATAAAACAGTGTAACTATTTACAGTTACCTTTAAATTAACATAAAACAACTGTGTGCGTGTGTGGGTGTTAGTGTGTGTGTGTGTGTTTGTTTGCACGCGAGCCTCACCAGCATTGGTTTTGCCTCCTGTTCCACTCTCAGCTAGTGAAACAAGACGCTTATTGCTCATGCTGTCTCCATTCCCGTTATATGCCACCAACTGAATCTCATATACTGCTGCAGGCTCTGTGAAACAGTAAGAATTATTACAGTGAAAACAATCCAAGAAATATATTCTGTTTTTATATATTCTTATTCATTTGTTTTTGTGGGTCTGTGCATCCCATGTCTGTGTGAACCAAGTGGAATTCATTAAAATTGTTTTGGGCAACTGAGGCCAAAGTGTGTTTCAGTGTGTAGTGTATTAAAGTCTAACCGAGGTGTGAGATGGTGTGTGTGTTGATTTGGCCGGGGAAGCGCTCCTCAGGTCTGAACTGCTCCTGGGGTACCATGCGATAGGACAGTTTAAAGCCCTCCACCTTTCCTGCTTTACTGGGAAGCTCCCAATACACCTGCATGGCTGTGTTGTTCAGCACCTTGGTGAAGAAATTGGGCATGGTAGGAACTACAGAGAGAAAGAGATGAGGATAGGTAGATTTAGAAAATGATTTTGACATATGGCTGCATGATTACATATTACTGAATGCTTTAAGATTATTCTATAGAGGGGATAGGTGCTTGGAGCTAGAGATTATAGTTGGCAATTTGGTGTGTCTATGTCTGGTGACTTACCACCCCCTAGTGTTGTGGAAACGACAGTATTGGACTGCTGGCTGGCTCCCAGAGGTGAGTAGGCTTTAATGTAGATGGAGTAGGTAGTTGCTGGTTCCAGGTTACTGAAGTCATGCTGGAAAGTGTCCTTACTCACTGCCTCCTGTAGCTCTTTGCTGTCTGGTTCTAGGGGTGAAACAAGGAGAGTTTTTCAAAAGGTTAAAAGAAAAATCACCATAAAAACAGGAAGGGTCTAGAAACTCTACAGCTCTCATGGTAAAGGGGGCATTTGGCTCACGCTGTTATCCAGAGCAACGTACAATCATTAGTTACAGGGGCAGTCCCCCTGGAGCACCTGAGGATTAAGTGTCTTGCTCAAGGACACAATGGTAGAAAGTGGAGTTTAAATCTGCAACTTTGTGGTCATTGGGTGCACAGGCATGTGTTCTACTACCACCCCACCCCACCTCTTGGTTTATTTGGATATTGAGCCCAGGTTTAAATCACCTCCCTCATATTCGCTTTGGGTCTTGTTTTTTCTCTCTTACCACCAAGCATGCGGATGTGCAGAACATATCCAATGATTCTGTCAGAGACATGTGCTTCAGGCTGACTCCAGTGCAGCTGCAGGGAAGTAGGTGAGAGCGGTGTTGCTTTTAGGTCCTGTGGAGCCTCAGGGAGGTCAGTGGATTGGGACACAGCCAGGCGCGCACTAGCCTGGTTGGTGCCAGCGGTGTTCTCTGCTATGCACTGGTATATGGCCTCGTCCTCAGTGGTGATCCGTGTTACAGCCAGAGTGCTGCAGATTAATATGTATACACACTGTTAGCAAAGAAATCGTGTACAGGGCTGTATTCTGACACAGAACGCTACTCACTTAGGATGGTAGAGTAAATCATGACCAGTGGGTACCTGTTGTTATTGGTGAGCTTGACATTGTCTCCGGGTGTTAGGATCTTGCCATTTTTCAGCCAAATAAGGTGAGGCTCTGGCACCCCCTGTGCCTGGCAGGTAAACACTGCACTGCTTCCTACTGATTTGGACACAGACTGCGGCCATTGCAGAAACTCTGGGGGAGCTGAGAGAGGAAGAGAGATCAGGATTTCATTGTTTTAAATGTGTGGTTCATAAATGTGATATCAATGTTCTTTCTTAGAGGTAGCGGTTTTAGTGCAGTCTAGAGCCTGAGCTGAACAGTAGTGGGCATCACAGCCTTCTCAGACCTTACGTCCTTGAATTATACAATTTTGTCTCTGCAGTCAATGCAAACCTTATTACTGGGCCAAATAAACCTAGGTTTATTTTCTTATGTAGAGTTGTTTCGAATCTAACTGAAAATGTACAAATTTCTGTGGTTGATTTAAAGAGCAAGATGAGTCACTCTTCCTAAAGGGAACACATTTCCTCTGATGTACACAGTGCTTGCAAGATCTACTACCACTTCTGACCTACTGGGACCCAGAAAGATCAGCTCAGCCTCAGACCCCAGGCAGAGCTTGATAGGTCAGCTGGGAATGTGGGGTAGGGGAGAGTGGAAAGGGGAGAGAAAATCGAGAGGTCTGAAAAGAAGTCATTAATCACTGGCATGATGGAGTTTTAGGTTTGCTTGAGGCCCAAATCACCTCAGGCTCAGATGTGCATTGGTGAGATCAAATAGATCATTTTCACATGTCTAGAAGATTCTGTTGAAATACTGGTGAAAATCTCAATGTACACACGCTAAGTATTATGAAGGAAATCTGTAGAGTAAGCTAGGCAGGATCAGGTTTATTACATGTGTATTCACACTTTGCACTTTATACTGTTATTGTGGGTATATGCATATTTTGTATGCATGTGAAAGAGTGGAGGATATGTAGAAAGATGTGTAGGTTTTCTGCTTCTTTTCCTACACCCATTGTGACTATGAATAGAGGCCACTCCACTGCTTGTACATGCTAACCTCAATTGTATCTCGAAGAGTAAAGCATACACTTAGACCAGCATGTGTGTATGTGTACTCAGAGCTAATTTTAATGGCAGCATAGTGTTGGGAGGGGGGGTTCTTGTAATAAATCCACCCTACTGGTTCTACCAAGCAGCTTGAAGGGCTCTTCACACTTGAACTTAAGCAAAAGCATTAACTCTGAGGACCTGAGTGCTCAGCAAACAGAGATGCACTTAAGGTGGTGTGAGCTTTGTCACAGCTCGGAGAGATGCTATCCTCGGCCACGAGGCTTTCCTAGCTGACGATGTCTCTCTTTTGGACTGAACAGTATACTACAGTTGGTCAAATTAATGCTAAAATACAACAATTTTAGAAGTTCCTCGCTATACAGGAACTGATGATTTCATGGTCATGGAAAATTGAGGAGTGATTAAAGCTCCATCAGGATATGTTATCGTGAAAACACAATACACCTGCTTCTCTCTAGCTTTAATTTGTGTGTGTGTGTGTGTGTGTGTGTGTGTGTGTGTGTGTGTGTTCGTGTGTGTCACTGATAGGCCGGCTGCTGCCGGTAATCCCCAAAGACCAGCAGCACCCGGCGTCGCCCAACACCCAGCCTGCTATCCCCACTGAAGCTTTAACACTTCTCACATCACCCTGCCATATACACACAAACACACACACACACACACACACACACACACACACACACACACACACACACACACACACACACAC
>JBBJLS010000006.1:8442333-8453170 GCA_037577275.1 Bryconaethiops microstoma
GATCCACAAACTGATAAACACACACACACACACACACACACACACACACACACACACACACACACACACGCACACACACACACAGACACACTCCCACCCCCACTCTTAACATGCATCATTTCCTAGGGGCCTGCTGGGATAGGGTCATGGGTCAGAGGTGAGATGTGATTCTTCATTGAGACACATTTATTTTGCTCCTCCTCCTCCTCTCCTCTATTATTTTATTTGCAACCCCCAGCATTGTCTCTCCAGTTCTGCTTCACCCTTACGCTCTCACGCTACCTTGTTTCGTCTCCTTTACTCTCTCTAACTCTAACTAAACAAAATTCCTGCATCATCTATATCTTTATTACAACTTTTATTTATGAAACATCTCCTATGACTTAGATAAAGAAAATGAATATCAGATATTTCAAATTTGGTCATAGCTCTGTTATGTAAGTTTTGCTTTCTTCTTAACAGAACAGCATTTGTCTTTCTCTCTTTTTTATTGATAGATTTCTATCTCTGGATACAGAGACCAATGCTTTGTCTATAAGCTGGCTAAAAATGTACTTCTATGGAGACTTAGTGATACCAACGCTGTTAGCCGTAGATGCCCTATCTGTCAATAATCTTGTTCATGAAGGCCTTCTCTTGTTATCTATGCCCTTAAAGATTCTCGTTCCTTTTTCTCTGGGTCGACCTGAGGAAGATGGGTTCCTCATTTGAGTCTTGGTTCCTCCCGAGGTTTGTTCCTCCAGCTGAGGGAGTTTTTCCTCGCCTCTGTCACCTTTGGCTTATTCACTAGGGGCTCAGACCTGGACTCTGTAAAGCTGCTTTGTGGCAACTTGGTTGTGAAAAGTGCTATATAAATAAAATTGAATTGAACTGAGCTGAATTAACTTTCAAACTCCACCAACTAATAAAACAGCTACTACAGTTTTAACATTCGTTCAGGAGTAGCATCAAATCCTTTTACAAATCTGTCAACTTCTATATATCTCTCTGTCCCTCTCTTTCCCCAGATGGATACCCATTGTCTTTTTTTCTATCATTCAGACAGGTCAGCCCACATATGCTGAGCCGGTCTGGGTCTATTGCAGCCATCAGGCCGGCACAAGACAAAAGGGCAGACAGGGTCAGAGCAGGCCAACCCGTGACTAACTCTCATTTACATACTCCCATCGTATGCAAACTACACCTGCACGAGCTTGAACATTGTCAAGCACACAAAAACTGCTCAAGTTCAAGTGCAGGGGGCAAAACTAGAGCAGGGGTCTGGAAAAAGAGCAAGCAGATGGTGTGATGTGAAGGACAAGCAGCCAGCACCAGCAGACAGCAAATTAAAGATGGCATATTACAGACACAGTAACATTAATACAGTGTACAAAAAAGGAACATAATGGGAAGACAGGAAGATACAACAATAAATACATGAAGTGCTGAAAGGAAATTGATCTATGATTATTTTAAATTATTGTGAATGTGAAGCAAGGCAGGACAAAATGAAATAAACTTGATCAGTGTTTTTACATAAAAACAAGTGCCTCCCAAAAGGAGCAGCAACAAGGAATATTATAAGAGGACGCCAGGCACAAAAGTGAAAGATTGATGCATGTAGAGCTCTCTACTTAAATCTAAGTGACAAGAATGGTCAGGTTTCATTGTTCCTCTACCACCTCAATCAATAAATGAATGAATTCATTATCCAGCCATTCCAAGCTCCTGTGATGAAGAGACACTGATGGAGGAGCTATTGATTGATTGGGTTCAGAGTACAGAGGTAGAAGGCCTCTGTCACAAAGGATACACATTTTTTCATTGTTTAAGTCCTGCTTGTCTTGGGGTTTTTATAAAACATAAATTACTGTGGTCTGCATATACCTATGAACAGCAAAAATGGTGTGGGTTTGTGCATTATGCATAGACCTGGAGTAGAATATCTACATTGTAGCTGCTAAGTACAAAATATGAATGTCCACAGTGTGGGAAGTAGGTGGGGTAATAAATACTGGATTGGCATACAGCCCATTATAAGAGTCCAGCTGGAACCCCAGTCATTCATTATGAGATGTGTGTGTATGTGTGTGTGTGCGGGAGGTCAAAGGTTGTAGGGGGAAGGGTGTCAACTCCGCCAGAGGGTCATGGCCAGGCCCGGGCCAGTTTAATCTAGTTTGGCTTGCCCAAATTTATCCTCATACACATGTCAATGTGTGTGTGTGTGCGTGTGTGTGTGTGTGTGTGTGTGTATGTGTGTGCATGTGTGAATGGAATTAGTGAATCGCTGAATGGCTTGGCTTGGGCTGGACAGATAAAACCAATTGGGGCTGGCACGAGCCAATTTAATGACCTGTCTGACCTCCACCAGGGCAGCTGCATATGGCTCATGGGCAGCCTCTGATTCTGGACCCTGGAAAATGCCCAGCCAGCAAAAGCTCAACTGACTGCATACATCCTCTATATAATCATAATTAACTATGTGTACTAGGCTGACCTTACAAGAGATCAAGAGAAAGCCTGTTTTTTGTTGTGTTTGTATACTTTTCATTTTACTTTTTTGCGTTATATGTGAGGTGTTTCGTGTCATGCTAAAATATTAGAAATAGCCTCCAGAATGTGGCAACATCAAGCACCAGCAGAAAAAATGACTAAATTGCTAAAATAAGGTTACATTTTATTCAGTGAATAGGAGACACTAAATAAAAGAAGTCTGTCTGAAGAAACAGTATGAAATATCATGGAACATTCGTCTATTTCTAAAGAAAATGCTTTTATCATAAACTGTCACTGTAAACCTATACTTGTTTTGTTCAACGTACTGAAAGACCTTGAAAAACAGCTTTTCTTTCATTAAACCACAAACCTATGCGCCTTGTGTTGTGTCACTGAAATGTGGTCTGAAATTCTTTCCTCTGTATTATTCAGTCACACCAAGCCTTATAAAATACAAGCAAGGGAAGGCTGCACAAAATACTAATACTTGGTGCAAATATTTATATGTTTTTATTTCCTTAGACTAAGTTAACTTCAATTCAGAATAGATTTCTACAATTACAAAACATCCTCCGAATTTACTAAGTGTGATAAGTATGGAACTGGCTGTATGTTCATTTTACCTTGCACTACCAGTCGACCCAGCGCCGTACGCCTCATCCTGGTTCCAGGTCTGTTGGCTGAGCACACATACACTCCAGAATGCTGGAGGGAGACGTCAGAGATCATCAGATTACCTGTGCCCAATACCTGAATCCCTTCCACTCCTATAGAACGGCCATCTGAAAAACAGAGAGACCAAGTGAATTAATATATATGAGTGATATATGATAAAACAGCAGTGAGTTTTGTCTTTAAAGAATAAGGGGAGAATGTTTGTTCCAACAAGCCAACAGGCCATTGCAGTACAAAGATGTGTCATTTCTAATTTTTCACTGCACACCAAACATAAAGTAAAGTGGCCCCTTATAGTCACACATGAACACACCACAGCACAGCACACAGTGTGAACTGTCTCTGCATTTAACCCATTCACCAAGTGAAGCAGTGGGCTGCCACAAACAAGGGGCAACCGTGGAGCAGTGTGTGGGGATGGTACCTTGCTCAAGGGTACCTCAGTGGTACCACTAGCAGTCCTGGGATTCAAACCCATGACCTTCTGATCGCAGGGGCAACTCCCTAACCACTAGGCCACCAGCTGCCCCCATAATAATAATGATGCAGATGTTGACAGGAGCTATGAAAAAGCTGAAACTGTCTGCCATGGTAAGAATCTGTATTGCAGGCAAACTAGAAATAGAGATGGTTTTCATCTTACCCAGTCTGCTCCAGGACACAATCGGCCGGGGGTTGCCTGTGGCAATGCACTCTAAAATGGCAGTCTCATGGACATTGATGGTGAGATTCTGTGGACCAGAAAGAATCACTGGCTCTTTATAGGCACGAGCAGCCGCCACTATGATGAAGGGGAGAGAGAGAGAGAACAGCAGTGTCACTGATAGTCAACAGATTTTCTGTCCAGATGTAAAGAATAATCTTGCTGTTTGTCTCACCATTGACAGTGAGCTGGGCCTCATAACTGTAACGTGTGTTTGCAGTATTTTTGGCCATACAGCGATATAGCCCGCTGTCTGCATGGCGCACACCAGTGATCTGTAGAATACCATGAGGCAGCAGAGTGTACCTAAAGGAAGGAAAGAAAGACTATCAACACAGAATTATCTGTTGCATGATTGTGCCCCTGTTCACAGCAATTAATACTTAGGGCAATTGACTATAGATGTTATTGTGTGTTAATAAAGCATTAAAAAAGCAATGTGTTACAGTGATTTAATCACAGGTAATGGTATTGTTAGACACAATGTGAAGCGAAGTGTCCAAAACCCTGCCTTCATACAGAATTCGAATGTTTTGAGGTGGAAAACTGTGTGTGTATTAAGAACTATCCATTTTACAATAGTACTGGTGGGTACAGTAAGTGCATGCATGCTTTATCTGTGGTCTGCGTTTAAGGCAAGCTGAACATTACAGGTAAATGCGGTCAGTGTGTATTCTGTGTATTCTATGCCTGTTTAACCTTTCATCATCGGTGTTGAGTGTGGTCCTGTTCTTTTCCCAGGTAATGCTAGCCTCAGGGATACCATTAACAGCACAATGAAAACGTGCCACCCCTCCTTCATCCACTGCCATGGATTCAGGGTGGGTGTGAAACTTGGGAAGAGCTGTTGGAGAACAGAAAAAAAAACATTTCAATACACATTGGATATCCAAGCTCTCTGTATCCCCTACTGAAGCATCCAGTCAAAAGCTGCACCAGGAGAGCTGGTGATCAATAATGGAGGCAGAGTTTTCAGAGCGAGAGTGCATACCCATGGTAACCTCTGGCCTAATGGGAGACCCAGAGGAGCCAGAAAGGACAGTCATTTCCAGTTTTGGTCAAAGAGACAACAGAGAGATGAGGCAAAGAGAAACAGAAGAGGGGGTGGAAGGAACGATAAAAGTGTTTAAGGTTAGAGGGTTATTTATAGCAGAGCTGTGCAGGGGGTCAGAAATATGAAGACAGAGGGGAGGAAGGGCAAGCATGAGTGAGAGAAAGAGTGGGAAAGCCAGTTAGAGGGATGAGTTACCAGGTATGAATTAAAAGGTCTCTAGGTGAAACTAAGTGTGTTACAGTGATATAAGCCAGTTTCCTGTCCATTTCATTCTATTTGAGACCCCAGGTACACCATTCAAAAGTATATTATATACAACTGAATTGTAGTAATGAATTAATCCCATTATCCGAGTATTTCCACTGCCACTCACATGCAAGCTGCACCCGTGCCTTACGGCTGATCAGCATTCCATAGCGGTTCTGAGCAGCACACTCATACTCTCCAGCGTCCGTCTCATTGCTCTCACGCCGTTTTTGGAAGTTTCGGATTAGGAGCATGCCATTGTCCAGCACAGCCAATCTGGGGCCTGTAGGAATGGGTATACCATTTCGCCGCCAGGTAATAGTGATGGGGCCCTCCCCCTCAACCTCACAGTCCAACATCAAGGGCCGGTCTCGCACTGCAATAACATCATGGGGCTCCTTAATAAAGGCCAGCTCCGAAGCCCCACTCAAACCTGGGAGAGAAAAAAGAGGTCAAGAAATTAGATGGTGTAAGAAATGATTTGAAATGGCTTACTGGGCTCACGAATGACAAAAGAAGAAAGTGAAGATAAAGCCTTCTAGTTATGAAATGAAGAATGGAGAGAAGGAGAAAATTGCTTGAGAGCGATGATGATGGTGATGATGATGGTGATGATGATGGTGATGATGATGGTGATGATGATGATGATGATGATGATGGTGCACATCATGGAGGATGTTGATGAGCTGAAGGGGGAAAGACAATTTCATTAAACAAATCTCACTGAAATGTGAAAAAACTACAGAACAACTACAGAATATAAGCACAAGCTGAGAGGAGGATCTGTCATATTTTGTGTCTTTATGGATGTGACGCACAACAGTAGGAGCAAGGCAATGGAGAGGCTTGACTTTAGGTGGCCCTCGCAGTTACAGCTTTATGGAGCTGTAAATCCTGTAAAGCCTAGGCTTCTGCCCTGAAAATAAGGGCAGGAGAAAGAGGAGTAATGGCCCATAATACTGTAATTGATTGGAGAACATAGTGCTACACCAACACTGACATCATTGCCTATTTGTCTGCCAGGAAATAATGGGTGAACTTTGACATGTACTGTATTACAGACATTCAGCTGACTCTTGTGGCAGCAGTCTGAAAGAATTACACAAAGCACCTTTATGGCAGTGACTGCAATTTGACATAGGTGCTATATGTAGTACGGACACAATGATTCATGATTTGGTTCACTTCAACCTGTCTTGCTGAGTTCACTAAATTGTTTGGAATCCTGTAGGTGTAACCTTTGTAAATGGACGACAGGTCTCAGACTAGTCGCCTCAGCTGCCTGTGAGCCAGATGGCATCATTAACACAGCCATGTCCACTGTAAACAAATAAGACAGAGAGGAACCAAGAACTCATTCACTACCTACTACACTATATTTACTAGGCAGTGAAGAGATTACCATGAAATCACCAAAGCATTTACCACTGAGAATTCGAACAACACTAAAATACGACTGATGCACTATATAGTATGTAAAAGTGCCCATAGGCTCAGCAAAACAGTTAGGTCCACTGAGCCAATATGTTTGGACAGTAACTCATTCTGAAAAATATGCAGGCAGAGGAACAGGCCTGAGTCTGGGAGCGCCCTGATGACAGCTTCATTTGCTCTGTAGGCTGTGGGGTGTTCACATGAGAAAGTTGGGGACAACAGCGCAGGAGGGGCCGCAGGCTGGCTGAAGAGGGGCTGCTCCAGGCTATTCATCTCAGCTGAACTTGCACTTGACTTTCCCCAGTCTGATTGATGGCTCTGTTAGCACCCCCCATCCCTCTCCATCACCCCAAAAACAGCCGCACAATGCTCCTGAATGCCACAGAGCCATTCAAGCAGTGAGAGCCACGGCGATGTCAGAAGTGTAGGGGAGAGGGGTGGAGGGAGCAGGGAGAAGGGCCGTATGATTTGGGGTTTGGGTAAGACCAGTGATAGCACTCCATCTTTGCACCCACCACTCTATAATTGGTCCGCCCCATCCAATCCCATCATCCCCCCACCCTACTTTGTGGAACCATCTGCCCTCTCTCCCTGCCCCCACAGAGTTTTTCCCTTTTCACTTGAACTTGGGGGTGACTTTCCCATGCCACCCAATCACTCAAACTTCGCCCATGACGACACGCTCATCCCCCCATTCTCTGCGTCTTTTTGGGGTGCCCGTGTTGGGTGATTCACTGGCGCAGACCATGACCCCTCTCACAGCCTGCACCCGAAAACTCCCTCTCCCAGCTGTCCCCAAAAGACAACACAAAAAACACTCCAGTTGCACTTAAACTTGAATGAGACATGAACTTGAAAGTTTGTCACCTCTCATAGCATCTGACTGCTGGACGCTCTGACCTCATCTCACAGAATAGTCAACATAAACTACCATCTGACCCTCTAATATCACGTCCATCAGCATAGCCATCACCGTCATCCTCATAACACTTCTGCAGCACCAGGCACAGTTCAGCTACTTTGTTTGTCTGTCCATTTTTCTGTCCTTTACATTTATGTATACAAAAGTTCGAAAGACCTGTTTATCCCACACATAGTGTGGGGCAGAACTGATCAAATTCCATATTACAATATCATGATAATCACAGTATGGGATCAGCTGATAAGTTATAAATAATTAAGAAAAGAACATGAATATCAAACCTGACATTGCTTGATACAGGGAAACTGTTTTGTGGTTTTCTTCTCTTAAAATGACATCATAATCAAGAACTACCACCATGTTAACCATTTCCTTCTCTTCAAAATCTCCAAATATAACAGTATATTTAATCATCATCACCATTGTACTGTGACCAGGGCTGTGGCCATTGCACCAATACATGACCTCTAGGCCTTCACTTCAAACCTTCTTTATGCATTATTAGTGCTACATATTAAGACTTCCTTAATGAATATATATCTTCTCTTTCTACACACAGTGCAGATTTACAAATACCTGGCAGTGTAATTTAACTGGAGGAACTACAATAAAATCTACCTTACTTTGGTTTTATCTGTCATTGGCTCCTGTCACAGGACATGCATGTACCCATTTTTTCCTGAGAAGTGTGCATAACCTTTCCAGTAATCTACCTTTGCCATGCAAAGTTCTGAGGTGTTCAGAGTTTGAATTAATTTCAACACTCCAAACAGTGAAGCATCTTTCTGGTGGCTTTCATATTGAATAAAAAATTGTCAGAGGGTTTTCACAAAAATTTAGATTGAGAGACTTTGGATAAATTTAACTAATCAAAGTATTTGTTGGAATTTTTTGTTGACTGCAGTGTGATGTGGTGGTCATAATGGTCCCTTTGTTAAATTAGAGCCATTTAGTTATGAAGGCAGCCCCATCTGTATTCTACACACCCACAATGGAGAACCCATCTCCACTCATAAAGCGCTATTGGACTTCCTGGCCCTGTGTGTGACTGGGAGACCAAGTATAGGGATAATTTCACCTCCCATCTGGGTGTCATTAACGAGAAGAGAACTTTGGAGGTTCACCCTGAACAGACACCCCCCAAACCCCACCCTCATGGGCAGACGGTGATCCCAGACCCTAAAGGTCATGAGAGAGTGGGTGCAAGACAGGGAGGAGGGAGCAGCTTCTGTTCGATAACCAAAGGCTCAGAATACCCTTTCTTTGTTTATTGTCCTCAAGGCTGACCGTGAACTTCACAGCTTATTGTGATTCTGCATCATCCTGAACCCCCAACCAACAGACCAAGGGGACATGGGTGATGCAGAGAGGGCAAACATGGCCAAATCCCCTTATTGATGGTTTGCCCTTCTTTTAATGTCTGCTGCGACTGAGCCAGACAAATGAAATCCTGTCGCAAAATCTGAAATTGAAATGTTCCTCTGTCTGTTTAAAACTCTGGGAACCAGTGCAGAGTTAAGGAACTCCACGAAAGACTGCTTTTCATCTGCTATTTAGTTCATACATTCTATATTTTCTATGATGCTTTGATGACCCGGAGGTTATTATATCAATTTTAAAGTTAAAATGGCGTCTCTGTGAAAGTCTGCGAAGATCCTTAAAAACAGATAAAAGAAGTCTTTTATGCAGGCTTACTCATGTACTATGAGGCAAATGTAACTTAACGACAAAGGGCAGGCCAAATCTTACCTACAGGGGTTAAAACAGTGTGAAATACATTGTGCTAGATCTTTAAATCTTCCTTTACGGCTCCTGTTGTAAATGTTTTATTGGATGTTGCAAAGAATAACAACACACCCCGCTGCTTCTTTCACATTCAACGGAGGCTGCATAGCCTCTGTGTCTCCACAACCTCAGTAGTTGGTCACAGCACAGACAGGCATAGTGCCACAGTTTGGGACACAGAGAGTGAGTCTGAGGGACTCTGAGTCTAAACTCAGCAGGAGCCAGGCAGCCCCAGCAGGCCTATTGTCTCTCTAATGGGAGTTAACTCCCCTCTCTGGCTGGCTGACTCCATGCTCTTTTGCTGCCAGTGCAGGCACACAAACTCAGAGCTCTCGCCTATTGTTTAAGCGGGGATTCTCATTACTGTGTGCAGGCCAAATGAGGACTGGGTGTGGATAAGACCCAGGAGCATTTCCGATTGAGGTGTTGGCCAAATTAACATTGATGCAGGCACTTACTTCCTCTCAACAAACCCCCAGGGACTTATTAGAGGGGTAACTAAATTAACAAACAATTAGAGCGAGCGGGTACTGCTTGTCTGGGCTGTCTAAGTAATTGATATGGCTCTTGTTTGTCAAAGGGTTTACTTACTCTGTAGATGTGGAATACGTCACATTTTAAGTTAAGACTTTTGATGGAGTTCTGTTTCTTTACACTCTCTTTTCAAATACGTACCCTCAGCCGATCAAACCAAGCACCAACTAACATTTCAAAAACAAAAACAATAAATTTGACACGGCAACCACAGTTAAATGTATTTTTGCACTCAGGAATAGCGTGCATGGCGTCCTACACTGCACTGTACATAGATACCGATATTTCAGGGGCTGATAAGAGGTGTAATATTAAACTTACACATTTTTTACTCTTGAAAAGCTGCACAGTGGTTGTATGTACCATTACAACAACAGAGGAACTCTGTACACACTGCACTGTTTTTTAAGTTTCCTACTCAAAAGATGCACCTGAAGAACAACGATGTTACTACTGGGCAAAAGTTTTTCATTCCTGAAAAGCAGAGATCAAGAAGCATCTTCTATTTGACAGAATATTCTCCAGCAGCTGCCAGTAAACAAAATTCTCTCTCTTCAGTCAAATGAAGCACTAATTTTCATGGGAGCTGCTAAATGGTGAAGAGATGTGTTTAAAGTTTTCTGGCTCTTCTCTGTTATAAAGGCCTCCACACTTGCCCTTAATGCATATTCACAGCTGCAAATCAGTTCCCACAGTACTGAATCAAGTTCGGCCCTAATTGGTAAACATGAAACAGCCCCAACTCGTGAGTGTATTGCAGTGGGGTGGGTGATCCACGGGGCAGGGAGAATGGATGCAGTGTCCCCCCTCCTCTGCATGGGCTGCTGGACTGGCCCTGAGACGCACGCTGTGTGGATCTTTTGGATTAAGATCCTGAACTGGGGGGAGCCTTGTTGGATTTAAAGTAGTCTAGTTGTGCCTCTATGTGTGTTTGTCTGAGTGTGTGTGTGTGTGTGTGTGTGTGTGTGTGTGTGTGTGTGTGTGTGTGTGTGTGTGTGTGTGTGTGTGT
>JBBJLS010000006.1:8453270-8470717 GCA_037577275.1 Bryconaethiops microstoma
TGTGTGTGTGTGTGTGTGTGTGTGTGTGTGTGTGTGTGTGTGTGTGTGTGTGTGTGTGTGTGTGTGTGTGCGGGGGGTGAAGCAGCTGCATGGATTACTGCCCCTTGTAATGAGATCTCAATCAGAGCGCCCACCCCCCGTGCCCCTCCCATCGCAACCATTCCCCAGTCGTATGGAGATGAGGGGTGTTGGGATGAAGTGGGGTTGGGATGAGGGACAGGGTCAGAGGTCAGTGTCACTGTCTGGCCCAGGTCCGTCTGTCTGCTATGCACCACTGACCATGAACTTGCTGTTTTTAACCCAAAACCTGGTGTCATGCATAATTTCAATCTGAACCCCTGCACTTCAGTATTGATCCATAACAGACAGAAAGACCAAACATGTCATCATTAGGATATACTTAATAAAATTATGAAAATCAGCATTAACACAGTATCCCAACAATATCGGCATGGTTTAAACTTAAAAAGTAAACATGCTCATTTTTATTCACAATGGGGGTGATGGGAAATACAGCCCTTATAATTATGATCCCAAACAACCTTTAAAACTGTCTTCTGAGTCTATATGTGTCACATTAGTGTGTTTTTTCTTTTTGTTTTTCAGAAATCCAAATTCATTGACTCCATGTGTTAATGTTTTCTAAATTGTCCCTAAATGTTAAGACCCTGTTAAGAAGCAAAGGCACTGTTCAGCAACACTGCAAAATCCTAAATCATTCACATACTATTTAAATATGGATATCGGTTAGCCAGATTGTAGGAAAAAAACTGGCCACATTGTGTTATTTCTGAATGCTTGTTATTATTCCCACCTTCAAGGCAACGCACTTTATCTTAACTACACCGCTGTACTCCCAGGAATATGTGAGATAATCCATGATCCCTTTCGTTAGTTTTATCATTTTTCAAATAAATCAAGTGTGTCAGCTGTGTTCTTGAGCAAGTTCTTAGCAACAAACTTCATTACATATGCTGAATGAATCACAAGACTTCCAAAATCTAGTTACATGTGTACAACACATGAGAAAAGACATGGTGAAATGAGCCAAAATGAATAGCACACAATGAAAATGAACCTATTCAGGTCCACATCTAAAAGTATAAATTGGTTCAAATGTTCTCAGAGCTTGCCTGAGCACAAATCTGAAGATATTTTTTAAATGAGTGAAGCCCATGATTAAAAAAGAGTCTTTATCATACATAGAGTTTTGGTCACATATATTAAAAAAAACCTCTGAAAATCCAAATTTGATTGAAAAAGTTCAATTTGATTGTTGAAGTATATAAAATGACAGGCAATACAAATATCAATGGGTTCTGTTATATGTTCATCTGAGACAGAACTACACAAAATACAATATCTGTGGACCAATCAGAACCAATTCTGTGGAATTGTTTTCTTTTTCAGACTGAATGTATTTGTTGGGCATGAACAGTCACTTCAGCCATAGTGCAGACTCAAGGCCATCAGAAAAAGAAAAGGTATTTGAAATGAGTCTATTTTATATTTTACAATCCTGCCATTTGTGTTTAATACAACATTAATGCAACACTTGAAAAGAAGCCTTGAGTACCGAAAAACATTTCAGTTGACCCATGTAAATCCAAACCACTGAGAAATGCGTTCAGCTTAAAGGTTAAGTGCAAAATAAAGATAGGATAAATATGGTTTGATACTGATATTATAACTGACATTACAATAAAAGGGATTATTATTAAAAGCCTTAAATGTATTATAAGTCAGTGCACTCTGAGGAAAGGCTTCAGAAACCTGACCATAACACATTGCTGAAAATAACAGTAGCCTACTATATACATCTATATATGTAACAAAAAACAATAAAAACATGACAAAAAAATTAAGCAAACATGCAAGAACTCTTAAGCTGAGGCTGAATGAAAAAGTCAAATATTTTTGCATTTATTCTTATTTTTGTTGCATTAACACTTTCATAATTCATTCAGTTATCATTACTAATCTGGTTCAGTACACTAAATCTTTACAGTCGATTTTTTTTGTTGTATTGTCTTTCTTTTATTATTTCTTGTTGTGCTGAGTATGCTAATGACAAAAGAATTTCCTATTAGATAAATAAAGTTCCTTCTTTTCTTATCTTATTTCGTCTTATCTTACCTTAAACTTTGAACAGATGGTTTATGTTTATGTAGATAAAAATAATATAACTAAGCATTTTTGCCAAACATAATACAGCATAAAAGAGACAAAAAATGATGAATATGCCAATATCGAGAAATGCATTCAGCTTAAAGGTTTAGGGAAAGTATGGAAAGTCGGCGCACTGAAAAGAACAGCTTCATAAAGCTGACCATTGCTGAAAATAATAATAGCCTATTACTATATAGTTCATATGTAAGAACAAACAATAAAAATATAAGTAAATATGCAAGAACTGAATGAGGCTGAATGATAAACTGAAGAATTTCATTGCATTTATTTTTATTGCAGTAATGCTAACTATTTAAAGGCAGTGCACTGAGTGGAAGAGCTTCTGAAACCTGACCACAACACATTGCTGAAAATAATAATAGCATATTTTTATAAGATAGGATAAGATAAGAACTTAATTTGCTCAGTGCAACAGTGAAGAACAATATATATACATACGCACAATAAACAAAAGTGCAACTTCAAGAACATCATTGTAAGAGAATAATACTGTAACATTAACATTTTGTGTGAACATATTACTCATATGTTAGAACGAAAAATTATCCCACCTGATAAAGCAGTCAGCAGAAGCAGCAGCGGAGCAGTGGTCGGGATCATGGTTTGGAAGTAATTTACTCCTCTTGGTGCGTCACTTTCATTTGTTCCAGATACCTCAGCTTTCAGAAATGAAGAAGAATGAAGAACGAAGAAAACACTAACGCACACTCACACACAGACTCGTACAATTTCTATAAGCGTGTATAATCCGGAGTCCTTGTTTCGTGAGGAAACTTCACTGAACATCTCCAGCGCCTCCTTGTCTCACAGCAGCTGAGAGCTTCTGAGCTCCACGAGCTCGAGGAGAACGAGGTTGCCGTGGTGACAGCTCACATGAAGAGACACTGACAGAACGGAGTGGCGAACCGACCAATCACAGCACAACAAAGGACTGAGAGGGCGGAGCCTGAAAGTGCTGAAACTACCCCTACTTGGACAAAAGTATTGGGACACACCTGTTTCGCAGTAGCAGTTGGTGGCCCTAGTGGTTAGGGAGTGGTCCCTGAAAGTGGTGGGTTCGAATCCCAGAACTGCTAATGGCGCCACTGAAGTACCCACGACACACTCTGCTCCCCAGGCACTTGCTCGCTTCTTCACTCGGTAATTGGGTTGAATGCAGAGAAGAATTTTGTGCTGTTCACACTGCACGGCATCGTGTGTTCACATATGACAAATGGACACTTGTTTTACAAGATGATAGTGAGACCAGCTAGGTTTGATGGTGTGGAGACTGGCACTGATTAAAAGACAGGAAGCAGAACTGGAGGTGGCGGAGTTGAAAATGCTAAGATTTGCTTTGGTAGTGACGGAGATGGACAAGATCAGGAATGAAAGGACAACTTGAGTTGGACAACTTTTTTCAAAGAGACAAGTTCATTCGGACCTTTTAGAGGAAAAGTTAGAGAGGCGAGATTGCCTTGGTTTGGGCATGTGCCGAGGAGAGACTGGGTATGTTGGGAGAAGGATGCTGAGGATGGAGCTGCCAGGGAAGAGGAGAAGAGGAAGGTGTAGTAGGAGGTTTATGCATGTGGAGAGGGAGGACATGCAGGCAGTTGGTGTGAGAGGAGGATGCTGAGAATAGAAGGACATGGAGAGGGTTGATCTGACATGGCAACCCGTAATCGGGAGCAGCTGAAAGTAAAAGAAGAAGCAGTAGAGGGCTAGGCCCCATACTTAACGTGAAGAGGAACCTTAAAACTTCAGCATACCAATACATTTTGGACAATGCCATGCTTCCAACTTTGTGGACACAGTTTTGGGAAGAACCTTTTCTATTCCAGCATGACTGTTCCCCAGTTCATAAAGACATGGTTGCATAAGTTCGGTGTGGAAGAACTTGACTGGCCGCACAGAGCCCTGACCTCAACCCCATCCAACACCGTTGGGCTGAACTGGAATGGAAATTGCGAGCCAGGCCCTCTCATCCAACATCAGTGCCTGACCTAATCAATGCTCTACAGAATGAATGAGGACAGATTGACCAAAATCTTGTGTTAAGCCTTCCAAGAAGAGTGGAAGCTGTTATAGCTGCAAAGGGCTATAAAACTTCATTACAGTCTATGTATACTTACGTCCCAATACTTTTGTCCATATAGTGTAGAAAAGGCACTCACGTTGACGACCCTGACCTTTAGTACAAACGTAAAAGCAAATCATACTAACTGTTGTTTATGTCTTGAATTATTGTAATGCACTTTTTTGTTTGAATTTTATTGAAAAAATGTATTGTTTCTCTTTCTTGCTTTAATTGATAAATGCTGTTTATGTTTTGAATACTTGTCATGCACCTTTTTAAAATGTAATAAACGGTTAAAAATTGAAACTGCATTAAGTTCTCCATCATTCTTTTCATGTTTATTTGTACTGACTGGCTTGTCAGTATACAATGAATATAATGAAAGTATAAAAAAATGAACTAGAACTAGCAGTTTTCTCATCGTGAGCCAAACAAGTCTAGGGGGTTATTTTAAAGTGCCTGTAGTCAGTCCTGCAGACACACTGTTGTGTTTTCTCTTGTGTTTAGTCTCGAACCTGAACCAGCACATGAGGAGCTTCTAAGATGGATAATGAGTTGGGCTGCGCAAGAAAAAGCGCATGAATGTGCATAATTTGCATTGGACTGGGATTGGGAAACCCTGATTTTCAAGGATTTGTGTAGAAGTATTTTTTCACATTTCTCACTCTTTTATTAAAGTTGTAAGTCTAAAACAGTAATGTTACTTCAGTATAAAGAAACGACCCTTCGGTATGAGAAACCAAAATAGGAGTATAATTAGCTGCTGAAAACAGCTAGAGTAGAAAAAAAAACAGTATCCAAAAGGCCTATAGAAAAGTTTGTTAGTGTTTTTGTCTAACAAAAAAGAGAAAGTTCAAAGAGGTCAAAGAGATAAGAAAAGAATGAAATACCCCTCCAACACCCATCCCCCCAAAGAACAAAGAAAAATAATTAGGAGCTCTCATGTGGAATAATGAGCTGAAACTCAGTAAAAAAGTAGATTCCTCAGAAATATATGTGAGCGTAAGTAAAAGCACCAGTAAAGAAGTACTGATCTAGTCCAGTGCCAACATTTGGCTGAGTAAATGCAACAAAACACAAAAAGGAAAAATTAAAAGCAAATTGTAAAAGCAAATTGCCCCGGCTGGGCCCACGCTCTCCTGCTTGGGGAGGAAGCTGAGAAGGCGGTTCAATAACTGTGTTGTTGGAGCGCTGTGTGCTGCTCAGCATGACAGGGCAGCCAATTAACAGGCATTAACATACGCAGTGGGGCGTCCACTACACACACAATGCAAAGGCCCTTAAAGCACAACAACAGGCCGGCAGTGTGTTTTTCATTAGCTGGTTTTCTGTTCCCTCTTAAAGAGATGCAAAAAGGGATCTAATTAGGATGAGGTCTGAGTCACACACACCCATACGTTACACTCCAGCCTACATGAGCAAAGACAGCAGAGCGTGGCTGTGAGTCCTATTGTAAGAGTTTTCTCTCTCTGTGTCTCTTTTGTGGAAGACTGAAACAATCCGCCTCCAGCTTTCAGCCAATCGTGTGAAACACACTACGTGTCCAAAAGTTTGTAGGCACCTGCTCATCCAATGTTTCTTCTGATATGAAAGGTATTCTTAGAGAGTTTGCCCCCCTTTCACTGCAGTAACGGCCTTCACTCTCCTGAGAAGTTTTTATCCTCCATGCTGGAACATTGGTGTGAGGGTCTGAGCATATTCAGCAATAAGTGCATATGTGAGGTCAAGTACCGATACTGAATGATTAGTTATGGATGACAAAACACACTCCAACTTATCACAAAGACCCTGGAATAGTGTTCCATCACTCCAGAGAACACAGCTCTCCTCAGCCCTGTGCTTTATTCTTGATCTCTAGCATTGAGCATACCGACCTTACATATATGTGCATGCACATACAGATTATATAACCTGTATGTGCATGCGCAGTCGAAGGCCTTGAGTTAGGAATGGACTACTTAGAAGGATTGTATGGGTACCTTAGGGCATTATAGCATATCTTCATCAGAACCTTTCCATCCAAAGAACGAATCAAGTAGTTTTGTAAAACTAATGTCAAATGAGAATGTCATATGTTTAATACACCACAGTAAATGCAGAACCCCCTCCTTGCAGTGGAACCTGTCAAGAGGTTGGATATGTTAGGCAGCAAGTGAATAGTCTATTCCTGAAATTAAAAATCTTGATTTTCAGAAGCAGGCAAATGGGCAAGAGTACTACTGAACACTAAATACTGAAGTGCATCTGCTTCATCTAACCAGGAATTTTACATTACCTTCTTTCCAGAAGATATCCAGGCAAGAGTGGTGTCCTTAACCTTAGGTTGTGCCAGGTAATTAACACATTCTCGAGGGAAAGGGTTTTAGTGAATCGTCAAATCATCAGCTTCGGTTTATTGAGCTGCAGTTCAAAAGGTTGGCCTACAGATGACCTACAGTTCAGTAAAAGCTATTTTAGAGACAGTTCCAAATGTTCAATGACAAACGAAAAGCTCCTGTTGATTTACTTCGCAACAGGGGTTTTTCAATCAGTACATGACAAGGTCAAAAACCCATCTTCTATAGAAAGAGGTACGTTTCCCCAACATAAAAACAGGTTTAATGTAGCTCAAATAAACATTGTATGCCGATGTGCCCTAAAACCCTAATGGTGTGAGTACAGGGTCACTTCCATAAATTGACTTGTATATTATGGATCATTCTTTGTGCTTGCTCCTCTAGATATAGCTTTAGTACCTTCTGCGTCTCCTTTTGTTTCCTATGCTGCTTCTTTTTTTTTTTTTTAAACCTTGTTTGGGCTCGTGCTTAAGGCTTTCAGGACGATTGAACAGGACGGTGGTGGTAGTGTGATGCTGTGAGTTCTGGCTTTCATGTGGATGTTATTTTGACGAATTTCACCTACCAAACATTGTTGCAGACCAAATACATAGCTTCATAGCAACGGTTTTCCTTAATTACACCCATCTCCTTTATATACCGTGCCCTGTCCCACGGCAGAAATTCAGGATGGTTCTTAAATATTCATGAACCTTTTAGAAATTTCTATATTTTTACATAAATATCATCCATACTTTTACACTAGTCCAAAAGTATGGACTTTTGCTTACAATATCTGGTGTGACCACCTTGTGCATCAATAACGGCTAATAACTAAGTGTTTCCGGTAACTGTTGATCTGTCCTGCACATTGGCTTGGAAGAGTTTTTGCCCATTCCTCACATTAACTGCTTCAAGTCTTTCCTCTAAATTAAGGCCAGGACTTTGATAATCTGAGAGGACTACAGATACATATTACAGATGTGTAATATTAGTTTGGGGACTTGGTGACTCCAAAACGCTTCCCCCTGTGCAAATCTACAGATGTGATACTGACCTTCCCCTTCGTTGTGCTTGGTTGCAAAATAAACATGCATCCTCTTCCAGTCAGATTTACTGCAGTGGTTTCAAACTTTCAAAGAGTAGATGGGGGCCATTTCAGACATTCAGCTATTATTTATAACCCCCACTTGTCTAATGAAGGTCAACATACTTTAGTGTACTCTTTAATCTTCTCCATGTCAATACACGACTAACTGAATTTGGCCTTTCTATGACTTCATATCTACACCCCCTAAATATGTCTGACTGCTTAAGAATTTAATGATCAAATAGAATAAAAAGAGAAAAATCTTTATGGGTGCCAATAGTTTAGACACATGGAGGTTTGTTAAAAAGTTTTTTGTTAGATGCAATTTTTTTTTTTTGGAACACCGTGAGAAAACAATCGACTGCTACTATAATTATTTCTCCTGTTATGTTTGGTGCTGAGCTGTGTGTGTGTGTGTGTGTGTGTGCTGGGGCTGCTTAGTGTTTCTCTGGGGCTGAACTGTGTGGGCAGTTGGTGCTTTAGTATCTGCCGTGAGCTGTCCATAGTCAGAAAGGCAATCCAGCTTTATCCTATTAGTCATGCCCTCTTACTTTCACATGGCGATGATCACAGGGACTTAATCTGCTTTTGAACTTTACTCCCACTCTACAAACTCCTTACAGCTCACTTACACACACATGCATACATGCTCACCTCACAGCTCACACGAACGCTGGTGACAGACAGTCCTCGTCCGCCTACCTACACAAAAAACGTTGACTCTATTGTGTTCCTCTGAATGGTGGTCTATGAGGGAGGTATTGAGATATCGCTCCAGCTCCCTTAAGGTGCGCTTACAGCAGACAGGCTTTCAGCGGCACATGCACAGATTCACAGATTAAAACGGTTCCATGGAATGACAATAACTGTTTTGGAATTGTGAGTGTCAAGAATATTTTACAGCTGTAAAGAACTTCCATGTAACACAAAATTGTGGGTTTTTTTTATGAACCTTTTGCCAAAAGTGATTCTTTTACATTGTCATGAAAAGAAGCTCTCAGGCTTGTATCATCTCTGTACGTGTAATTAAAAGACCAGGGCCTTCTGGAGCAGCCATAATTGAGAGTTGGGTCCTGAAGGAATGTTGTTTCATTTCACTGTGTACAGTGTAGATGGTTGACTTGGACATCTTCTTGACTTGAGCCTAAGAAGACCATCCCCAATGCCATCTGTCAGCTTGAGAGATATAGTGGGCTGGGGACCAGTGGAACTTTCTGTAGTGAAGAAGTCTAGTATTTGTTTGTTATCCAGAACTAGTCATCCAACATCAGCACCTGATCTTCACAGAAGAGTAAAGGCAGTTACTGCTGCAAAGGGAGGGGGAAACTCTCTATTAAAACCTTTGCAACATTAATTAAGCAACTACAAATGTTTGGACATATAGTGTAGGATGAGATACACTGCATGGACAAAATTATTTGGACACATGACCTTAACATGTAGTTGGTCCCCCTTTGCAGCTATAATAGCTTCCATTCTTCTTGGAAGGCTTTCCACAAGATTTTGGAGTTTCTGTGGGGAATTTGTGCCCATTCATTCTGTAGAGCATTCATGAAGTCAGAGACTGATGTTGGACGAGAAGACCTGGCTCACAATCTCCGTTCCAGTTCATCCCAAAGGTGTTGGATGAGGTCAGGACTCTGTGTGGCCAGTCATGTTCTTCCACACCGAACTCATCCAGCCACGTCTTTATGGAGCTCGCTTTGTGCACAGGGGCACAGTCATGCTGGAATAGAAAAGGTTCTTCCCCAAACTGTGTCCACAAGTTGGAAACATGGTATCCAAAATGTTTTGGTATGCTGAAGTAAGGGGTCTAGCCCAAACCCTGAAAAACAGATGTGTCCCAATACTTTTGTCTATATACTGTATAAACACCACAAATCATCATACTACATTATACTCTGTACATTTCATAATGATGCACTGTCATGTATTATCAGTTGATCTTGTAAAAATTCAGAGTTCAGTCGCAAGTGTTTTGGACTTCTCTGTCTGAAGCTTGTTCACAAAGTAACTCCAGACTGTTCACAATGAAGGGGATCCAATGGAGAGATGTAAATTAGGCAGGTGACAGAGGAGCCATTATTAACCTCTACCTGCCAGCACTCTGTCACTTTTCACAATGAAAGCACACGGATACGCTGGCAAGCTTTCAACAATGCTCACAGAATGTCATTTATAGTGTTGAAGTTAGACCAGAATAAAAATAACCAAGCTGTTACTGGAGTATATGAGAAAGGAATGCTTGCTTAGTTTTTGCACATGAAAACAGTGCTTATCTACCACTTACACTGTCACTAATGTAAAGGTCTAGCAGGAAATTTCTGTAACAGGATTATAAAAGAAAAGCAACCAGGAGGTGTTTCAGTAGCTGTAAGATTTTCTGATTTCTTAAAAAGGGAATTCCCACAAATTTGATAAATGAAAGTTATTCAAAGTTGCTTGGTGCATAATTGCACACTGTATAAAAGTTTACATATTTGCATTTCTGTACAGTGCTGGTGAGAGGAGTCGGCTATTCAAATTATAATCAAAGACAACCAGTGAATTTACAAGTGTCCTCTGAATTAAGTGTGATAATGCTGATCACTGTAAAACAGTGATAAATCCAAAAATAGGAAAAAAAAAACCATATTGCATTTTAATTAGGTTGCATTCTAAGCCCTCAGACAACATATCTGCAAATATTTCATGTCATGATTCTCTGTGACAGAGCTTTTGGAAAAAATTAAGACTTTGGATGTCTGGTTCCATCTTGGTGATATAATTACACAGAAATTCTCCCTGTACAGTTTTCTATATAAAAAAAACTGTAGTTAAAGACTTCTCTACCATTTCTTCATCATTTTCAACTTGCTTTTTATTTATTTTTATTATTATTTACTAAAGACCAATGCTCAGCTCCTGTTTATTGCTGTTGCAGTGTAAAAATTCTTATTATTCATTTTAGAGGTAAATGTCAATTAAAAAATGACTGACAAAAACGTGAATCCTTCGAATTAAACATGTTTTTGATGCTGCAGACATATGCCAGCACTCTGTAAAAATCTGCTGGTTAGAGGTTAATGTAACTGAACCGTACAAGAATAAATATTTATAGGCATTAGTGAAGTGTTTTAGCAACGTGAGTCATGCATTTTGTTTAGTAATAAACAGCCCATCACTTCCACACTGAAAATGCATCGAAAGCCAAACACGAAACAAGATGAAACTCAAGATGACAAATCGGGTACATCATCAAACCAAGCCAACTAAATGTGATACATAATCAAACAAAACACGAAGAAATGAGCATTCTTTTTCGTTTATTTTCTTAAAAACAACATTCACAACAGAAGTCACATCTATATAAATTACTACAGGGAACACAATACACCTTAAATATAGTTCTGCAATCTTTTTTTTTTATTATTTACCCTTAAAAAATAAAAACTGTCCTAATTCCCATATTCTCCCATAACGCATTGCAGTCAGACACATTAAAATACAGTGATTCCTAACTTTTAGTTACACTCCCTTTGGCATGCTGTCCCCTGCTGGTCATCAGTAAACACTGCAGAACAAATAGGTACAGTCAGAACAAACTGACCACATTCCTGGCCAAGAACAAGCTACAATTTCTGACCCAGGTTCTTCATCTTTAATATGCGGCTAATTAATAAATTATATCAGTGCCTTTTCAGATTTCTCCCCTAAAATTAAGACTAAACATACACAACACTGGTGCCATTCTGGCCTTTTTCTACTATGACAAAATGATTATATTTCTACGTATCACAGCTTTTTTCATCCGATTTGTCCCCCCTCATATTTCAAAGAAGCAGACAAATAAAGACTCCTTTACTAACTCAAAACAGGATCTTTAAAACACAAGACACACTCCATTGCTGGGCTGTATAAAGTCACCCCACACAACTCAATATACAGTATAGGCCCTTTGTCACTTTGAACCTACATGATACATAGAAGACTCAAACAATGCCACAAACAACCTAATTAAAAGAAAAAAAAAAAAAAAAGAATGGAATTAGGTATTAGTCACTGAGAGTGGAGGAAAAGGACGTGGAGGTGAAGGCCATAGGACTGCAGCTCACATCACAAAGATGAGCTATATAATACAATATCCTCTCAGCTAGACTGGCAAAATAGCATATCCAAGCATTTTCCTATTCAACTTCACAATATTGCTAAATAATCAGAACCCACAGTGATGGAAGACACTTCAGACAGCTCTCGGGGCCGTGGTGCTGGCCAAGAATGATTGAATTTTTCATGAAACACGGAGATGAAATTTCCATATGCAGAGTGGAACACACAGTTGAAACCAATATTCATTTTAGCATGTTACTGACAAACATCTTGGCCTAACAGACCAAGCCCCAGGTTGGACAAAACCTCAGTTTGAGTGGAAGTTACCCACCTAGTAGGCTGCACACGATGTGTGTGACAACTAAAGAATCTTGAATAAAGGATCGTAAGCTAGCGAGAACCTCCAACCAGGGGATCGTTCCACATTTGCCAAGGCCTTAACCTGCCTGGGGTTTAGTCTGCCGCCTTGCAGCTGGATACTACTGACCTACTCAGCCTACTGAAGTGAAAAAGGCTATTGGACGGAATGACAAAAGCATTCCGTAGGTAATCAGCATGGTTAAAGCAGTACCTGCCTGACCCCTACCCTACACACCAAAACTGAAGGCTCTAGATTAGGCATAGTTTTGCTCAGCAGTTTTTACAGTGGAACACTAGCTCAGCATTCAAGAACACCTGCCAAGTTCACTATTGAGCTGATATTGATACTGCCTCAGCTTTGATATTGACAAAGGTTAAATCTGGCTGTGCAGTATGGATTTAAACATGACTCTGTGTGACTCCGCATGACTGTGTTGCCCAGCGGTTGGAGGCCGTGTGGCGGTGTGAGTGCGTGTGAGCGGTGCCACATTAATCACAGAGTCACTCACAGTGCTAAAGGGCTGAACTAGGGGTACATGAGAGTCTCTCAGAGTATTACTGTAGCAGGAAAAAAAAAAAAAAAAAAAGAACTCTCAAGCTATATAAGAGACAGGACATACACACACAAATGCACAAAAAGGTGCTGGCAACTGCCTTCAGCAAGGGTAAAATAATAACTAAATAAATCGGGGCAGATATGACATTTAACTGCCATCCTTCCTCATTGAATTTCCTTTATCTCTCAGTCACTGAACAAGTTTGACCACATGTCCCCTGATGTTACTGAAACCAAGCCCCATTCACATTTCACAAAATTAAAAACAATAAAACCAAACTGACTAGAAATTAAACTACAAGGAGGTCAATTCCAACCCGAAAGTCTTTGTTAGGGAGAGAAGTCCTTAGCACGACACTGCGCCAGTGTTTATGTTCTACTCCGCTGCACTGTTTACAGTGGTTTGCACCCTCACTTCTGTCCAGTTTCTCTGGGTCACTTGCTGTTCTCCTGATCGCCTCGCTTCTGCAATCAGAAAAGTTGAATGGCCTGCTCTGCATCCGTCCTCAGAGTCAGCCAGTACCGCACTGTGGCCCCAATTCAGATGGTTTCTCCACTTGTCCAGCAACCTAGACCTGTCTTGTGGTGGTCCCCTGAAACACTGCGATCTCTTTAACTCTCTCTTTTAGCTCTGCAGGCAAAGAACCGCTGCTTGAATCCCGACCAGCCAATAGAACTTTACAAGGGGAAAGACGAGGAGTGGTGCTTAAAGGGTTTTTTAATTTTTTACTACAAAGGCTGTCTGGCAACACAAACAACACACACGCGCACACACTGTGGAGGCTGGATTTAAGAATGCACAGCTGATAAGCTTATAAGGAGTAATGGGATAAAGAGGCCTTGTTGTGAAACATATCCAGGACTGCAGAGTTCAGCAGAAGGCATTGTAATGCAGGGCACTGCTCACGTCGATGTAATGCATAGATCAGAATGTCACTGCCGCAGCCAACGCACATGACTGCTGTGTCTGAATCAGATTAGCCAAGGTGAACTTACTGAACAAAGACAGGACACTGATATTGAAGTTTCAGTATTGTTTCATTGTTGTATCTGAATCCAGCAACCTCTGATCTTCAGATCCTCTGTAGGTAGACAGATCAAGCCAGAAACACCCCTCTGAAGTAATCAGCGAGGCTAAAACTACTATAGAACTCTTCACAGCGTCAATCCAGAGCAGTGTGCAAATTAAATAAATAATTTTTTAAAAAATACACTAAAGAAAAGTTATCCTGACTGAATAGAGCAGCTCTCTTTCTCCAATATGGAATCACACAAGGAGAGTGATGAGCAGGATTTATCATAAGTACCATTCCCTTAAAGCCTGAAGTTGGAGACAGAAGCAAAGGGACTTCATCCACTGTCTGTAGTTCTACAGTGTGTGAATCTGAAGTCCAGATTTGATGAAACAGAGGCCCATGTAGGAGTATGCATGTGTATGTGTGTTCTCAAAAGGTTTGCTGGGGAGAGGGATTAGTGACCACAAAACATAGTTTGAGGCAGCCACTGGCAGGGAGGAGGGCCCATCTGTAGGGGACAGGATTGTGTATGCGCGTGCCTGTCTAAGACCCTCAGCACTCCAGGGGCACCAAAAAGCAGCGTCTGCAGTCCACAGCTTTGGGGCTGGGTGGCTGAGCCCTCTTCCTTCTCAGCTCCTCTCGGCCCACAGAGCCACTTAGCCTGGTATATGCAGCCTTATATTTCTTATCAAAAGCAGCTGGAATGCACAAGAACAAAATCACCATTATCCAGATATATTATAAAATAATTCAGCATGTAACACTGGGGTCGTGTTAGACACTAGTATACTTACCAACATGGTCTTTGCCCATAGCAGCCAGAGTGAGAAACAAGAACTCCCTGTACAAACTCCTAAAAACAAAAGTCAAACAGTGCTTTTTATGTATTTGAATTAATGACAACTGCTTTACGACTACACAGGAAGCATGGCTTTCCAAAGTGTCACTGCTACTACTCCTGCCCTCCTTTCCCCTTCCTACTGCTCCTGTCCTACCTCGGAAGAAAAAGGAGAAATCAAGAGGAGAAAAGGAGCACAAGGAACAGAGGAAACGAACAGTAATTTGGTGTAACAGGACAGCTTATTCACTTCAGTACTACCAAATTTGATGCCACCTATTGATTGTAACACTGGCTTGGGAACACAGCTCTATTACCTTTGGTAGTCAATCTCTGGTACTACACAGGACCAGATTATTTACAATTGTATGGCCTTCTCCTGCATGTTCCTTATTTATTTTTCATCAAGTACAGCTGGCACTCTAAAGATGTAAAGGTCTGTACTTAATTATGTGATTCCTGTAAATATATGAATATGTGTATATCCACATACCCGTATCCGATTGTGATACCCATACCAACAAATGTCATCTAAGTATTTTCATTTATGTTGTAGGGTGGCACTTATTCAGTTGTGATTACCAAAGACAGATTATTTAGATAATATTTTGTATTTGTTGAAAATATCACGCATAAATGTGCCAGAACCAGACCCTGTTCCTCACCTCTGTATCCGGGGAGTGCCGGGTTGCTTGGCAACGGTGTCCAGGAAGATTGTGATAGCCTTGTGTACCTCGTTCATACCGACCCAGCGCAAGACTTCCTCTAGAAAGCTCAGAGTGAAGGGATGGTTGTGCCTGCGCCAACTGTAATTACGCATCTGTACGCCACCTAGAGAAGATAAAATAATTTTTGTGTTTTCCATCTTAATTAGTTTGTTACTAGCAAGTATCTAATTAAACACTTGAGTTGATTATGTAAAGATGAGTTGTAAATTATGTTCTTTTTTCAACATTACTTTTAACAACATCAACTTGAAGGCCACAATGAATATGAGATGCTCTTACTATGTATTCTCCAGAGCACATAGAGGGGCGGCCACTGATCCGTATCAGGCATCAGCGTGTCCCATAGTAACCTCACCCTTACCGAAGTACTCTCTGAACTCTGAGGCACACACACAAAAAAAAACAAAAAACAAAAAAAACAAAACACTGCATTGTTGTTATCCATTTTCACAGAATAATTACAGGGCTCAACATCTGTACAAAACCTAAAGTGGCAAATGAGCATTTCTTAAATTTAGCAAATAATATTTTTATTAGAAGAATATTGTCTCATTACTTTTGTAAGAATAAGATTATTCAGCTTTTCAAATGGGTTTCTGTTTACTTCTTTTAAGAAATTTTATCTATATCTATATTCTTTTTTTTAAGACAAAATGCATAATTCTGCTTATTTCATTAAATAATGTTTGAATTTTGTCTGCTGTGTATAACTGAGTAGGTGTTACCTGTGAAAACGGCGAGGCTAGTGGTGATGCCCGCACCAGCTGCAGCAGGTTGCAGGGAAGGCCGAGGCGAGTGAAGTACCACACCAGGTTCCAGAAGAGGATGGAGTGGCTGTCTAGCAATTGGGCCTGAGAGAGAACACTCTCGCCTTCGTTCTCCAACAGGCTCTCCAGCTCCTTACGCAACACCAGAGGGCTCAGGTATGCCACTGTCACCTGAGGGGCGCCACCCAGGGATGAACCCTACATGCGAACACACACATACACACACACACACACACACACACACACACACACACACACACACACAAACACAAACACAAACACAAAAAAAAAGCATTTACAATTTACAATGTGCACCTGAATACACTCAGTCAAAGGAAAACAGTAGATAGTAGACAAAGTCTTACGAGAGTGTTGCTGCTGCTCTCAGAGTACGTGCTGGTCTCTGAACTGGAGTCATGCTCTTTAACCCCATTATGTAGGTGCTGCAGGAACACATCAGGACCACCAGGGGGCCTCATTGCACTCTCCACCTCATAATCCAAGTTCCAGTTACTGCGTTCCCCACTGCTCAACAAAATTCAGAAGTACTGAACAACTATTCTGAAACCTCCCATCCTTGCACTGAGTAAGTGACAACAGCCCAAATTTATGACTGCGCAATTACAGGAGTATTTTCTCAATATCATGTAAACTCAGTTTTCACAAAATTCCCATACTTGACCACTATGATAGCCTCTCCAAATTGAAAGAATTTAAAAAAATATAGATAAAGATAAAAAAAAGAGAGGTCTTTTAATAAAAGCCTTTAAAAATTTACTGGGCTTTCTGGGTTAAATGTCTGGGTTTTCAAAGGAATATAGAAGCATTACAATCCGACAATTAGCATGAGCAGGTGGGGGAATAACATCAAAACTTAACGCAAGACTTTCAGGCTTAAAATGACTAATCCTCACACTGGTTTCTTCCTACCTGTTCGCCTATGACAATTTCATGCTTTACAAATAGCATGGAAAATTAAACTGACATGTTTTGAATTCTGTAGCTGAACCAGTTTTAGCTGGAGCGGCTGTGAACAGGAGATACCTGCAGACTTACGTACCTGACTGGACCAACGTCACATATCTCAGCATTGAGAAAAGGCACAAAAGTGGCTGAGCAGAAGGGACAGCTAGTGTTTAGATTGGAGTCATCAGAAGTCCAGCCTGCCATGATCTCCTCATCATACACCAGTGAGTTACAGTTCCGACACAGACTACAGCTCGACATCAACACCTGTGCACAATAAACAGTCCCAAGGCTCAGACATAAACATCAACATAAGGCAACAGACGTTTATTTGGTTCAACTGACACAGAGAGAAAGGGAGGTGGGGTGAAGGAAGAAAGACAGGAGGAAACAGAGAACGGGGAGAGAGAGAGAGAGAGAGAGAGAGAGAGAGAGAGAGAGAGAGAGAGAGAGAGAGAGAGAGAGAGAAAGAGAGA
>JBBJLS010000006.1:8472125-8483959 GCA_037577275.1 Bryconaethiops microstoma
GAGAGAGAGAGAGAGAGAGAGAGAGAGAGAGAGAGAGAGAGAGAGAGAGAGAGAGAGAGAGAGAGAAAGAGAGACAGTGAAACCATAGTTCAGAGTAACCATTTGATTTCCTCTTGTGTGAAACAAATTACCTCAAGCCCAGCTCCTTCCTGTGCAGAATCCCATGACTTCCTGAATGAAAAAGTTGAATTTGGGGGTTCTGTAAGGTCAATGTCGCTCCCTACAGACAGCGAGCTCTGGAGAAAAAGACAGAGAACAGTAAGTCCACCTGTAATGTTAAAGTTCTGTATGCTATTGTTAAAAGATCTATTTGGTAAAAAACATTACAAAACTGCCTGTTTATTTCTACTTCCCATAGGGGTGACTCAAATATCTCTGAATACTCAGATACTCATTCATCGTGTTCGGTTTTAAGGGAAGTGCTTAGAATGAATGTCAAAGCCTGTAAAACATGCCCTAACATGTTCTTTTGCCAATTGAATACAGCTTTCTCACCTCTGAGGTGGCATTGTAGAGTCGCTCTTTGGCCTTCAGCAGACCCTCAGCCACCTGCGCTTTGCGGGACTGTCTCTGTTCTGCTTTGCGTGAAGGCCCGTTAGCGCCAGGCCGCCGGTCATCCATGCTGGCTGCACGTCGCGCTGAGACACGGTGGCGTGTGGGAGTGAGCAGCTGCTGCAGTTTACCAGCCAGCCCGCGGCTCGGGGACGACACATTATTGTAGTTTTCGTCCACCACCTTCCGGTTCAGTGTCTCCCGCTGGTCCACAGGCCTGATGGATGGAGAGAACAGTGAGAGCCAAGAGAATGAGGCAAAAGACCTCAAAATGACTACAAAAGGATCATTTAATATTAAGCAATTTATAAAAACACTTATATACAGTATCTCCATTACTACTGAAGCAAAAGAACACCTACAGTATACTATCCAGTTTACGCAAAATTATTGCAAATTGTTCAGCCCACATATGCACTCTTACATAGCAACTATTGCAATGTTGGACAGTTTATAAAATGGTATAATAAACAAAAAGAAACTCCAGTTAGAACTAAAAACACAAGATTCTGGACACAGCTTAATTTTTCACCTAATCTGTGTGTACCTGCCGTCTCTCTCAGCTGGCTGGCACCTGCAGTCCACCTCTGGCTCAGCACACTCCTTGTAAAAGTTGGACAAGCAGACCTCACTGCGGCGCACTAGAATGCGGTCGGCAGGGGGCAGTGGAGAAAGCATGGTCATATCACGACGGCCAACGGGGGGTTTTCGAGAGGCAGGGTCATCAATATCTGCATTCTGCAGCATCACCTGTCCAGATAATTTAGGCTCTGTGGGGGAGAAAAAAGGCAAACACCAGCACAGTGAAAGGGCATGCTGAGCATCTTTTAGACCAGGACCTTGCATCAACAAAACACATGGGTTCCCAGCACTTGACTGATTTTGTGCTGGCCAATCTGTCTGTGCTTGTTGTTGGGTTTCCTATACTGTAATGCCACTGGGAGCTCTGTGTGTTGTGCCTGGACCATCTGCACAAAACGTTAACATATACAGGGGCTGCAGTGTTATATTAATGGTACATAAACAAGCCTGTCTTATTAAGCCTTGTATGAAGCATCTAGAGCCACACATGAGCTTGTAGAAAAGGCTAAGAATCCATCAACATCTCACTGGTGTGTACAATGGCTGACTTCAGACATCAGAGAGAGATCAAAGAGACCTTGCTACAGACACCGCAACCTGGCTCTCCAGCCTCAGCTGCTGTCTATCTCATTATCCCTGGAGAGCATGTACCTGGCACAGTAGCAGGAGGCTTCATCTCATCTGACACCTTATTTGCTGTTGCATCAGACTCACTTTTTAGGTGCAATTCTACAAGTCACACTCTCCTTCCTATCTCTTTCAGTAGCTAGTGGAGAGGTTTGCTATGATACCCACACTGGCTTCTTGGCTCATTTAACTTGCCCTGTGGACCGTGGCGGACTTTAGACAATATGACCTGAAGAGCACAGAGCTGGTAGACACAAGGATACTCTGACCTATAGCTTCACCTGAGAAGACCTATTACAATCTGAACTGCCCAAACATGTGCAGACGCAGATGACGCGTTAAACAGCACTTGATATCTATGACAACATCTGTGATAACATCTGACACACAGAGAAGTGCCTTTCACTGTTATTGATAGCACTGCACTATTTACTGCAGTCCAAAAACCTGACTGAGAACTGCATGATACCTTACTTAAGAGAACAGAATGACACCATGCTTAACGCAGTGCACTGTATTACTAACGTGGCATCAGGCTGCTCTGCTTCATGGTTGCTGCCAAGCACTCAATCCTGCTCAAGTGTATAAGAGCAGCTATGGCAATAGTCCAATTTCTCCTCTACTATACCAACAAAACCTGATAATTAACTACAGAGTTGCTTCAGGTGCAGTTGAGCAGGGCAACAACCAAACTGGTGTCCCTGGATCTCTGGGATTGGAATCAATAAATCCTGTGCATGATTCAGATCTCCAGATTACAATTTCACTGCTGGCCAAACATAAAGATATCTCAAAACTACAATGATGTGAAACCAGTCAAGGCCAGGGCCTTCTCAAAAGACAGCTACTGAAAAGACAGATCTCACTACGCAGCCCATTTAACTGAATATCTATTTAATTCATTTAAATTCACATTAAACTTAAACTGGGCTTAACAATAACAACAACCCAATCCTGTCCCTGTTACTCTTAATATAAGACTTCAACCTGTGTGCAGCAGCCCAGGGAGTAATCCCTTTGCACCACCTCTAGCAGCTCACAGAACTGCAAGGACAAAACCTTGTTTAAAAAAAAAAAAAAGTTTAAACTTTGTTCTAAGGTAAAGTCCTTAAGAAAAATTCTATTGGTCCAGTCATAAAATGCAGACACAGTAAAATGGAGCTGCCAAAAAAGAGGGACAAAAATAAAGAAATCAGGTTTCGTTCCAACAGAGAAAATATGCATCTGTATTTATTGCAATGATTTTCTGAAGCACTTTTTTGAAAGGATGATTAATAAAATGAAACCTTTGCCTGTTACTTACTATCAGCACGCATGCTGCTCAGACTGTTGCTCTTAGTGAGTGGACCAGTCAGGGATTCATGGCTTGAGCTTTCACTCAAACCACTCCAGCTGGTCTGGCGAATAAGAGCGGAGTGGGGGCGGAGATTACGGTTGGAGTTACCTAGAGTGAAAAAGTGTTATTAGACGTTCAGCAGTAACAGCTCCACTACAACATTTCACATGATTTAGTGTGCAAACCTTGTCTGAAGCTGACAGAGTCACTCTTCTGTCTGTGTTTTATTGGTTGTCTGAAATGTGCTACAGCCAATAGAACGTTTCGAAGCTTGGCCCAGCGAAGACGACCTCCCTGATTGGTGGATGGCCACTTGCTTTCCAGCACAGCCTGCGAAATCAAGGTATTGAAGTGAATGAGGCAGCATGACAGAGCAAAAACACTTACATGTAACAAACATATATGATATAACGTCCACCCATAGAGTTTAAGGATCACTGGGGTGTCAGAAGTATCCTTCAGTTTTGAGCACAGACCTTATTGTAGTACCCATATGTGATGGTGTTCGGAGTGATTCCAGCTTTCTTCATCTCCAGAAGAACTCTGACTGCAAGCACAGGCTGTCCGTATTGCCCACACAGTTGCATCAGGATCCGATAGCACACCTACAACACACACAGCCAGCACCGCATGAGGCCAAGCAAAACTAACACCATGTATCTCACTTTTCAGTTTTCGAAAGAAACACAAAACACTGAACATGCTGTGCCAGATTATTGTGTTTGGCTCTGAAGGTTTGGTCACTGAAGCTATTACAGTTACAATCATTGTAAAACCACAAAGAAAGCTGGAAACAAAAATGAGTAATGATAGGGATAAAAAAATTTTAATGATAGGGATTTAACTTTTTCTGCGAAATGCCTATCATTAAAAAAAAAAAAGTATTTAGAATGTTGAATGACTGCTGTAGTAAACATGTATGTAAATTGTAGAAAGTTTAATGGGCAAGCCGTGTACACTGATGTAACTTTCTTTGACTCTTCATTGTAGTGTGGGGTCTCACCTCGTCCGGCAGCACCACTTTACGTGTCTCCATATGCTTGAGCACCTCATAGGCTGCGTGAAGGGCTCGTACCTTGGTGCTCTCAGCCCGCACAAACGTGGGCAAGTAAATGAACCACAGGCCATAACAATGGCCCAGCAGACATTTGGACCACATGTCTGGTACTGAGGAATACTTTTGAGCCCGCTTTTGCGCCAGCTTAATTTCCTGTACAACAGCAGAAGACATAGAACATTACATTCTGGCAAGTTCAATTTAACACACGATCAAGGGGCACTGGTGTATACTGAATAAATACTCTTCTTTTGGGTTCAGCTCATTGTATACTAGTTTTAAATTATAACCTGAATCTCATGTGTCTGTCGATGTCTGTTTCTTATAAGTGTAAACATGTAGCATCCACTTTAAACTGATCTCTTTTGTACCTTTTGGCCTTCTTATGTGAAATAACACCATCTTTTATACCAAAAGCTTAAATGCATTCGGGTGAAATCTACTGAAGTGTGTTATATGTCAGTAGATTTCACCCGAATGCATTTAAGCTTTTGGTATAAAAGATGGTGTTATTTCACATAAGGCGGCCAAAAGGTACAAAAGAGATCAGTTTAAAGTGGATGCCATTATGTATACATTATTAAAATGAAGCAAAGATTACTTATCAAACTGAATTGAAAGTCAGTATTAAACACACTATTAAAATGTTTTTTTTTTTAATTAAAACAAATAGGTAAAAATACATTAGTTAAGAATGGCACATTATCCGCACACTAATAATGAAAATATTTTACTGTTACAGCCTAGATAATATATAAATCTGATTGTTTTACTCACTCATATTGATATTGAATATATTTTTAAGTGTACACAAAAATGGACCAGGATTTTGTTTATTACATGCCTAGTATTTAAAGGAAATGTACAACGATACACTGTCAGAAAAAAAGGGAACTCTGCAGGTACGTTTTTGTCCCGCAGAGTACTTAAGGTTCAGCTGTGTATCTTTAATGGGGTTTAAAAGGTACAATACATTTAGTTGTCCTGGAGGTGTGTGCATATTTGAATGCATTCACAAGTAACCTATTTAAATAGAAAAATGAAAGGTCTGTAAACAAGAAAAAGGTTATGGAGTAAATACAACAAATAATTTAAGGGTTTCATTCCACTGAACTTTTGGTGCATTTTAGCACATTTTTCTGATAGTGTAGGAAAATATAGAATGTCTTGGGACTCTTGGGCTAAAGAAATCTGACTGCTGGAGGGATTGGAGCAGTGTTTTGATAGTGATGTGTACCTGTTTGGTGCGACGAGGGGCAGGGCTGTTGGGTGCACTTCCCTTAGCAGGAGTGCGGAGCTGGTCCTGTGGCCGGTCAAACAACTCCGGTTGCAGGATGGGAAACGTCTCATAGCTACATAAACATAGATACAAACAAGCACACACAACTTAGTGACACTATTAACGTCTTAAAACAACTCAGAGCAAAGCCCAGGTGGCACTGGTAAAAGACGATGTGTGTGCGCGCAGCAGGGGTCACCTGTAGGGTGCTGGAGACTCCGTGCCGTCAGATTCCTGAGGTTCCTCTGGTGGCATTATGAACACAGTGTGCTCTCCACTATGAGCCTCATCAAGATCTATCAACCTCACCTCCTCCGGCTTCTCCACATCCACCTACAGAGAGAGAGAGAGTGAAAGAGACAGAGAGAAAGTGCAGCACAAAAACTGCTATAATGAATGGCTTTACAAAACTGCTTGTAAAAGCTGAAGAAAAGATGAAAAGTATTATTAACAGAATTCATGTATCGCCCAGACCTTCTGAACACACTCATCAAAGAACTCCAAGCATGCATGTCTGTCACTGACGAAGGAGCACTCTTCTATGAACTGCGTGAACATTTGAGTCTTCGTGAGCTGTGAGTAAAATTTCTGCTGCGTCCGCTCTCGTGACTTCAAGAAACCTAAGCACAAAAGAAGCATCAGACTTATGCATTCCAGTAGAAGATTCATTCAACAGCACAGCTAGACAGTAACAGCTAGACTGAATTTTAAAGACATTTTTAAATACCTTAGATATTCTGCTAAATACACCACAGACTAAATCATCCATAACTTCTAACTCCATACTGCAATAGCCTTTAACAATAAGGTGTCAGACCCCAGCCCTTTAGGCTGCAACACTATAATTTAACAAATTACTGAGCCCTCCCAGAGTTTAATTGGATGTGTTTCTACCAGATCTAAGTTTAACATCCTTTTATTAGAGCGGTAATCCAGCAAAAAATAAAAACATACACACGCTTGCTCTTTCTTTAAATAGGACTGAAACACAAAGGCTAACAAGCAACAAAAGTTAATTAACATTATGCAAGGCGCATGGATATACTGTCTCACAATTTCCTCAAATTGCTCAAACAGACTTGCTTATGTGGTTCTGATACTGTATGCCATACTTAGGTTCATAAAAATGGACAAATGTACTGAACACAGAGGCCTCAAGAAGCACAGTTATATGTTTGAATTACATGACACATTTTATATCTAAATGTATGTCATACATATAAATAACAATCATACATTATATGGACAAAAGTACCAGGACACACTTCTTAATTATTGAATTCGGGTGGCCAATTACTTCCATTGAAGGACAATCTTAATGTTTCAGCATACCATGACATTTTGAACAATGCCATACTTCCAACTTTGTGGACACAGTTTGGAGAAGAACCTTTTCTACTCCTGCCCCAGCGCACAAAGCGAGCTCCATAATGACATGGTTGGATGAGTTCGGTGTGGAGGAACTCGACTGGTCCGCACAGAGCCCTGACCTCAACCCCATCCAACACCGTTGGGATGAACTGGAACGTAGATTGCGAGCCAGGCCTTCTCGTCCAACACCAGTGCCTGACCTCATTAAAACTATACAGAATGAATGGGCACAAATTTCCACAGAAATTCTCCAAATGTTTGTGGAAAGCCTTCCACGAGGAGTGGAAGCTGTTATAGCTGCAAAGAGGGGAACAACTCCACATTAAAGTCTAAGCATTCGATTGCCATGTCATTAAAGGCCCTGCTGGCGTAATGGTGAGACGTCCCAATACTTTTGCACATATCGTGTATTTCAGATGTGGAGAGGTTTGTGGATTAAAGAAGAAATGATGTTCACACTGTTATGAGGAATTTATATTTAAATTCCTTATAACAGTAGTTCCATATTTTTGCTCCAACTTAATTTTGGTCTTTGCAAATAATTATGTGTCTTTGCGAGTAGTGATGTGAGATTCAATCACTTGAGACACATGTGGGGACACATGTAAACTATGATGTTTTGATATTTTGAATCAAAAATAACACAGTGAATGCACAGCTGGGTGGGGTCACCACCTTAGGAACATACCCTGCAGGTTAAATAGGGAGCTGCAGTCAGTTGTTCTGTCAGAAGGAGCCTGGGTGATGGGCAAGAGGAAGGAGCGGTACCCTTTCAGCAGGCAGCTCATGAAGCGCAGGAAAGCCTCCTGAATCTCTAGCTCTAGTTGCTTCTGACGCCCATAGATCAAATCATAATCTGTTAGCAAAAACTCCAGAGTCGCCTCCTCTTGCCCAGGAGTACAGACTAGGAGAGGACAGGAGAGATGAAGAAAATAGAAAAGTTTGATAAGTTCTTCTAGTTGTACCTAATGGTGTGATTTTCCCAGATTTGGACTAGAAATGAATTGCTATTTTCATAGGTGTATATGTTTAGATTTCACACTCACTTTTCTCTAGAGTCTTGTGCAGGCTGGTGAGGGAGTTGAGCAGAATTTTCCCATGTTTCCTGGGTAGAGACCTCCATGACAAGGGCTTCTTATCTTCTGATCTAAAGATGGCAATTTGTTTATGAATTGAGGAGCAGTTCAGGATACATTTCACAGCGTGTTGTACTTGTATAACTATGCATGTGACAAATAAAAAGTCTTGAATCTTGAGGTTCTTCCACAAGTGTTCCCACACTGTTAAAGTGTAATGATTTTGCATGCTTCCCTTTCACTGCACTACACTCAGCACACCTGCAGCCTTCTGCACACTGGGCTGTTTGTGTCATGTTGAGTGAATTACGAGGGGAACCAACAGGCAGAAAAACTCACTGGAAAATGGTGTTGGTGTCAAGGTCCACACAAACCACATCTGAGGGGGGGTCATAGAGGTCAAAGTAGCTGGAGTGAACACCCACAATGAAGGGCATGGGGGCACACAGCACATCCGCCAATCGCAGTGGACACAGCGGGATGTATGGACAGTGCCAACGCAAAGGAAACGTCATCTGAAAGAGGGAAGTGAGAGAGCAAGGTGTTGGAAAAAAAAGAAACAGAAAAGGCTAAATATTCATTAATAGACCACTGCTGCACCTGGCAGAGCTATAACAACCCAAAACAAAACTTAAAGCACTACTCCTGCACCCTCACACAAAAAGCTCACAGAACTATAACCAGTATGCATGTGTTAACTGCACAGTATGCATGTGTTAACCTACAACAAAAGAGAGTTGCTAGAATACTAGTGATATTTTTCAACTGAAACTGTGCCTTTTATTTTAGACTGAGTGGAAAGGGAGAGGAAAGAAAAGGTTGCTGACCGACACCAGGGCCTCGCTGACCGATGTGAGCACATCCGGCCTCAGTGAGTGCAGCAGTAGCTTGTGCTCAGTGAGGACGGCCAGCAAAAGTGTACAAGCGTTTTCCGCCCCCAGATTCTGCAGCAGCTTCACAAAGCTCGCTCCACTGCAGACACACAATACATACAGGGACACTCAAGCCACAGAAACATTATTTAACAGAATTAGGTTCAGTTACAGCCTAAGACAATTATTACTTAATCTTAGGATTGCTACTATTGGTCATTGTAAGGAATTCAATTATACTCATGTCTGCTTGATCTCCATGGAGCTTAAGAAGACTCTAGTGCTTCTTGTTTCCACATTCTTTGAAGGTCGCTCCCATTACCTTACCTGCTTTGCTTACATTATCATTTTATCTGATCACTGTAGAACATCATGTCAACATATTTCTCTCTCATACTTCTGTTACAGCTGGTGCTCTGTTGTGTTGGTGGTGAATGAATCAGACTTTGACTACAGTTACAGACGAAACAAATACAGAGTCAACTTTACTCGGGGCAATTCCTAGACCGTTCCATTGCCCCAAGCTGGAGACCACTCCAACTCAAGGCAATTCCTAAACAGGTCCAGTCCTTAACTTAAGCTTCACTGTTCACAACTCCAACAACAGAGTTCTGATGCACATCTATGGACCAAATTTTCCAGTCTGTGAAAAAAAAAAAAACAGACAAGCAAGACTAAAACAGAGCCAGGTTTACCTCAGGGGTAAGGGCGAGGACACCGGCTGGCACAGCAGGAGGTTGTCATAGGGAGACAGCTGAGAAAAGACAAAAACGCTTAAAACACAAGGAGTCTGTCTGGCCATCAGCACAGCTGCTCCATCCAATCACCCACCTTCACCAGGCTTTAACTGATTACCTTCTCCCAAATTTATAAAGCAAATAATTCATTTCAGCCAAATGTCATGAAAAAAAGAGATGATTCTGAGATTACTGCCAAACGTATTAAGATCATCTGTGAAGATTAGGTAATTATGGCAATGTTCTGGTGATTAGTTCACTCTAAAGCCCCTGTAGAACACCCTTTACCCTGTTACTTGGCTGTGTGGCCTTTAAGCTCTGATATCATCAAACTCCTGTGGAGGAAGTGGGGTAGTTAGTGATACGCACACATCTGTATTTATAGAAACAATAAAGTATTTCAGACACCAGAGGTTGTAGAAAATTGTCAGGAATGTGCTACAGCAAATTGTCACACAATGTACCACCTTAAACATCACTCACTGACATGCACAGTTAACACAATATACCAAGCATTGAGATTTACATGTTTTATATTCAAATGCATAATATTATAGGTGTTGGAACAAGCCATTGTACCTGCAAAAAGAGTAACTTAACAGGAAATCTTGATTTTCAGTGCAACATTAAGTCAAAACCATAAGATTTTATTAAATGCCATTTTGGCCCATTTCTATTAGTCCATTTGCCATGAAACTCTGCCACAGTCAAAAGAGAACCTTGCAAATAAGAATGGAGATGCATGGTTTTGTAAGAGTGTGTTTGTGTCACACAGTTCCACTGTAAACCCATAGAGCAGGAAGCAGTATACTGTCTTACCTGCACCAGTATGCGCGGACGCTGAGGGGAGGGGAAGGGCACGTTGTGCATGAAGCTGGAGATATGTCTGTAAAGACAGTGAAACTTCTGTCAGACCTCTTAAAAGACACAAAGGTGTGAAATCAAGGCATTGCTCAGTGTAAGAATGATTATATGTCTGATAATGCTCTAAATAAAAAGTTGACAAGTTTATTTTTGCCTTTTCATAATTCTACAGTCACATGACACATGTAACAATGTTCTCCTAATTATGCATAGCCAGACAAATTCTAAGAGAAAGCCTCAAAGAGGCAGCTTTAATGTAAACGGCTACTTACACAATGTAATGAAATGAACACACTCTGAATAATTTACACTTACTTTTCAATGGGCAGCACGTGAGGTCCAGAGATGGAGTACCGGTAGACGAATGTGAGAAACTTCTGGAAGACGGTGAAGAAAGGCCAGTGGGAAAGCACACATATGCTCTTCTTCACCTGAACCGTGCGATTAGTTATTGGCCGGCGGTCCACCATGCTGATCAGTCCTAGCCGCACCTGCTGCCTCTCAGACAGAGCCTCCCGAGGGTACGCCTCATAGAACTGGATAGCAGCTCCATACACCTGAGAAAGAGTAAGAAAACAAAGCACAACAGATCAGAGCAGCGTAGATCACATGAGTGCACACAATTTACTGCAGCTGCTACTGAACTGGAGCTGAAATTAAATTCGATCATTAAGTGTATTTTAATACATAGAATACAATTGCTTTGATTACAGATGATGAACACTGAATGAATGTCCGCTAATCGAACAATGGACAGAAGCCTAATCAATTACAGAAATAAATGCTTGTTATTTCTAATAAGAACATGGAGGAGGAGGAATAGTGAGATATTTTTATGTAGAAAGGATGTAATGGCAAATGATGGAGAAATAAATTGTCAGTGTAGGCTGACCTTGTCTCCAGAAGCACTAGTGAGAACAAAAGTGGAGAAGACAGGCAGCTGGTACTTGGTGTTGAGTGGCCAGCTCTCCACAGTGACGCCCATAGGCAAGCAGAAGACAGGAACAGAGTCTGGGAGAGGAAACGACTCTAGATCCTCCTCAGGATAGCGGCTGATCAAACCTGAGGCACAGAAACACAACCACAGCTCAACAAAGCATCCACGTACTTAACAAGCTATCTGCAGTCAATATCTGCAGAAAAGAGGTCAGACGACTTCCTCAGAAAATACAGGCCAAAAAAAACCTTAATGTAAACTGTTCCTTATTAGGGTTATAATATTGTCTCATTTCCTTATTTTTCACCTCTCTCTACCTGCCTCCGACCTTGGAGATCCTGTGTGGTTTGGTTAAAGCCATGACCACAACAGGCAGAGAGGAAAAGGGAGTTTCACTCACCTGCTTCATACACGAGGGCGTTGGCTTTGGCCACAGCACGCTTATAGCAGAGGTACAGCGCTGGGCCCCACTGAAACACACACACACACACACACACACACACACACACACACACACACACACACACACACACACACACACACA
>JBBJLS010000006.1:8486765-8501528 GCA_037577275.1 Bryconaethiops microstoma
CCTCAAATTAAAGCGGAAAGTCAGTTAGAATTGTTTCAATGTCCCAATATTTATGGACCTGGCTGTGTGTGCGCATTTAAAAAAAAAAAAAAAAAAAAAAAATATATATATATATATATATAATAAATATATATATAATTTATTTTTTAAATTCCTTTCTGATGTCAGTTATAATGCAACAAAATAAATCAGTAATCAAATTAATGAATAAAATTAATAAAGCTTTGTAGAACTGAATTATACTATTGATCCAGAGATTTATAGACAAATGCTCATCCAAAGCTTCTGAAATCAATAGGTATTAAAAAATATGCCCCGCTTGCTGCAGTAACAGCCCCATTATTTATTTGTTACAACATTGCTGTGAGGATTTGATTGCATTCAGCCAACACCAGGAAATGCTGTTGGATTATTAGTCCTGGAGCACAAATGCAGCAAATGTATTGAATGGAGCTCCATCACTCCAGAGACCCCAGTTCCATTGTTCCACAACCCAGTTCTGAAGGCCTGTATACCCCTCTACTCAAAACCTGACAGTGGTCATGGTGACCCTACTCATGTGAGGCTGGTCAAGTCAGTCCAGGTCTGTTTGCAGTGTTCATCTATGGGGATAATAAAGCCTGTGTGTAGAACACCCGTTTCAGCTATGGGTGCACTTTTAAGTGGCTGAATTCAGTCATTAGACAGGATGGACACTTGTGGACGCAGACTGGGAAACAGTTATAGTGGGTTGTTTGCTGATTTTTATGTATGGGAGAAAAAATGTATTCCTTTCTGACATCTATAAAAATCCAACAAAATAAGAAAAAAAAATTAATGAATAAAATTACTAAGGGACCTCTTGCCCCACCACAGGCGAGTGGAACAGAGACTAAGCAGAAAGAATTTCAATGAACCTTTTGCAAACATTCAATTAAATTCTTTATTTTTCTTTCTTTTTTTGTAAAATATCGTGAGGATACAGTCTTAAAAATATTCTGTTAGAAGCACCTATGTTTTAGGTATATTATTTACAACATTATGGATTCCCTGGTTATCAAAATAAAGAAAATTAAAAGTAACGATTGTAAAGGTATGACTTAAAAAGCAAACATTTCTGTCTTTTTTTCCATATTCAACATACAAATAAAGCTAGGACTAGGAAACATTTGCAAGCTCAAGCACAGAAAACAGAATAGAGATCATTTTTAATCGCTTCCATTAACATGGCAAAATGTCTTTAGACCCCTTTTTGAGCTCCTGATAGCTGTTCAACAGCTACCCCTTCCTGACAGAGAACAAAACTGCACTTTAATGAACCCTGCAGCGACTTTAATACATCAATGGCAAATCCAAGTCTCATTCGACAGTGCAGTCAAGAGGTCGAAGGCGTGCATGTAACCGTCTTGCATTCATTTGTAACATATGAAAATAGTTTTTTTTTTTTTTATAAGAAAAAAACTGCCCCCGAAACACATTTCATGAAAAGTTTCCACTGCTATGATCAAACATCTTTCCAAACATTGTATGGTCTCAGGTACAAACGAATCATTTTCAAACTCCAAAAATACTCATTCATTGCTCGGTAACAAAGCCTTGGTTGCTGAAACTGAGGGCCACTACAGAGCATCCCTTTTCCCACTCAGTTTCTAATCACAGCTTTCGTCCGTGTTCCCCCACTCGGTCCCCTGAGGCCTAAAAAAACCATATAATGGACGAGCCTTCCTTCCTACATGCCCTGTGCATGCAAATCTGGAAGTGAATTTGCAGATGGGATTAGGCTGAATGAGATGAAAGAGATATACAGAGCTCAAGGGCTGGGTTAGGAATCATAGCTCTGGTTGCTACTACTGTACAACACAACCTGCATTATCATAAATGTAAGGTTACACAGTACATGTAGAGCAATGGAAAGGCTCCTGTTGGTCAGTGAACTTCTCAAAATCCACCGTAAATGCAAATTAACATAATGGGTAAAACTGCATCACCTGATCTCTATAGCAGCGACCTGAGCTGGTTTTAAACAAGCACACTATTTCATGTTCCTGACTGCTGGTAAACCACCACAGTTCCTCTCAAACAAGAGAGTCCACTAAGATTGTCTAATCTCCACATTTAAGATGCTGTCCTGCAGTGAAAATGTGGGCTACAGCATAGCCACACACCACCATAGTAAAAAGTAGCTAAAAATAGTATACATCTAAATATATGTAATAGTTGGTAGAGTTAGGGGTGGGCAATATAGCCATAAATATGATACTTGACATCTTAACAATATCACAGTATTTTGTTTCATAAATTTCATAAATACTATGGAAAAATATTAAATACTAAGCTTGAGGTTACGAAGCAAACAATTACGAAATAAGTTAAATAATGATGGCATAACAGACTGACATTCAATCAGTTATTATGCAGTTCTCTACACAGGAGGGTGCTGTTGTTTCTGGGCTCTCTAGATGGTCTAAACATTTTTTCAAAAATATATTCGTAGTTGTTCAATGCTCTACAAGTACTGATGATACCCATGATACTGACATTCCCTTAAAAAAACAAACCATGACAATTTATGACAATAACAGCAACACATCATATTGCCCACCCCTATGCACAGGATACTAGTTTCTCAGTCAGGGAATAAGCTGGGCCCTGGACTGTACAGGGTTTTGAACTGACATTTTCCATTGAAAAGAAAACAGTCCATGACTAGGCTCAATCCCTCTCCAAAGACTCAGCTCATGGTGTTTTGCATGCTGGTCTCAGACGCAAGGAACAGGAGTGACTGCTAAAGAGGACTTTGATTGGCAATTTCTCACTTGTGTCCTTCATCAAGGGTCATCAGCTGTGGTTCTGGAGTCCTGCACAGATTGAAGAGTTCCTTTTGAAACTCAATTAACACAAGTACAATAAAGTAAAAATAGTATAGCAGTCTTAGTGAAAGTGTTCTTAAAGTAAAAGTATTCTTAAGTAACAAACAGTAAATCCTGGATGTGTGAACAAGAAACTCAGCAAACTGTGCTGGACTCCAGGAACATACCTGATTCAGCTGCTCATTTAAAATCAGGCTTTACTATTTATGTTACTTAAGTAACTATTTATGTTACTTAAGAATATTTTACGAAGAATAACTGACTATTTTACTACGGTCATAATATTCTACCTGTTTTAAGTGTTTCTTTTTAAACTGTGCAAGCCTGAGGGGGCTCCGAGTCCGAGAATGTCCTTACTGCTAAGGATGTTCCATCGTTATCTGTATAACATGTTTAGTAAGAGTGTTTGAGCAGAGAAACAGTCCAGAACTACAACTAATGACCCATCCTAGACTAACATCGAGATTCAGCGTTACAAATCCTGTTCACAGCCACCCCGGCATTCCATATAGCAACCTCTACTAAAACCACTACAAACACGTTACTAATAAGTACACAACCCAATTAAACATTTTAGAACTTAAAATACTCAAAAGTGTGTGATATGGCAGTCCCAGAGGAATGGAAAGGAAACCAGTCTCTCAAGTACCCACAATCCACTGAGTTTTCAAGCACAGTCATAGAAATCTAAATTAGTGCAGGCATAAGGCTACTTTACATAAAGACACTGCATATATAAAGACGGCAAATGACCCGTATCGGATTTTTTGCACACAGCCTCAGTAACACAGCTGGTGTTAAAGATTGGCCAGAAAATAGAAAAACTGGCAATCTGGCACTACAGATGAAGCGTAAAGTAATGAACCTAAGCGTTACTCTTAAATCAGATTTGACCTTTACCTCACACAGTGCCACTAAAAATGCTCTCTTTTAACACAGGAACACTGCACAGCTTAGACCTTGACTTTACACGCTAAGCAGTTGACTCATACTTTCAGATTACATAAAAAAAAGACACTGACATACTGTAGCTTGTTCAAAATGCAGCTGCCACAACAAAACATTACATCTGTATCATTACAGTGACCAGATGCCTTCATCTTAATTAGGGCTGCACAATATATCGTCTGTAAATCGTTATTGTGATACTGATCTCTGCAATACTGATATGGAAATATGCCTCTAACCAATCAAAATGTTTTGACCAATCACAGCTCCAAACGGTAGTTACCGGGTATTTTGACGAATCAATGTATTAATGTAAAACAAAAAGAACATTTTTAGCCATTATTTAAAAATGAAAGACACTGATTTACCAATAAGGCTCATTATTTCCTTTTTTTATGACGTGTGTGGCTTTCCTAATTCTTTTCTTTACGACCATTTTCCAACCTTTGTTTATTCCTTACAATTAAACAGGCAAATTTTTTTTTATAACCGTCCATTTAAGATATGTAATTACAGTATATGCAAACGATGTCTGATTGGCTGCCCTATATTGAAGTTAATTCAAAATGCAGTATGGGGATGAAATCCTTCTCCAGCCTACATGGCTAAACTGCTGTAGGCTAAATAACAAGCTATGTGTACATGTTGGTTTTGTGACACCACAAAAACAATTATTTTCCAGCTTAGTTTCTATGTATGGACTGTATGGATGGTGGACTGACTGTACATTTTCAAGGTTTAACAGTATTTGTATACGTCAACTCTTTTTAACCTCAGAAAAGTGATGATTTGAAGCACAATACTAACATTTTTCCCATATTGTGCAGCCCTAGAGTGCACTGATCTTAAATTTGTACTTTTAAAGCAATTTTCTTGCTTTTCACAAAACATTTTTTCCACTTCCTTTCACTCCTAAATGATTTGTTTTCAGAATTGGAGTCAGATTTGAATGTTTTCAGGTCCCAATTTTAGACTCAACTTCTACACTGTAAGACAATCTCGACAGGCCCTCAAAAATTACACAGCGCACTTAAAAACAACCTACAAACTGAAAGGGTCAGAAAATAGGTTTGTGGTTTTAGGTTTTTGGGTAAAAAGTATCACTTGACAGTTCGGTGTTCTAGCACCTTTATACATTTCTGAATGTACCTTACATGATATATTCCCAGTTCGTCCCCATCATAAGCAGACTTACCGACCATTATAAAACCTTTCAAATGCCAGACAAAGACCATTTTAGTATTGCAATGATTTCACTGCATTCTCTTTTTTTTTAAGGGTTTTTTCTGTGGTCTTTCATTAACAATTGCATGCATCGTTATGTTTTGTGTTTTTGGTCATGCTGGTACACCATTTTTTGTTGTATTTCAAATGTATAAAAGTGCTAGATAAACAATAGCCAACACAATATTGAGAAGTACATTACCACTAAAAATGGACCTGCGCTGACCTTTAAGATACCACTGTCACTGCACAGAGCACAAAACAGAAAAAAAAAACCATGTATGGACTTTTTGACTGGATGTGAAACACTACAACTGTACAATTTTTTTCTAAAAATATCAAAGATGGTTTAAAAAAGTGGAACTAATTAAAAAAACAAACTCCAAGCAAAAGACACTGACACAGAAGGCAAACAGATAATAGCAGACTCAAAAATCCTGTGGCTTCAACAAATAAAACGCAACCTGCTGAATGACAACACTTTGGTGCATTCCATCAGAAATAGGCTTCTCTTCCTTAATTTATAGACTTATTATACGAATACATTTATATACACGTACATCTAGACTTACTCTGTTAAAAAATAAACTTCATAGTACACACTATTTGTTACACAAAATATGTAGTCCTTTGAATATGGCCTTGTTCGGGAGTGGGTATGTGCAAAGGCAGGCAAGGGAGCATTAAGAGATGCATATCACAGTGACAGAAAATAATTCGACTGCATTCTCTGGCTCCGAACACACACATTCCACCAGACACAAGCAAACCACAAGAGGGACGGCCATTAGGACACGAACGTATCATTGTGTCCATTTGGATGCAAAACACCTTTCTGATAAGTCAGTTCATGCAACTGCAATGCAATAGCAAAGGCTATGTTATAGTAGCAGGACTGCAGCTTTCAGTTCTTGAAGAAAGGGGTGGGGGGGGTGTACACGACAGAAACTGAGCTCCAGTGTACCAGCTCAGTCTGACACACGAGACAGCAGCACTGACAAACTGCTATTATATACTTCTTTATGCTTCATATGAAGCATAGACAAAAAAAAATAGGGGGAAGGGGGGTTTCTGTGAAAATGTTCAGACAAATCATGTCATAAGGAAATATATTTGTCTCAGAGCAAATACTCTATCTTCCAGACGCTTTGGTGCAATGAGAATTTAAGTCAAAGCCACTTTCTTCTTTTGGGACCTTACAGCAGACTGAAAGTGATCAAAGCCTTGTTTAGTAACAACAAGGCAAATTCATTTTGATGGGGAGGCCAAGAAAAATAGAGAATAATCTCACTGAACAACCGCTTTTCAGTTTGGAATTAATAAATACTCGTAGTAGAAAGTATAAGCCTTACGATCAGTGACATACAGTGACACGGTCAAGTTGGTCATATTCATATTTGGCGATTCTTCTTTAGTGAGCGGAACAAAGAAACTTGGCCTGTTTTCCAGGGTCCACACCCGTGGACCATGTGACAAATACATCACAGATTTTTCAAGTGGAAAGAAACTCCTTCCCAGCGAGCCGGTTTCACATACTTGATGCTTGTATGTGAGTAATATAATCTGAAGTGCATTTGCTTACATGCAATAAGGATTGAGACAAGCTAATGCCTACATTTACTTTTGCATCACAAGAGAAATCTCAGTAAGTGCCTGGCGCATAGGGAAAAAACAGCTGGACCAACATTTGCTCAACAAAACATTTTTGGTCCCATTCAAGAATCTGTTCAGCAGTTTTCGAGTCTATAGGCGGTGGAGACTGCAGAGAAAATCCACTGGAATGCCTAAAGACTTTACTCCTTACTCAGAGAGACTATGGGGGGACAGCCATTTTTCTTTCCATTTCCTCCTGAACACTAAAGCTTCCACCCATCCTTCTATTCCCACTTCATCTCCATCCCTTGTTCACTTGAGTCGGTCAGAACGGAAGGAGTCTTCCACGGCAGGATCTGCCAGCATCAGATCTCCATCAGTGAGCATGCCGAGCCCATCCAGAGCCAGCGGGTCCATCCTGAGCGGGTCGTCTGAAGAGAACGGGTCCATCTCAAACCCTGGCACTCCAGATAAAGCGCTGGTGATTTCCTTAGACAGACCAGGAGGGGAGTCACCTGCAGAACACATATAACAACAGCATTATATGAAACATTACATTGTGAACATATTCAATACAAACCACTTTACTGTTTACTGTTAATCATTTACAAAAAGGCAATTTTAATGACAGCACTGGACAGGCACATTACACATTACAAAAGACTCAGAATTTCAAATTTGTTTGAAAATATCAAGGTGACTGTGACAGCTCACAGACTGGGAGAATAATGTAGCAACCTAATTCTAAAGTACATGTAAACACGGTGATGTGTTAAATGAAGATTAAAGTTATTAGTCTAACTAATAAAACTGAAAAAATAAATAACTTATGTAATTAAAGAATTTTTGTGAATTTTGGGTTCACACAAAATGCCTTTAGAAACAACTGAAATAATACTTAATTTAGGCATAGCGTTACTGAACCAGGACATGACACCCACCAGTCAAAATGATGTTGGGGACGGCGTGGCGTCCGCTGCCATAATTCTGGTTCTGATTGGGGTTGAGAAACTGCTGCTCTGCGGAGCCCAGCAGGTCTAGCACCCCCTGGTGGCTGGAGTAGGAACTGTCCTGACCCTTTCCAACAGTACCAGACCCCAAATTGTGGTTAAACGACAAACCCTCCACTTGAGAGTCCATGTTAAGCTGCAGCATAAAAGAAGAAAAGAAAAAAAGAAGAAAAAAAAAAAAAAACATACAAAACATTTTAAAAAAGGGTCAACAGTTTTTTTTTAAGCCCATTATAAAGTCTTTCTAAAAGGCTTTCAGTAAAAAAAGCAGGAAAAACTAGATGTATAGATCTATAAAAAGCAAGCTAACAAATCTATTCCATCAAATCAAACTTTTTGTTGAGTAATTTGACCATTTCTTGTACAGTGTAACCGTGTCTTACCTGTTGAGAAAAGTTCTGGTTTTGCCTCCCAGTAAGCTGAAGGCCTAGGTATGGATCATCCAGCAGAGAATTCAACAACAAGGACTCCTGCAACAGCACAGAAACCAACTTTAAAACAAGCAAAGCGTTTCAAGCACACAAATAGAGCACAATACTGTTCAACAAATCCTCATGCACAGTTTAGGAATGCTTAGAGTTGCAAAGACTTATGCACAGTTTAGTCAGTGCTCAGATAAACGTCTAAATTTTTTTTTGTTGCTATTTTATCTATAAAATCAATCTGGTTACTCTGTTCAGGGAACCCAAAAGAGTTAACCATTCATAGTGCTTCAATTGTTGATGGGGCCAATCCATACCTTTCTTCAGCTTTAGAGACATACTGTGTAAAAACCCAGAATTATGAATGGAAAAGTATTAATGTCTGACATCTGGAGGAGTTTCTTATGAGTCACAGTGGTCATGTAGCACAGACTTTGGCATCATATATCATCTGAACAAAGAAGCTAGGAAGTAGGATCTTGCATCAAGCTATAAATAGATACATTCCACACAAAGGTAAAGTATTGTACTTCAGTATTACCTCAGTACTCGTCTCAAATGGATTCTACACAAACATGAGAGGACACACAAGAGGCTATGACCTCAGCTACTGATTTAAAAGATCATTTCAGATGAGCTATCAGTAGCTCCAGGTATGAGGTGGAGCTATGGACTTAATGAGCTAAAAAATTTAAGTTCAAACAAAGTGCAACTAAAACATCATATTGAGAAACAGCATCGCTTGACAGTATAAAGACGCAGGCTTATTTTAGACCCAGATAAACTTAAATCTGACCACATCCTTCTTTTAGATTGTGGGCGGAAAATAAAGCTCACTTTCTTAACTGTAATTACGACAGTCTTCCGCCTCATGCTCAATCACAAACTCAATCAGGAACCCGGCTGCTTTGCATAGTAGTGGAACATTTGCCTTCCCCGCAAAGATGCAGAAAGTAGTGATAGTGAAAGTCACTAAGGACACATTCCTAAGCGCAATTAAACCAGCAGAACAACTAATTGCATACTGGTTTTAGAACTGGCATCATACTATACATAAAGTTCAGTTTACTCATAATACATAGAACAATATGACTTTTGCAATCTTTCAAAAACATTTCAAATGTCGCAACTGGCCTTCACATTACCATATAAGAGACATTATGTCTGAATAAATCAATTAAAGACAACCATGAAATTGTGGGGAAAATTACTTTTGCAAAGAAACCCATGAATGAATTTGTACAAAGTTTGCCTCAGATAAGGGAAAGTATTTCATAAAGCAGCAGGATTTTCTGTAACTAAGTTTAAGCCCAGTGTAAACAATCCAATAGGAATGTCAGCCACTCCTCCTATTGGAGAGGACTAACTTTTATTGTGTGTGATCTTCTACTAGAGATAATACCCCCTAGATTTTTCTTTAGATCTTGCCGAACAAATGAGGTGTCAGATAGCGAGGAGGAGAAGCCACTCACATTATAAAGTCCAAGGTCACTGGCTAGGGACTGGCTGATCTGCTGGAGCTGAGGCAGACTCTGGTTCTGCTGTTCTTGCTGTGCAGGCTGCTCGTCTGCCTGGCAGCTGACCTGCGTTTGCGTGTCTTGCTCCTGCACGCTCTGTGAGTTCACTGGCCCTTGTGTTTCTACAGCACTGCTGTGACACTGGTTTGACTGGACTTGGGAGCCTTGCCGCTGATGTTGTTGGTGGAACTGAAGGTTCTGAGTTTTACGCAGGTTCTGCATGTTCTGCATGTGCAAATGCATGGCTTGTGATTGCACCTGAGTCTGCATGCGATGTGTGTGCGGGTGTGGGTGGCGTTGTGACGGCTGGCCTGGTTGTTGCTGCTGCTGCATTTGTTGGTGCTGGCCTGTTGGTTGGGCTGATTGGGGCGAGGAACAGCCTTTCTGGCCATCAGTGCTCTGGGCCTGTTGAGACTGATTGTAGGGGTATGGCAGTAACCTCTGGTCCATCATAAGCTTACTGGTATCCAGTGGAACACCCTGATCAAAGACAAGAAGAAAAAAAATAATAAAAATTCCATTACAAATAAAGTGACCCATACCCAAGCTGTACCTGTGCTGTCACAGCCCTGCTCAATGCCAGGGCCAACAGCAGGCCACAGCTGAGCTGACTGCATCACTGCTTTTCAATTGGTCAAAATGTTGCCATGCCATGACAATAGATGGAGAGGCCAAACTAATAACTCAGAAGTCAAAATACAAGCACTACACTATTTGGGCTGAAGATAAATTTCAGTGGGAGTTCTAACACCATGAGAAACGCGAAGGTGTACCGGGACATATCTAGGTTGTCAATGCAGAAGGAGAAAGAAAAAAAAAAACTCCAACAAGTCAGTTAAAAAAAGGTTTTTGGACAACTACTTACCAGAAACTGTGGGGAGAGAATTGCCCTGCTAACGCATCAGGAACACTGTTACAATACTGCAACAGTTATAACACTGCAACTTGCGTACCATCGCAGTACACTTTAGATACAGCACAGTTCCTGTATATCTATGGAAAAGTGCTTCACTTTTAGATATAATCAAATGCCTTTCATTCCTGTGATAAACTTTACAGCCTACCTGACATCTATTGTTCCTTTGATATAGTGAATCTCATAATATTGCTCATCAGTACAGAGTCATTATAATACATTAAAGGCAGCATCAAATGTAACATGTTCACATAAGTAACAAATATACAAAAGTATGTGGACATTCATAATGAATGGGGTCTGATAACACATGCATAAAATCAAGCTGCCACATTCAACAGTAAGTGCTGTTATGAAGTGGAAATGTCTAGTAGCAAAACACCTCAGCTCACATAGAAAACATCCATCATAATTTATAACGCTCCATGCTAGGCGGTGTTTGTGTACAGTACCCCCCAACAAGACACTAGTGTAAGGGAAACATCCTCACGCCAGTTTTGCATCTGTTGGTTCACAGAAATCACCGGCAGACTACAACAATTTTCAACAGACATTACAGTGGGCAGCCCCTCCCCCGGCTACCTGCAGGACCCAATGTTTACATGACAGCCGGTTCAGGACTCATTTAAAGGTGCGTGGCACTTTTTATTCCTCCGTAGAGAGTCGGGGAGCCTTGGGACTTTGGGGGAGATTTGGGGCTTTGGACCCCCAAAGCTCGCCCTGACTCTCTATGCAGGAAAAAAAAGTGGCACACACCTTTAAATGAGTCCCAATCCAGCTGTCTTGGAGCATTTTGCCCCGTAGCTCAGCCGGGGAACAACCTAGCGCCACAAAATTTTGCACGGACCCTCAGCTCCCCCAGACCTATCGAACGTGGCCAGTGGTGAAGCTCTCCTCCCCGCAGAACCGTCACGTCAGTCCTGTGAGCACGGACTTTCCGAGGCGCGTTGCTCCGCGGGGGTGAGCACCCAGCCACGTCAAACTTGACATGCCGGTAGATCTCATGGATTAAAGCAAAAATAAATAAATAAATCATCTGACGGAATTTTTTTTTTTTTTAACCAAATGCTCCGTGTTGTGGGCCCATACCACCTCGGACATGGATCAAATTTTAACGCTGCGTTGTCCATTATCCCCTAAGTCTCTAGTTGAGATACCACACAAAAGCACACACCTGCCATTTTCATGTTTTTTCACCATGAACTAAATGGCTTGCATTATTGCCCATTTCATTTAGCCAAGCCCATCTCCACTGGTTAGCTCAGTTGGTTAGAGTGTGGTGCTAATAACGGCAAGGTCGCGGGTTCGGTTCCCGTACAGGCCTGCATGAGGGCAGTTCTGCCTTTATAAAGCAATTTTCTCTGGGATCAAAAACGTTTTCTGATCTGTACCTTCCTTTCTCCTTACTATGAAGTTTGGCATCTTACATAAGCGTCGAGAAACAACTTGTAGCCTGCAAACTACTCCGCAGCCATCAATATTTAAGCGAACTGCCGAAACCATAATGTTTATTTTTAAGAAGAAAAATTAAATTGTAATTAAACCAAGGAAAAAGACAGCCTTACCAGAACTTTGTCTGCCGAAGCTTGTTTACCCCCTACCTGTTTACCCCCCTCTTTTATCTTCTGATCTGCATCAATCTCAAAATTGAGCTTTAGTGCCCTCCATTGATGGAAGTCCGTCATAGAAAAAAAACTTTAATCCATGAGATCTCCGTGAGACCTTTCCAACGAGCCAACGGGGATCCAGAGTTATTAGTCCAAAACCTTCCCCCATTGTTCCCTGCGGAGGGCGGGGGAAAAAATGCGTTGTGCGCCTTTAAATGCGCTGCCAAGTTCTGAGCCGGCTAAAGCGGAGCATTTTGCCCCGTAGCTCGGCCGGGGAAAAACCTAGCACAACGAAATTTTAAAGGGACCCTCAGCTCCCCGAGACCTATCGAATGAGGCCGGTCACGAAGCTCTCCTCCATAGAGAACTAACGCAACAGTCCTGTGAGCACACTTTAAATTATTTATTAAAAAGTTCCTGTGTTTGGTTTTTCTATTCCTGTAGTATCAAAAATAGTATTGATATCGAGTTTGACATTTCAGCATCATGACAAGCCTAGTGAGAACATGTGTGGTCTTACAGGATGGTGAAAGCTTATTGCATCAGTGCAAAGAGCCAACCATAAAATTTGGTGGAGAAAGAACGACCGTCTGGGGCTATTTTTCATCATTTGTGTTAAAGTGAAGAAAAATGTTAATGATACAGCATACAGTGACATTTTTGGGGAAGTATGCCTATAACATTGTGGCAACAGTCAGAGGAAGACCCTTTTCTGCATCAGTTTAACAGTGTTCCCCTGCACAAAGCAAGGTTCATTAAGAAATAGTTTGCTGAACCTGGTGTGGATTAATTTTACTAGAACTAGATTACTCGACCAACATCCGTGCCTGATCTCACCTTATGTTTGAGTCTAAAAAAGAAACAAATCCATGCAGCAATGTTCTAAAGCCTTCAGAGAAGAATTAAGTCTGTTACAACATCGAAGGGAAGACCCCCTCATGTTCACCAAGCACAGATATAATGTTTGGGTGTCAGCATGTTTTTGCCTGTGTAAGAAATGTATCCAAATCTTTAAATACATGTGTTAAGCATCTATTTCTCTCTCAGGTACCAGTACAAGTGGGTTGTTTACCTGTGTGATGGCAGATAGTGTGGGGGAGATGGTGGGGGAAAACTGCTTGGACGGATGCCTGCGGGACTCTGGGCCAATGGGCAGGTTAAGTGGTGAGAGCTGTGTTCGTCTCCGAGGGGAGGTGCTCAGCTGCGACTGTACCTGGCCAGGTAAGAGCGGAGGGTATGAACTCAAACAAGAGCCTGACCCACCCACTGCACTGCCTGCTGACTGGAGGGACTGTCCACTAATGGAAGAGTTACTCAGGGAGGACTGCAAAGACTGGTTGCTGAGGGATGACTGCAAAGAAGGGGAGGAACTAAGAGAAGACTGCAGGGAAGGGTTGCTAAGTGATGACTGCAGGGAGGTGGAGCTTAGGGAGTTGGGAAAAGAATGACTGCTCAAAGACGACTGGATATTTGGGTTGCTAAGTGACGACTGAAGGGAGGGATTACTGAGTGTGACCTGTAGAGAGGCCAGGAGACCTGTGGGGTGGAAGGGAACAGAAAAAAAAGCGATCATCATGGTGCTACAAAAATCACTCTCAAAAACAATCACTCTCAGTACTAACAATTTGAACATCATAATTTAAAATAATTAGTTTATAAGTATTTTTAAAAAATTACAACAGGGTATGTTGGATGGCTTTCCATATCTAACAACCCATAATAAACAAAGAAACACAAATATTCATTTTAATTGTTAAATGTTGAAGGGAATCTCCAGTGGCTGGTGTGTAACCCATACTGTTTTAAAAGGCAAGAAAGCAGTGAGGAGGCTGCATCCTGTGTGGTGAGCAAAAATCGCTACATGGAGATAAGACTAGAGATCGACCGATATATCGATTTACCGATATTTTTCCTGATATTTAAGCATTTTACCATAATCCGTTATCGGTTTTGTAATATTGGGTTCACCGATGAACACCGCCATCTTGTGGGTGTTTTGAGAATTATACGCATGATCGCGGTTGCAGCACGGCGTCTGAGGGGAAACTGCGTGCAAAGGTAAAATATACTTACTTGCTTACCTATATTTAGTAAACTTTATTAAACATAACAGCTATTAATGCACATTAGATGTGTTACATAAATGACTGATATGTAGTTTATGCAGCTTGGTTCTAAGAAATAAAGACGAACTCACGTAAGATAATCCGTCAAATCCTTTCACAATAAAGACGTAACTTTGCCCGAATTAAATAATATACAACCATTAATAAGCACATGTTGTCAGTAACATGTTGTCAATTGGCCACGAAGGCTGCTCGCAAGAGCGTTCCGGCCCGCGTCGGCGTGAAGAAACCTCACCGTTACAGGCCCGGCGTCGTGGCTCTGAGAGAGATCCGCCGTTACCAAAAATCCACGGGGCTGCTGATCCGCAAGCCGCCCTTCCAGCGCCTGGTGCGTTAGATCGCTCGGGATTTCGAGACCGACCTCCGCTTCCAGAGCTCCGCCGTCACGGTCCTGCATGTGGCCAGCGGGGCTTCGCTTGGCGGGTCTGTGCGCCATCCACGCCGAGGGGGACACGAACCTGTGCGCCATCCACGCCGAGGGGGAGACCATCATGCCTGGGGATGTTCAGCTTGCCCGCCGTACCCGCGGGGAGCAGCTTGAATTTGCTGCG
>JBBJLS010000006.1:8514561-8535584 GCA_037577275.1 Bryconaethiops microstoma
ACACAGATTTGAAATCAGCATGAAAAACACTACAAAACCCACATAAACTTATCTCTGATGGTTTTGACCTGTTGACCCGTGTAATGGTTGTGTGCTGCTGGACTGTCACATTCAATAGATATGATTCCCTGCAATGTTTCGTAGTTCTGATGTGCCTGACAGTCTTAACCGTATTAGTCCATGGCCTTAGGACACTTTTCTTTTCTTTAAGTCATGTATAATGAATCAGTCAGCAATTCTTTAGACAGTTCAGGGCTCATGGTCCGATACACTCTTTTTTGAAAATTTGAAAAGTTTTACTAGTGAAACTAGATGGCCAGGAGAATAGGATCTATGACATGAATGTGCTGGACTGGTTTATTGACAAGCATTTTCCTAATTCTGTAAACAGTGCAGTTATGTTACATATCATAATTCATGGAGTACAGTACATTTATAGTAATTCTTCTCTGCATTGTCACATTTTACGTTTGAGGTGTTTGGCAAACGCCCTTATCCAGACTAACTTGGAATCATTAGTTACAGGGACAGTCCCCCTATGGGTTAAGTGTCTTGCTCAAGGACACAATGGTAGAAAATGGGGGCTTGAACCTGCAACTTTTGTGGTCTTTGGGTTCACAGGCAAGTGTCTTAACCTCTAGGCTACTACTATCCCTACATCCACTTATATCACAATATTTCAATGCATTGTTACACCTGTAGTTATTACCTACCTGAACTTTGCGTTGAGAAACTGAAGGTGCACAAACTGGTTTAAATATTCCTTATTTGCATGGGGTGCGGCTTTGAGTTGTTTGCTAAAACTAATGCAGTAATCAGAACAATAGAGAGCTCGCCAGGCAGGTCTTATCATTGGGTGCTGAAAGATGTGATGTGACCGACCTGAGTTAAACACACAACTGCTTCATTATCCCAGTTTTTACCCCATGAAACTCATTCCCAACCAGAACATCATGCCGTACTAGCCAGTTTACTGACTTCTAAACATCCTTAGATCATGGAGATAATGTGTAAACATCGGAAATGCATTCGCAGTTGGAAGTAGTGTCAGGTATTTAATGTAGGAGTTTCTCTGTAGGACCCTAAAGGACACTGATTACTCTGGGGAGACTTTTGTGAGCATTCAAAATATGGCTGGTCCACAGATGGAAGCAGAGTCTATGTTCAGAAGCTTTGAGGTGTTCATCCTGTCATTTATTTTAGCTCAGCACTTACAGGGTTTTCTCTAATAGGTTCTAGATGTTCTGCCACTTATTACAGGGTCTGACCAAATGACTGGTTTTCAGGGGTGCTTTTCATGAATGACCAGTTATTTGTAAGAACCGGTATTTTTTTTCCCCGGTAGTGTCACATAATAGTATTTAAGCGTCAGATGCATTGCCTGTGAAACAGATCGACATTTTTATTCTTTTCCTGTCAAGTCAAGATATGTGGAATAGTTTCAAGCTTTTTTTTCTGTTGGCTGCGGCATTTGCATTCAAAAACTGCACATAAGGCATCACTTTATGATAATGATAATGATAATACAACCTGGAACCTGGAAAAGTCCACTTTCTGATCTGGAGGTTTTGTTTCTCTCCAGTTCAGGTGTACTGGTGTCGCTCTGATGGAAGATTCACAAATGTTTTTCTAAACTGTGAGTTTGACCTGCGCTGTTAGCAGTGATGACTGTTGCCAATGCCAAGTCTGGGACAGGTAAGCAAGTGAAGAATAGATGTAATGCTTTATGTATTTGCTGATCCAGACTTTGTGTTCTTGCGTAAGTTTTTCCTGTGACGGGTTTTTGTACAAGGGACTTTTTACGTAAAGTAACTAATGGACCTGGGGTCTTATTTGACATTAGTGTAAAGTAAAATCCTATAAAAGGCACATTTGAAGATGGCTTGTGAGGATCCAGTGGCTGACATGAAGGTTGGAAGTGTTTTTGTGGCAAAGTTTTAATTTTTATTCAGAATTTTTTTAATTTTTCATTTTTTTATCAGAAATTAAAAATGTTAATAGTAATGCAAATTCCATTCATTTGTTACATATGATTTAAAAGGTATAGAATCATGTTCTAACATGACTCATTCTAATTGTTTGTTCTAGCATGTCCAGCTTCAGTAAGCACTTATAGACATTCATGCTTCCCCCTCCCAGTTCATTTTAAAGGGGTGAATGGTATTGACTAGTATAAAATGAAGGTGAAAATTCATTTGTCAAATGTCAAATTATAATTTTGATATGTTGAAATTATTGAGCAATTATTTCGTGTTAGATATTAATTCTTAATGTCAATGTGATTATTACATGATTTAGTTTCAACTTCTGTATAAGTTACTTTTATTTTAAATGCTGAAATGTAAGATGCATAATATGTTGGTCATCGTAAGTTCTTAAAGGCTAGCTAGCTGTTCTTTTTTTGAGGGAAGTTTGTAATATTTAAGCCCGTTATGCCTGGCAGTGAATGAGAAGAGCAGTAAAGAATGTGTAGGATTTGTCATTGTTTGCCGTGTACCGCTATGAGTGCAATTTTCGAATGAGTTATGGCAGCAACATTTACAGCATGTTCTACACCCGCTTTGATAAATGAGACTAGTGGCTTGTAACTCATTCGCTCACAGTTGATCAGCATTCTCTGTCAGCACTCAGAGTGGTGCTTTATGTCAGTGACATTGTGTGTCCTTGTTTGAATGATAAGCGATGAAACACAGAATGCCAAATGTTTAAATATGTTTTATTTTAAGTCGCATTATATTTAGACTTTACAGAAATACACTGGAAATGCAGGTTCTTGTTGCATTTAATCCATGCATTTATAGTAGCACTCAAAGGGCCACTAATGAACCTGGATTATTACTGCTATGAAGGTTATGTCCTAATGCTGGGACCTGAGTTTAATTCCCAGTGGTTTAGGTCTTTGGTTTTCAGTACCAGACTGGACACCAGTTTTGGCTGTTTCTCTGTTTTTAGAGTTAGAGGAGCTGTTTGCATTTTATTTTTCACCAGACTTTCGGTCCAACAGAACTGGCAATAACACTTTCATCCCCTGGTCCTAAAGCTTCCATGCCATGCAGATTTTAGTGTTTTCTGCCCTAACAGAAGCACTTCAGCTCAATAAATTCTTATTAATGACCCAATTAGTTGGTTCAGGTGTGTTGAGAGCAGGGAAACCTTTCGCCGACACACTGCTTTCTGAACTGGAATAATGTGTTGTGTAAGGTTTCTTGCCTGGCTGTGTGAAAGGTCTCTGTGTGGGCGTATTTCACCATGGAAATGGTTACTGTTAGCAACATGGTAATGAAGTCACTTCGTGATGAATCGGCCCATTTTGCGCCACTCAAGTTGTTTGTCATGGCTTGAGTGTTTTTTGGCGCTTTTGTATCGATCCTTTGTTTTGCCACTCAGTTAGTGAGAAACAATGAATTGAACGGTTCAGTGTAAACGTTACACGGGAATTTGGCCAAGTTTTTTCTTCTGTGGTGTGGAACACCACACGTGCCGATGCAGTAATTTACAGAGTATAAGATGTAGAAAAGTTTTTAGGAGATGATGCTGTCCAGTAATAGATTTAAGGTCATATTACAAATACAACAGTTATGGAAAAAATGTGCTTTGAATGTTTAATTAGTTCTGCCGGGTATCTTTATATTGGTTAGATTTTTATTACATTTTTAGTGGCATTACTGAAGTGTGTAGGATTTTAAAGCACAGTAAAAGCGTGCTTAGCTAACCCAGACGTGTTTTAAGGGGAATATTAACATTCCCCTTAAATTGTTAACATCTCTGTGTTTGTCTCGATACATATAACTGTGTATCATTCTGTGTGTGTGTGTATAATATAATTAAAAAAAAAAGTGAATTACTACATTTGATCACTCCCAGTGATAGATTATTAATAAGTATGGAAACTTTTCACTCTCAGTAAAACTGTGGTATCTATTGCAGCTATGCAGCAAGTGTTGGATAACCTCAAGGAGTTGCCACCCTCCACTGGAGCCAAAGACATCGACCTCATCTTCCTTCGAGGCATCATGGAGAGCCCCATCGTTCGCTCTCTTGCCAAGGTATCTAAATCATTGTGTTTATTTATTTGCTGATTCAACAGTGCCTGTAAATAACGCTAATTAAATAATTACATGTGTGATGTTTTCTTGGCTTTGGCATTGTTGACTTGGTAGACATTGATTGTGATGCTGGAGCAGCTGTTTTAGAAGTTTTGGGGGAAAAAAACTGATCCATTACAGGAGATGCTCATAAAATAAAGAGAAAGGTGTTTGTGTGTTACAAATGGGTGACAATCTAATAAGACAAAGATTGGCATGCATTATTTTCAACATAATTGGTTAATAAAGAAGTTTTTTATATAGCACTTTTTACAGCCGATGTCACAAAACAGCTTTACGGAATCTGGGTCTGGGCCCTAGTGAGCATGTCAAGGGTGACCCAGACCAGGAAAAACTCCCTAAAGCTGGAGGAAGAAACCTCAGAAGGAGCCAAGACTCAAAAGGGGAATTTTGAGTCATATTCTGGTCATCATGGGAGATCATGAGTTCAACAGAATATGTAGATTATTAATAATATACCAGAGGCAGAAGACAGAGCCACTGATGATCAGTAGAGTAGTAGCAGCAGCTTCTTACTGCACATGCTTAATCAGTTACTAAGCTAAGATATTAAAACAAATAGTAATCTGTTGAATTTGTTTTCGTTTTGAGGGCTCGTTTGCAAATTGATTTCTACAACATCTGTCTTGCAAAAGCCAATTTTGCAGTTAAGAAATTATATTTTGCAGCCATCAAGATCAATACACCCAATTGCAGTGCCCTTTAAACTCAGACATTGATTTTAAGATTTAAACCAGTAAACTTTGAGTATTGCCTAAATAGTGGGAGTAGTTGGGGGGAATAAAGGACAGACGTACTGCATTCTACAAGACTTATTCACTGTAGAGTCATAGGTTAAAGGAGTTGGTAGCTAGCCTCACTACATTCATGTGAAGTCTTGGGGATGTTGTTGAATTTTGTAATCACAGACTGTTGATTTGGAAATGGAACACGGATTCCAAACATCAGAGCCATCCTGGAGGGCCTGTTTCTCGGAACATTTGTGTTTTTGTTTTTTTTTTCCTTACGTACCTACCTCTTCTCAAGAAAGGCTTGATAATTAGTTAAGTATTTGGATCAGGTATGTTGGCAGCAGGAAAACTCAGGACCAAGGTTGGTAGCCAATTGCCTGCAGTATTTTTTTTTTCACATTAAATTTGAGAAAATAAACGGAAATGCTTTGAGACCTGATTTGAGCAAAGTTAAAGTAATAGCAAATAAGATAATGGATTTAAGTAGGGAAGTTTTAGAATTTTCAGTGTTATGAAATTGAGATGCAAAACTTGAGTGTCCACAGTGACTGATTTTGTTGGTCTCCATGATGCAATGTGCTTTTATTTTGTTGTTGTTTGTTGTTTTTTTTTTTTTAAGTATTTTTAAAATGTATTTTTGTCTTGTAGTATTTTTTGTTACTTCTGTTGCAAGGGATGATTGTGGTGATTATTTTTTGGGATAATCAGTTTCAAGAATTGTTTCATACCACTTCTATGTTAATCGGCAAATATTTACAGTCTTAACTGAGATGATCCCGCTCAGCTTGTGACAGTGACAGAAGTGTTTGAATTGAATCTGCGTGTATTAAAGCCGATGACCACTGCTTTAATTCCACACAGTGTTTTTGTGTTTATTTGCTATGTTACTGTTAAAACTTCTGACCAGTAAAAGGCTGTTGGTGCTCCTGTTCCTGCAGGCTCATGAGCGGCTGGAGGATGTGAAGCTGCAGGCGGTGCGGAACCACAACGTGGAGCTGGTCAGTGAAATCCTGACAGACATCAGTGGTCTGGCTGGCCATAATGACAGCGCAGCAGAGCTTTCCAAGATTCTCAGAGAGCCTCATTTCAAGGTAAACGTACACCTAATGTTGACTCTAAATACTGGGTGGTTAGTGTGTGCTCTGTCAGACTGGAAATGGAAATCACAATCAAGTGAAGGTACCTCTACCTCTCATTTAAAAAAATTGCTGCATGCAGTCTTAAAGGGACTGTGCTACTTTTTTTTTTATTTACAGTGTATAGTTGTATAGTTGTGACATGAGTATACTCAAAGCTCAGAATTAAATTTCTCTTTTTGTTAATGTACCCTTTAAGGATGTTATGTACAAATGTCTGGCTGCTCTGTATTGTGTCTTGTTTAAAAGGCAGTGTGGGCTGTAGGAAGAGCCTTGAATGAATATAGCTAAATTGGACTGCATGTTTGGACACATATGGGCAGCATGTTTTAAAACTTGAACAATGTTTGTACATCAGAAAAGGAAATAAAATTGGCATTCCCGTGACTTACCATAGAGCCAATCAGTGCCTTTCACATTGTCCCACCCACTTGTCCACAGATCTGTATGTGTAGTGGGGTATATAAGTGGGGGCAGCTGTACTCTACTGTTATGGGCCTCTGAGCCACTGAGCCTCTCTTGCTGATGGGACCTTGATGTGTGCACTGGCTGCCACGGTGAGAGTGTTGGTGTGTGTTGATTTTAACATGAAGTAACATGTTGTTAATTCTCTTATGTGATTTTATCTCTGTCATCAGTCCCTAATAGAGGCTCACGACAAGGTGGCTGCCAAATCTTTTGAAATCCCTCCGTCTGCAGCAAATAACACTAACATGAGCAGCGCTTCCATCATGCCAGCAGACACGGTGCGCATGATCAGCATCCAGAAGAAGGCGGGAGAGCCACTGGTGAGATCATTTTTTCTTGATTAACAGGTTTTGACATTTTTGTGTTGTCTTGAATTGAATTTGAATTACTCACTCCCTGCCTTTGCTTAAATGTTTTTAATCGCATGTGAAATGAACAGCTTGAAGGTGATGTAGTTTTCCCATTTTAGCACACCAAAAGTAACAGGACAGACAAGTTGTTAAGCAAGGAAGTCCTGTATAATCCTTGATTGTGTATGTTGAACAAGAGACATCAACGCACTGGTGGGTGTGTGCTGTTACAGTCTATTGTTCTTGCCTGTTTGCCAGGCTTTAGGTTTTGTGAATTTTAGATCTTATGATTTGCACCTTATGGTGTATGAATTCTCATTTTCTTAACTTTTTGTCTTCTAAATCAAAATTAGTAGTAATTTTTAATACTAGTAATGTTTGTGGTCTACCAGTTTTGTATTTGTTTTTCTTTTTTAAACATATACCTGGACAGCTGATTTTTGACTCTGGATGTGATAGGTAACATTGAAAATATCAACAAATGTAAAAACCCTGTTCTTATATAAGAAGCATCTGCAAAGTCATATATCCAAATATATTTGGAGTCCTAAAGCAGGACTAAAGAAGCTGCTTGTTCTTTAGGACTTTGTGAAAGGCCGTGTTGAATTTATGAGGTGTGGATGTTCCAGTTACGACATTATTAGTAGGTATTCGTGTCCCTGTGAACACGTGAAAGGTATCCAAGCTTTAAAGTGTTTGATCTGTTTTAGGGTGTGACATTCCGAGTGGAAAATGGTGTCCTGGTCATTGCCCGTATTCTTCACGGCAGCATGATTGACAGGCAGGGCATGCTGCACACAGGTGATGTCATTCGGGAGATGAACGGGCGCGAGGTTGGGGGAGACCCCAAAGTGCTACAGCAGATGCTGAAAGAGGCCAGTGGCAGCATCACCCTCAAAATCTTACCCAGCTACAGAGACACACCCCCTCCTGCACAGGTGAGTACAGGAGCGTACAGGACAGATATCTGTGTCAGTTTGACTTTCTTATGCCAAACTATCACTTTAATGGCATCATCTCAGCTTCTGCATGGATTTTCTGCATAAATGTTTGATTGTGTTGGTTCCACCTCTGCACTTCGTTTGAATGAGAGTTTGAAAGCAGCTACAGAGCAACAGTAAAATAGGCAGAACTGATACCATTTTAAAGCACACTCTCCAAGTTCACGAGGAGTTCCTTTTTCTCAGTTGGGTTGGTCTTAGAAAAGGAAATGAACTAAGAATGGAAGGCTTATCTGAACTGTCATACGTGGGCATACGTCTCCGGTTCTTGACTCTAGTCCAGTGTTTTGCTGAAATGAGCTTTGTTCTCCTTATTTGGATGTGAAGTAGAGAACTCTGGGGGCAGTAGAGGAGTGGTCATCGGCTCCTACCTGTCACTAAGAACTAGAAGAGACTTGCTCTCAGGGTGACTCAGAATGCCACCGGGCTGAAACTGAGCCTGTCGCGCACTATTAATAACACGCTCTGTGCTATGTAGGGCAGGTGGAAGGAGAGCGCTGGAGAGGGACACGTGTACACACACACATACACAGAGGCGCACACACACACACTCTTAAGGAGTCTCAGGGGCAGTGGAAGTAGGTCTGTAATTTTCTTGTGAAAATGTTCTTTGAACATGCAGTCTGAATCTGTATAAACTTACAAGCAACTTTTGTTAGTTATAAATATTTCTCTGTTGAGGACGTGAGGACCAAGGTTAGGAACCACGATCCTGCAGTAACGATTTTCCATATTGTTTTAGAAAATAAATTGCATCTGATATGAGAATGGAAACACAGCAAAGTTAAAGTATGATAACAAATATGATGACTTGTTTTGCAGCCAACCTCATATGACGCCCACATGTCATCAAGTCATAGAAAGCTCTACCAAGCTGGAAATTTGCAAGCAAATGCAAATCTTGGTCCTTTCGATATAGCTTTTCATGCAGAGGTGCACTTTGCTCTATTTCAGTGTGTTTGCAGAACAGTCAAAGTCTGTATGTTGACAGTATGCACAAAGTCAGGAACAGAGATTAAAAAGCCTATGAATGTTTTATATAAAAACATACTATGCATTATGTACTCTTGCACCCCTGAATAGGGCTGTGCAAATGTTCAGAACAGCTTTGATTGTAGCGTCTAGTTGCTGACGCTACAGTATTTAGACTTTTCAGTATTTAGACTTTTCATCCCTAAATGAAAATGTTTCAGAGCTGCATAACCTAGAAGATCTGTTTTACAAGAGTGTCTACTAGAGGTTACTTTTTTTAAACAATAAAATGATCTTTAATATAATATGAATGTGATAATTCAGGATTTAAAGGTGAATTACACACCTCCGTTAAAAACGTCCATGCACACTCACCATCTGCTCCATAAACAGAGACAGCATGTGTTGTCACCCAACAGTCTGTTCAGCCTTAGGAACAGAGAGCCTGACATCTTTCAGACCTCATCCTGTGATCACGTCTTTGTTACTCCATATTTTTTGTTAATTTTGAAAATACATTTCACTAATATGTTTTCAGCATTGCTTTTAATTTTACATTTTTTTTTTTTTAACATCCACTCCAGATTAAATAATTCTCTTTCCCTTTTTAGGTGTATTTGAGACCTCATTTCAACTATAACCCTGACACTGACAATCTAATCCCCTGTAAAGAGGCTGGACTAGCCTTCTCCAAAGGAGAGATCTTGCATATAGTAAACAGGGAGGACCCCAACTGGTGGCAGGTTGGTAATACATCTGAAATTTTTTTTGGGTATATTTTGAAGACCTAGCATTCTGAGTCAGTGAATGTCTCTAAAAATATTTATAATGAATATGAAATAATTTACATCATAATTAATACCAGTAGCGTAGAATAAGCATACACCTGCTAATGGAATTTGAAAACAGTGGAATGGTGAAAACTCATTAGCATGGTATAACAGCTATTGACTTACTGTTTGTCCTTCAGGCTCGTGGTGTAGTTGGAGGCAAGACTGGCCTCATTCCAAGTCAGTATTTGGAGGAGAAAAGAAAAGCATTTGTAAGGAGAGACCTGGATGGCTCAGGTACAGTATGAATGTAGTCTGACATAAAATATTACACACCCTGTAAACTCTCTAAATGATGGACTGGTTGAGTTGCATGCCTTTGTAGACCATCAGTTCAAAAACTCAGCTGCCTAATACCGCTTTTGTTTCCCAGGAATTCTCTGTGGGACAATAACTGGAAAAAGGAAGAAAAAGAAAATGATGTACCTGACAGCAAAGAATGCAGGTTTGCACTGACTGGATTTTTAATATACTCCAATAAGCCAGAACATTAAAATCACTGAGAGAAGAAATGAATAACATTGATTACCTCATTACATTGGCACCTGTAAAGGAGTGAAATATATAAGGCAGTGAACAGATAAAGTGTAAGGAGCATCTCCAAATGGTCTCGTGTGGTGTTCCTGGTATGCAGTGGTTAGAACCTACAAGAAGGACCACCGGTGAACCAACGATGGGGAGCGAAGGCTATCCCATCTGGTCTGATCCCACAGAAGAGCTACCGTAGTACAGGTTGCAGAAAAAGTTGATACTGACTATGATGAAAAGGTTTCAGAGCACGCAATGTTAGGCAGGTGGTTTTAATGTTATGGCCGATCAGCGTATATTGCATGAAAAGACTGTACCAGTCATTCCATACCTTGGAACACCAAAGGGCAGTCCTCTCACATTTGTATGCAAATATTTTTCTTTTCCTCTCACAAACTCAATAATTTACTCCCTCTCACTATTTCAGAATTTGATCGCCATGAGCTGCAGATCTATGAGGAGGTAGCTCGGATGCCTCCGTTCCAGAGGAAGACGCTGGTTCTGATTGGCGCTCAGGGGGTGGGACGCAGAAGTCTGAAGAACAGGCTGATTGTACTAAACCCTTTACGCTTTGGCACAACTGTACCCTGTGAGTATAGTGTACTTTCATCCCACACATCAGTGTAATTTCAAATTACGTTTTGCTTTGTCATTCCCTCAATCTCTGCATTACTGAGCAAATTAGGCCACTGGCAACCATTGCCCACTGTAAACTGCAAGCACCTACGTACATTGTTTGGTAGAACTGTCTATTGCATTTATTATTAATAACAAATAAAAAAAAAATGATTTCCTCCAAATTTCAATGTGTAATTTCAATAATTTTGCAAAATTTAATGATCACTCTCTCTCTCCCCCTCTCTGTCCAGTCACATCTCGGCGCCCACGTGAAGAGGAAAAGGACGGTCAGTCGTACTGCTTTGTAGCCAGAGCAGAGATGGAGACGGATATTAAGGCTGGCCGCTACCTCGAGCATGGAGAATATGATGGAAACCTGTACGGTACCAAAATCGACTCCATCCATGAGGTTGTACGCACGGGACGCACCTGCATACTGGATGTTAACCCACAGGTACGGAGAGTATAGCAGTAGAGGAAGATTTGTTGCACATTGTATACGTGTTTTCTGCATGATTTGGGTGGCATTTTAAGTAAATTTAATACATTAACTCTGGGCTTGAATATGGTGCGGATGAGAAAGATTTTATATCTTTGGAAAACCTAAAATAAACCTTTACTTGGTGGTCTATAAATCAGTATGTCTTCATTTTCCACACTGATGAGTTCGTGATGAAAGGATCAGTATAAAATACAGCTATGCGATGTCATGCTAAATGTACTGAATGAGTTTGTCATGGTTCTTAAAGCCAATATCATAACTTGCCAGAATGGAATATTTAGCTTGGTCTAGCAGGTATTTCTTGTTGTCAAATAATAGTTAATAATTAGGAATACATTTCCTTCTTAAATGTGTCCCTCAGGCTCTGAAGGTGCTGAGAACGGCAGAGTTCATGCCATTTGTGGTCTTCATCGCTGCTCCAGAGCTGGACACACTAAGAGCAATGCACAAAGCAGTGGTGGATGCAGGGATCACTACTAAACTTCTCACGGTCAGAATCACCTCTCCTTCCTCTGAACACTTTTCACTCCAGGCAGGACATGAGAAAGCATGTCGTTATCAAGTCACTCTTTGAAAACTGTAATCGCTTTTCTGTGTATTTCTATGGTCAGTCATGCTTACATGTTTCATGCACCTTTTTTTGATGAAAAACTGATTTTACCACTCTTGCTCTCTTTCTCAGGAAACGGACTTAAAGAAAACAGTGGACGAAAGTGCCAGGATCAAACGGGCGTATAGCCATTACTTTGACTTCACAATAGTAAATGACAACCTGGATAAGGCCTTTGAGAAACTGCAGGCTGCTGTGGAGCAATTGTGCTCAGAACCTCAATGGGTACCTGTTAACTGGGTTTACTGAACAGTGCCGTGGACCACAGGTTCCATCATCACTGTCCTCATCCTCATCATCACTGGTGTCATGGACCACGGCAGGACTGACAGTGGCCAGGGTGGCTCACCGTGGCCCTGAGGTCCAACCCTGCTATGCAAAGCTACACCAACCATAAGAAACTGAAGGGAAGTGTACTTATTTATTGACTTTTTAAAAATATTTCTACCAGCAGAACACATGGCATAACTATTTCTTATGTTACTACCCAAACTATGTATTTCCAGGGTATTCTGAGTAGTTTTGTACATCTAAAGAGAAAGTGAAGCAGAATTCATTTTTACTTTTAGAGAAATCTTTTGGTACTAGAGTGCATCAGTACCACTCTCAACTCTACCAGATCTCTGCGGTATCAAAACCTTGTAACCCTCCCTCCTTCCCTCCCTCCCCAATTTCTTTCTTTTTTTGAAAAATTGACGATACCAGATGTCAGTTACATGGTGTGAACGTTTTTGTGATGAATAAACCGACAGATATGGTCCAACCTTACTTGAAATAAAATTTGGTTACATTAACTTAATTTGCACATTTCTTTTTCCTCTGAAGTCATTATTTCAACAATACAAGGTTTTGTTACCACAGCGACAAAATGTAAACATTGTTACAGTTCTATCACAACAGACCTCTGAAGTTGTTGTTCTGTAGCTGCCGTCAGGCCGAGTATATGTTCGGAAGGTTTCTCTTGTTAACTCACTCACAGCATAGCATTTGCTATAAAAGGAACTGACTGGAGAATGACAATAAACAGCTGAGTATTATTGTTCAAACAAACAGCACTACAACATGGCTGACACACTCTGAAGTGTACTTTTTCTGTAATGGGGAGGATTTAAGTGCAGCACAGGTCTAAATTTATTTTACCCATAGAGTAATGTGGTCTGTGGTGGGCTGGCACCCTTTGTGGGTTTCCTGCCTTGCGCCCATTGACCCCAGGATAGGCTCTGGGTACCTGTGACCCTAGCGAGTATTAAGTGGTTACAGAGAGTGAGTGAGTAACATGGTTACTTTTTCAAAATTGCCACTTTTGTGCCGTAAGGTGGAGTTAGGAAAAAAGCATGGCCAAGACACCCAACTACAGAATGACACAACTATTGAGGTCTATGAAATATTTACAACTGAAAGAACATTGTTCTACTTTTTCTTTTAGGGTGGGGGGTCTAGAATTTTTTTTTAAATTTTGTTGGAAGGTGTGTTAAAACACAGCTTTCACATTTTGTATGAGAGCACTAGACCAGCACAGTGCTGTACAGTATCTACTTATGTATTGGACAGTTGTCAGAATGTCTACATACTGAGAGGAACACAGTATTCATCTCAATGCCTTTGAAGGGGCCTGCAGAATTTAAGTTGTTGCACTAACAGTGTCGCAACATTGTTTTAGTAAGTTAAGCTGTTTTTTTTTTCTACCCCCCTTCAATTACTGACATCACTCGTTTGGGTGTCTACATGTGGTGATGTGATGCCCTAATGGCCAAATCACCTCACCTCTGGTCTTCTACCCTAAATATTTCTAGCAGCAGGCAGCTGTGATTCTGCCATAAAAGTCTGAAACTGTCCACATTCCACCCTGCATATGACCAGTCATCAGGTTTTTGTTTGACCCCTATGTACTGCACAACTGTGCAGTTTCTACTGATTTAGACTCAAGATACTAGACGGAATTTGGACCAGAAGCCAAAAGGAATAACCTTTTTTACTTGCACTGACGAACCTAATCATAAGCTACCTTATAGGGAATAATGGTTGAACAACTAGACTATGTTGAAACTGACAAATGAAACAGTGTCAGACTATTATGGCAGGAGCAGTGGGCTACAGTGGCTTAGCTATCACGTATCATAAATGGTAATTTATTACTCTCAGACTTTTATATCTGACACTGGGATTCAAATTTAAGTCTTGATGGGCCACAGCAAAACCTACAAGTGTGGAAGAGGTTAAGAATCCTGTCAAGTCGACTATTGCAAGTCTTTGTGTTGCTTTTCTGTCATATATAGCTACATATATATTTTAAAAAGACTTGTATTTTTGACATTGAAACAGTTGTCCATTAAATAACCTGATTATTGTTCTCATTTTTGTAACTACTGTATGTCATATGAAGATCTGTAAGCCACATTGAATTGTTTTCACGTTGTATTGTGTTAAACTGTACTTTCTAAGTGTAACAAAACGTGTCAATGCTTGATAAGACACTGGGTATTCTCTCCAGCTGTATGCAGTCAAGGAAAGAGCAAAAATAATTCATTTCTGTATGTAGCAGGCTCCTTGCTTTCTACTGGAGTGCAAATTCTAAAATGCCTGAAATACAAATATAGATGATAGCTGTGAGCTGTTAAGACAAGATCAGAAAGTTGATAAGAAATCGATATTCATCAGAAGGTGTTGAGGACGGTATAGACAGGAATGGTTTACTGTAGGACACAGAACACAAAAATAAAAGCATGATTTAAAGGGAAAGTTCTCTTGCAGTATAAAAGCCTTTAAAAAACTTTACAGAAAAATATGTAAAGGTTAGTTTAAGCATTAGCAACTGGAGTTTACAATTATAAAAAATGTAAAGGGACTGAATGATTGACCTACATGTTAGCTTATTTTGTTCTACATTTGATCCATCCTTGTAAAATGATTATTCGTACGCGTTTGGTCAAGAAGTTAAGTAAAAAGGTCTCTTAAAAACAATCACATTTACTAGGATTTAGCATGATGAGAACTTTTCCAGTGTATGTCAGTCCTGTTATCTATTCACATGGGTGTCACTAAGGAGCCAAGACCACAGATAGCAATGCAGAAGATAAGAGGAACGTGTCCCTCCTGGCTGCTTATCTCTGCGCAGACAGAGTCTTTGTTTTTACACAGTTTGATGTTGGAGGAACCAAAGAGCTCTTTCACTTTGTTGTATGTGTCCTCTTCAGCTAAAAAACCCAGACTGCTGACCTTCAGAGAACCGTCTTTTACCACTTTTTGCACCTGTATGGAAATAAGAAGGACAATATCGAGTGACAACTGTTAAATATTGAATACAAATGCAATGGTGACAAAGTTGATCACATCCAAAGAACTTCATTCATTTCATGACATTTTTTTATACCGATTGTAAATGAAAGGCGATACTTACCAGACAGTGCAATGCCTGTATGGTGGTGGGACAGGAGCAAGATTCAAGCAACGAAAGGCTTGAATCAGTCATCTCTAAAGAATCCAGAAAAAAGGATTTTTTAGTATATTTATGTGCAAATTCACATGATACAATAAATAGAACCATACCAGTAAACATCTATATATGGTTTAACACCATTTAGAATGAGGCCTAGCATTTAGCCTGTTTGCCACAGTAGGGCTGAATGATTCAGAGCACAGAGAGTAATTGTTCCAGTGGCATTTCCACTTGGACAAGGTCTTTTATGGAACGCTTACAAACTACGTTCAGCATGTCTTCCTCCGCATGCTTGGATAACTGTGCTCAGAGCATCCGAGCCATTCGGGTGGGATGACACTGATGTATTTACCAACTGGTTTTATGTTTACGCCACACATTGCATACTACATACATGGAAAACCATTGCTGATTCACTGGTCACTTCCTATCGTTGCTGTAGTTTTTCTTAGGTACCTTGTAATTCTGATTTAGCAAAACAAGTCTGATGTAACATTTGACCACAGTAATCACTCGGCTCTACAGTGGAACTGAGGCTTATAGTTTACTAGCATGATTAAGTTTTACTTGTTCCTTACCCTCTAAGGCACTGGTGAGGACTTGGGTGGCAGTGAGGGCAGTGGGCTGGAGTTGTTCTTCAGAACAGGAGCTTTCCAGTGGGGCATGATCACTTGTTTCTCTGCACTGGAGCAGCTCCAGTGTCGTCTGCACTGCTGCCTTCAGAGAGGGGTCTTTGTCCAGGGTTCTGAGGTCAGGCTTCCTACCACAGCACAAATCCTCTAACTGAGAAAACAGAAACCATCACATTGGTCATCAAGGTGAACTACATATAGAATCTACAGGTTGTTTACATTTTAGGACAAATGCATTATGTAGTTTTGTAGTACTTATGTACATTAGTTCTGTGAAACCTAAACCCATTAACCATAGATTTACTCTGAATAACCTAAAACCTTGCTTTCACTTACTGCAAGGTCCAGCGCACTGATGGCTGTTTTGTCCTTCAGCAAGAGAGTTATCTGCTCGTGGAGGCTGGAACGTGTGCTGGGTGGAAGCTCTGACAGCAAGGTAAACTGGGATTGCAGTTTATCCAACTCTGAGAGAGAGACAGAGACAGAGGGCAAGAGACATTCGTAGTCTTTATGTCTGCTGACTCATTGTACGGAGGGTGAAAATGCCTTTACTATAATGCCTGTATGCTGTTGGTTACAGTTGTTAGTACAGTCCCACACATAAAACAGGTAATACAAATTTGTATGATTGCCCAATTCAATTACATGTGGCTTCCACATGTAAAAGAGCTTCTTCTGACCTGAAGAGAGAGCAACGCAATGTCCTTTGCCGGTGTACTGTGATTTTGATAGCCTGCAGGCTGAATGAGAAGTTATTATGTAGTAGCTGCTGTGATATAACTGGGATGCCTCTAAAAATAAATGTAGGTTTTTTTGAATTCATAACTACATGCATAAAAAATCAGGATAATCAAAACGGATTAATTATGCAGGCTTCTTTTCAGGCATGACATCAGTAATGTTTGTATACTTGACTGCTCTGACCCACAACCAGCCCTGAGCTCCAGCTGTTACCTCTCTGCAGCTGCTTGTTTGGTGCTTCAGGTGGTGTAGCATAAAGTTTTTCCACACTTTTCTTCTCTGGCCCGTCCACCTCAAAACCTCCCTTGGTATCTGACAGTACGCACAGTTCTGCAGACACAAGGCTGCAGTGGTCAGAACAAACCAGCACATGTTACTGCATTCAGGTTTTCTGTTCTGCTCTACTACCATACATGGTACTGACTGGAATGGAATCTATTTTATTCTCATTGAAAATGTAATGAATGTTTCTGTAGTAACTGTGGTCAAAACTTACTGGTCTACTAGCTAGCAGGTAGAACTGGCCACAATTAAATAGACTTCTAAAGAAAATATGACATCAGCATAAATGTAATATTTCTAAGTCCATTAGAAATTATTTTCTACTGAATACAATTTATTATATATATTAAAAAAAATGCAACAGAGTGAAAGTGAATTACCAAAATGACCTGTGGACTTCACGCTGAGCTCAGTCAGACAATAAGCGAGGGGTGTCTGGGCGGGGATTTCAACCGAAACGTTACTATCTGACTGATGGCTGCCGTTCTCCAAAGACACCTGCAGATGAAAGGTCATGAGGAACAAAACAGGCTATAAGTGAGCTGTGCCTTCTAAACAGAATTTTCTAGAATTACTGCTAGACTACAGTAAAACAAAACAAACAAAAAAAATGCAGAGAACATTTTTAAAACAAGCAACAAATGTTTCATCTCAATCATCTTACTTCGCACCCTGACCAGACAAGGATAACAAACAGCTTTTTCCTTTAATTATTTCTCATGTCTCTGGGTTTGTTTCTGTATCCTTTACATCATCCTCATTGTATTTCCACTTGGACAAGGTCTGGTCTGGAATGCTTACAAACTATGTTCAGCATGTCTTCCTCCGCATGCTTGGATAACTGTGCTCAGAGCATCCGAGCCATTCAGATGGGATGACACTGATATATTTACCGATTGGTTTTATGTTTACGCCACACATTGTATGCTACATACCTGGAAAACTGCTGATTCACTGGTCACTTCCCATCATCGCTGTAGTATTTTTTTAGGTACTTTGTAGTTCTGATTTAGCAAAACACGTCTGATTTAGCATGTGACCACATTATGAGATAATTCACATTTGGGTCCTTTTCATGGTACAAACATCACAGTTTGTCTTTAAAAAATAGTTAATTTAATTAACTGACATCTGTAGATGAAACTTTACTTTGTTTAGTAATACATTTACACATTGTGTGATTTGTAAGGATTGTTTTTGACACGTGTGAATCTTCTGACCTGTTGTTTTTTTTCCCGGTGGATGTCTTGCCTTTTCCTAAATCCCTATGAAGCATGAACTCATGGTAGGCCACAGTTTTAATCTTTTAATCTTCAGCTGAAGTGTAATTCCACTGTTGTTTTAAATTAACTTTATTTAAATCTTAAAATTCAAATTAAACAATTATACAGTCTAAATCAAGTGTTACTATCATAACATATGACCTATAATTCATTTTGACATTTTTAAGTTATGACAAAAGGTGTTAAGCAAATGACCGACCAAAGCCATTCCTTTACACTAGTTTTTTTGTATTTGTCTCACTATAAAAATACTCAAACTACACACTAATCTCAATTTATTGCTGCATAATATGTACGAGTGTTGACCTGTTCAGAGAGTTTCTCACATTTTGGAAATCATGTGCCCAGCTGTGGTTCCTCTTAACTTCCCCTATTTTTCTTTTCTTTTTTTACCTTTTTTGCATGTTATCTGATGAAACTAAATATGCGTTGGAGATCACGGCCCTGTGCAAATTATAATGAGAGAGTTGAGTTTTAAGCAGGGTCACTAGAATTATGGGAGAATTAGAATAATGGCTTATTGTGGGTAATTAGGAAGACATTTTCTGAATTACTTACAATAAAATGTATTATGAACATGTAGATCCTATATTTAAGCACATTATCTTAGTATGCTTCCTTCATACAACTTTATTCCACTTTATCAAACATGCCAATAATGGTAGATGTATATATATGAAGCTGCAGAGAAGCCTGCATTAGGTACATCAGAAAGTTTCTGAGTGGGCTATTTGTAAGAAGAGAGTATACAAAGTAGGTAAGCATCAAAACAGTCATAACCACTGTATAATTTACAACATAACAGTAAAAACACGCTTACAGTTCTACATTTGAAACTTTTTGCTTCAGGGTTTTAAATGTGATGCAAAACTGTTGCTGCCTCATGGTCAGATTGCACCTGTTTATCTATGTTTACTTCCAGTCAGCATAATGTTTTATCCAAGATCTCTTACACTGATCTTCTTCGGTAAGGTGAGTCCCAGAAAGGCTCCACAGGAACCACCCTCATGCACTTCTTCAGTAATGGTGCAGGTCTGTGTGGTAATGATGCGCTCCTTCACCAGTGCAAGCACTTCACGCTTTTTCTCACGCGTCTGTTGGAGCAGAGAGTGCTGTGGGTCCAGAACTCTATACATAAAACATGACACCACAAGATCAAGAATCTGGTCATGATTGTTTTCGAAAGAAAGAGAAGATACATATAAGTTTATTGACAAATGCCTTGTACCCATAACTGAACAACAATTACAATATATAACTATACTATTAACATCTCGAATCAAAGATTAGGTCTTGAACTCCTAATACTATATTCTTTATATACTTTATATACCACCTCCTCCCCATCTGTCTCACACTGTGCAATGTCGGTTACAACTGAGATCCAGTTTATAGCATGGATAGTTCCAGTACTGAAATCTGATTGGCTGAGTCACATTCAAACCAGCTGCAAAAACTCCACCAAGTCCGACTCCACTAAGTCGGAGCTCCACTAAGCATCACTAACTCCACTAAGATACCCACAAAGTTCACAAAGAAATGTGATGAAAAAGAGAGGCATTAATTTATAAAAATACAAATTAAATAATTTACACAAAAATTAAATATCTAAGACCTCTTAGCTGTGCTAATATCACTGTAATGCAGAGCCTTATTTGGTTTATTACTTTAGTCACACTGACCCTATCTAATCGCCTGCTGCTAAAAGTAACAAGCCAAACAGTCAGAACTGACCACTTATCACTTTTGGTTAATGTGATAAATTATGTAAATAGGCTGATATAGTGTTTTGAATACTGTGTACCCAGTTATGAAACCAGCCCAGACATATTTTGCATGTATTTCTATAGTTTTTCTTTTGCATACTATATGGTTTATTGAAGTCAGTTTTAGAAGCGGTGAAGATTAGATTTTGGTCATTCATCCAACACATTTACATGCATTAAGTTAAAGTATAAATCAGTAAAAACCTGATAATGGGAAAGCTTCGTGTCTACTGGGTTTATATCAAGTAAGCCTGAGGAACATGGAAAGAATTCATGTTTCAATGCTGTAAATGTTTGTCAAGCTGAACATGAAGGGTTCTCTTAATGCTGTACCTGGAGAACAACACCCTACACAGTATAGTATGATTCTGGGATTTGACTAGTTTACCGGCAAATAGAAAGTCACTGTCAACAGTTTTATGTGGGATTCATGATTGTGTCAGGCCTACATCTCTACCACTGCAGCCTGCCAATAAATACAATTCCCAGCAAATTTTTAACTGGTTGCAAAATGTACATGAAGTTGTCATTCTTCGAGCTTGTTTACTGATTCTGGAACGGACGTTCTCATCCGGTCATGTTACTGCACATGCACAAACATGCACACAGAGGAGAACTCGTCAGGAAAGTTCTATAGCATAAAATATTTAAACAGCGATGTCATGCAGTAACACTGTTCGGCTCCAGTTACAGGACTTGTGTACATTTATGGCCCCAGTGAGCATGTCAACAGTCAAGAGATGCTCAGCTCCCCAACCAATCAATAGCCAGAATGTGGCGAGAATGCCAACCAAACAACGCTCAGTGGCCAGAATGCCAACCAATCAGCGCTCAGTGGCCAGAATGCCAACCAATAAGCACTCAGTGGCCAGAATGCTAACCAATCAGCACTTAGTGCCAGTGTTTTACTTCCCAAAACCTATTAGCTTGTTAACCTGTTAACTTTATCTTAAGTACACCCTGTTCCAAATTATTATGCAAATTCTATTTAAGTGTCACAAAAATTAGATTTTTTGGTTTTCAATTAAACT
>JBBJLS010000006.1:8535684-8552009 GCA_037577275.1 Bryconaethiops microstoma
ATCAAATACCTGGTTGGCTCTTTTTACTTCATTAGATTAAATCAGATGTGCTGCTTAGGGAATTTGATAAATTCCAGCAATGACTGGAGGCACAGAACAGAAATCTGGAACCAAAGTTCTTCTAACCAGCTTGCAAAATATCAAAGGCTTTATAGAAAAAATAAACCTTGCTATATTTGCTGCTTTCTTGTTTGTTTGCATTTATTCTAATGTTCATTTGTGTTTTGCCGGCAGAAAGAAACCCACTGCTAATATAAATGGTTACACAGGTGCCTACGATTTTGCACAGCACTGTATGTATAGTCTGCTTCTTTTCTCTTTTAATACACATTCGTAATTATATTACGGATATAGCAATTTGAGTGAAATGTTGAATCTTTAAATACTTACATGAATTTCAGAAGCTCTTAGGTTCGAAGTTCAAAGGCTTTACCATTCATGAATGTTTCCAAAAACTGAAACTGCCTGTTTATTTCCAGGTTTAAATGAAAAATATATAAATGAAATCCATCCCATAGGCTCTGGGTACCCGAGTCCCCAGTGAGGAATAAGCGCTTACAGAAAGTAAGTGAGTGAATAAAATCCATGGTTCCTTTTGGATGTATAACTTTGGAGACATGAACACAAGGAGTCATGAACACATGAACAAGTGATGCATAATGGGAAAAATACCCTCAGGGTTCTAACTAATTACTACTAACTGAAAAGAGCGATATAACACAATAAAAGAGTAAAGGAAAGCCAGAATAGTCACAGAGATGATAGTTTATTGAAGGAGAGAGGGATCACAGCAGTGGTCAACACACAATGACCCCCACCCCTCTATCCCCCCTCACCCCACAGCAGGTGCGGCCACTTTTCAGAGAGAACTGGGCACAGACTACAGGTCAAACTGTGTGAAAAGCTGAACACACTCAGCTAGACTCACAAGTGAGGTGTGGTGAGTGTTGAGTCCATCTGTGTTTGAAACAAGGCTCTGTGCCTGAGTAGTTCTCAGATACTGGTAAAGTACATCCCTCAGAGACTGGTAAAGTACATCTCTCAGTGCAGCCAGGAGTGTGAAGCAACATATTACTAATAAATGATTATAAGTGTATAACAAAGACAGATTAAAATAGAATTATGTGACCATAAGGCAATAGACAGGTGTGGAACTCAGATTCTAACATGTACCCCATACATAACATGAGAGCTTCCATACCATCTCATTCAAGAGGTAGACAATGTAACTTTGATTAAACAACAGCATATTTTAGATGCATGCGCAAAGATCTTTTCTGTTTTGGGCAGATCACAGGTACTCGTTTACCATCTGCAGTACGATACTGCACCACAAGAGGACACCATGAAACAATATTTCAGTCGATATTTTTGTGCTACTGGTTGCACACAGCAGTGATAAGAGATGATTAACTGGGCCATGTTTGCATAATTTCTAGACATTCAATGGATATGTCTGCATAAAGACACTACAAAAAGTATCAGAAGCATATTAAGGCATATGGAATATTAAATAAGGAAAAATGCTCAAATGTAGCGAAGTGACCCGAGTCTTTGAATTCCAGTGAACTTCTTCATGTGATGGCCTTCCACAGAGTTTTTTTTTCCCATCACAGTTAGTCCACCAACTCTCACTGTGAGAAGAGAGTTCTCTGGCCAGCCCAAGATCACCACAGCACTGGACAGTCCAGATTACCGAAGCCTGGATCTTTCTGCAAGTCCCAGTATGTGTTGTTGCTGACCCACGTGTCATCTTTAGATTTCCTGTAAGCAACAGGGTGAGAAATATTTGATTAACCTGTGGTCTTGGGAAAAGATTATAAAAAGAAATGTTTGGTTACACATCTGACTTCGATGTGACTATACAGGGAACACGGCGAATACCTGATCTAATTAGATAAACTAATTAACAAGCTCTTCTTGGTCTGGTAAGTGTGTAAGTGCAGGGAAAACACAATCATTTTCACAGTCACTGCAGGGGAGCCTTCAGGACCGAGACAAAACTACTGAACATTTGGAAGCATTGTTTCAAGTAATCCATGATTCGATACCAATGATCCAGCTCATCGACTGTTTATGGAGCCCTTCATGAGCTGGTAGATACAAAAGTACAAAAGTTCTCAACGGAAATTCAATCTGCTGATTGTGCAGCCATTACTTTCACTCCTCTGCATGTGTTCTGCATTGCATTGCTGGAATAGCCAGTCATTTGTCGTGTTTTGCCCCTCTTAGTGAACAGAAAAGATAGACCCCTTTTAATACCCCTAAACAGTTGCTGAATGTCAGTGCATTTTAGCACCACTATTTTTGACTAAGTTCTGGACGCTTACATCAAAAAAAGATCTCCATTCCTCTGAAACTGCTGACCTTCAGACGCAGAAATCTCTTATGGGGGCAGGACATTTCCCAAACAGTGAAACTTTTGTTGGAGTTTGTGTTCAGTGAGAGGTCAGCAGCAGCTCATCGATTTTTTTTTCTTTCTTTTCACTGCAATACTTGAACTAATGCACGTTTTTGTATCACGATAGGTAAAATTTCCTAAATGTCAGTTTCAATACTTCTCCCATCTTCCTTGCTAAATTAGGATTTGATATGTTAGTTAGCAACATCATGGACCTTACTGCAGACTTTAATTGTATAATTTTCAGCAGCTATCAGTTATACTGTATATACTGTATACGCCCTCCAACACTTGAGTTTGACATTCGATCTTCACGCAGAAATGGAGTCAATCAGTGCAACAGTCTTTCAGGAGTGGATAATATGACTAATACTGAGCGGTTCATACTGGAAGAACCGTGGCTGATGTGCCATGTTGTTCTCCTCAAGCACCCTGCGTCGGTCTCTCTGTAGCTGTTCAATCCTCTGCTTCTGTGTTTCTGCTGCTTCTATATTCCCCTCTTCCAGTAATCTACACACACACACACACACACACACACACAGACACACACACACACACACACACACACACACACACCCAGAAGAAACATGGCATCATCCTTTTGTCCTTGTGTATCATGAGGGTCATGTAATGATGTCATCTTTTGGCTGCCTGCATGTCATGTCTGAACCTACTGGCTGTGACAAGAAGCAGCACCATTTGTGAGCAAAAGACAGTCTACATTCTTATTCAATCTTATATACTATATAGGCAATATCTCAGACAGCTGTGTGGACGGCACTGTGACATTTAACTACTGATTCATCCTTCTGTGTACAGTCAACAGCACAGCGGTTGCACAGAATGCAACATAACAGTATGCATATGAGATGACTGTCTCATAAATAAATGAAAGCTAGAAAGAACACATAACATACTGTGGACTTACAGTGCTGGTTCTAGCCTGAAAGGCATCTAGTCACTTTAGAGATCTGAGCTGTAGACTGAATGAGATGCCAGCCGTACTGAAATTCTCAAACAGCTCCTGATTACTAAGGAACTGCATCCTTAGTAAGCTGCATTCAGGTGCCGCTGCTCTGATGCTCGCATTTCCTCCGATTCCAAGACTTGATGTGTTTATTATGCACTTTGGTGCAAATGAACACATCTTTAATTAAGCAAATACATGTATTTCCCATTATTTAATAGTTATAAGAATATTATAAGAGATTTAACCCATTTTTTAGGTATCTATTTGCAAGTTATCTGCCATATGAGTGGAGTGAGACAGTTTCAATACATTAAAAAAAAAGAGAAATAGGTCAAATAAGCCTATGATATTCGAACAACGGTCTAATAATGAGAAAGATATATTGACTAGATTATAGATCATTTCACTTACTAGGATAATGAAAAATGCTAACTGTATGTAATTACATAATAAAGCATGATAATTACAGAATGCTATTTAAACCTGAATACAATTCTGAACATTTTTCTAATCAGAAGATTAATATTATAGCAATTCCTGAAATTCCTGAAATATATACCTTAGTATATTTGTAATAATCTACAGGGAATACAAAGTCTTTTTGCTGCCCAAACTGAAATCACAATGTAGTCAACAGCATTGAGGTACATTATTTCCAAGGCCTGATACTTTCATATGCACTCCTGTTATATCAGTCAATGAAATATCAACACATGCAGCTAAAGATGTAGTGTTTTACCTCTGATCGAGTCGTAATCTGGTGTCTGTGGGCGGCAGTAGTGGTTTGGTCTGTGGATCCAGTTCATTCAGCTCAAGAGCAAACTTAGTGAAGCCATAGTATTGCTCATAATCCGGCGGCATTGGATCTACATAAATGAAACACAGAATTATACACTCCGCAAAGACATCGTTTTCTTAAAGGGGACACATTCAAGGACAGATTTTAAGATTTTAAGTTTTTTGTCACCTTCAGCATTTTTTATAGCCATGACCATGAATGCTTGATTCAATAGCCATTGCTGCACAAAGCAATTTACTATTCAATTTTTAATTACATTTTTTTAATACGTGGAACATACAGCAGCCATGCCACCATCATGTCAAGGGTTTAGTTAAAGAAAAGGGAGTGGGGATGGTAATATATGTGTGTAAATGGAGTGGCGTGAGAGACAACAGAAGGATAAGAGAGACGGAGGCAAACAATAGAGAGATACTAAACATGAATCTTACTGGCTCTCCAGATGCATGTAGCAGAAGGTGGGTTACCACAGTATATACCCTCATGCCACTTCCCAAACAGCTTGTGAATGACTTTCCCTTTGTGGTCCGTTACTGCTCCCTCCACTTCATTCACACTCGAATTCCAGTACTTTGCCTGCAATGCATGCAGACAGACCTCAGAACTGTAGTAATATAGCTAAGACCAGCCTCGCAATATGATAAGACAGATCGTCTTATTGGTAATGGGGTGGTCCATTCTGCAATGCTTAAGTCTCATGAAAGCACGTCACAAGGAAAAAGATACAGTTAAACAGGATTTAATGAAGCAGCCTAACTCCAATATGCATCAGTGGAGTAGATATCTGACCTTTAGGTGATTTGATTTGATTTGAATTCTTTGGGACATGATTCAGTGTGTCATGGAATCAAAAATTTCACCATGATTCAATCTGATTTGATTTACTGGGTGCAACGTTTGTAAAAATACACTCAAAAAACAAGTCTGTCTAATTTTTAATATTATTCTGATGGATTCAAACATTCCAAAATCAGATGGCACTTTCAGAGTGACAATCCGTATGTGCTCTTGTTGTCCAACAGATGGCATAGTTGAGACAGGAGTGAGTCAGTGGATGGAACTGAGGCGGCAGCTAATGTGCCTTACGCAGGAGATGAACTGTAATTAATCACCTCTCTCCGTCTTTTCCTCCCTCTCTACCACTCTCTCTCTTCCTCTCAGTCTATTTGTCTCCTTTTTCTGGCAGCACGACCCATAACTCTTTAAAAGCGGTGGGAAATCTTAGGAGCTGATTTAGTGTCTAAGTTCATTTTCCCACAAGCCATACCGCAGAGCTCCATCGCTGTCAGACAGAACGTGGAGGTCTCTGTGGGACAGATGAGTTAGGGGGACACTCACATATACATGTAGTAAAATTAAATCAAATCAGCATCCCTCTACTTAACACACCTCAGAGTGGACAAGTTTTCCTCTCTGCATTCCTACTAACAGCACTTGCAAAGTTATCCTGTTTAAAGATCAAATTGCATTTTAATTTCACTTTAATTAAGCAATGTGTTTGAGACCATGTTCCAAAAGCTTTTTCAGTTTGGATAAGCACTGGATCTCTGGGCCCCCTAGACCTTTGTGGTCTTCCCTTCTCCAGTATGGATGACTCTAGTGTGCCTATTATAGGTTGTTTAAGGCAATAAAGGTAGAGAAGATGTAATATAAAGTAGGGAGAAATTCAGGCTAAAATTCAACAAATCTAAAACTGGTCTGAGTCTGACAAATATTCCAGATATGATGTCCAAACTTGACCAGATCTGACGTGAACAGTTGTGTCCTCTTGAGCTTGTAGGATTTGACTGAATTTGGTCTATGGATGCCTGTTAGTGTGGAGAGCAGATGTGGCTCACCTTGATGAAAGTGACTTTACACTGACAGATATCACTGCTGGAGTTTTTGATGGAGATCTCGCCGTAGTGCTCAATCCAGCGCTGCCCACTCAGGATGTTATGAATGCATGACGTCACTTTGTTCCATTCGTAGTGATCTCCCAAGCTGCAGGAGAAGGACAGATACTAAGCCTGTTTGGGTCCAAAGCAGATACGTTCTGCCTTGTAATTCAGTAGACTCAGTTACACAGAACAAAATTCTGGAAAGTTTCTGTTTACCACAGATTGTGATGCAATTTTTCCATAAACAAAACAGCTTAGACTTTATTTGGGCAACACACAGACTATAAAACGATAACACACTGTCAGATTTATGCACTAGGCCAGTCATTCTATCTGATATTTAATTGCCATGTAAATAATCGCTATTATTATTAATGATTATTTTTATTTTCTTTGCTTGTTTTATGAAACGAGTACAGTGCAAGCCTAATAAGGACACATTGACGAATGAGATATCTGGTTTCCTGTCTATACTTTGGCCTACGTTGTACTAACCTCATGTCAGTATCAGCACTGTTGTGTGTGCGCACATACAAACATGTTACACAGTGCAGTTATGTGCAGTTAATCAAGCACAGCTTACATGTTTCTTTACATAGAGTTTAACATATGAGTAAAATTGCTTGTTCTTTAAGTATACATGCTAACAGTTGCATAAACTACTTAGTTAAATAATAAACATTACGTGGCACTACCCTCTAAACAAGATATGGCATTAAGACATTCACACCTGACTGAATGTGTTTCTTGCTGTCTTTTTCATTTATCTATCTACATAAAAAAGATCAAACTAAAAAACAGGCACATGTTGTTTGCATCAATATTCACCTGCTTCTGCTATGGATGCTCCAAGTTCACACAAATGACAAATTAATATCAAGAGTGAGAATTGGCTCAAGGTGGACAATAATTTGACCATAATTAATTGGAATTAGGTACTACTTGCACGTCATTAAGTAAAGTTGCTCTCTGGATATAAAAATCACTGCAAAATGAAGACAAAGGAGCATTTTGCTGTTGTAAGAAACTTAATCACTGAAATGCACAATGCACTCCTAAAAAATGTGCAAAACTGGTATATACTTACCCCAAATAATTGTAGCAAAATACATAAGCTACAAAGTATTAATGTGTAGAGGTTGAATGCTTATGCAAACCCTATATTTGCTCTTTGCTTTGTTGGTTAAATATCTGCAGAAACATTTTTTATTTTTGTGATTTGAAAATTTATGTCACAGCATAATACTTTACATTAAAAATACTAAATGCAAAAATATGTGTATGAATTTGTAATTAATACTTTTGCAAGCCACTGTATTTCTCTCTGTCCATCTGAGCACCCAGTGCTCATGCTGTGGTACAACAGTGAAATCTAATGACTGTGAAAAATAATGGCAATCATCTTAAATAACTGATTACCTCAACTAATTGCAATCATGCAATTATGTAATGATTGTGACAGGCCTGATGTGAATCTCACAATGTCTTATACATGATTCACTCTATGAAGAAATCTCAAATTTCAACATGACTTGATTTGGTTTGGCACAGGATTGTTTAAGAAATGCATGGATTATTTTCATTCTTATATATTCAAAAGAATTAGTTATTAAAAAATAAATGTTCCATTTCTCTCTCTCTCTCTCTCTCTCTCTCTCTCTCTCTCTTTCTCTCTCTTCTCTCTTTTTTCTGGCTCCTCTCTCTGGCAGGGTGACCCATAAGCCTTTAGGAATGCATTTGAAAAATCAAACAGTCTGAGAATTTCTATCGCCTCATTAACTATAACGCATTCTAAAATTCCATTTGATACAGTTGAATCACTACCTCACATTTTAAACCCATAGCAAGCGTGCTCTAACTGAACGTCCAGATCAGTAAACAGGAATTAAGCACTACTGGCACACAGACATTAGGATGTCAGACAGGTATGAAAACAATTGTGCATGGAAGTGTGTGTGCTTGTGTGTGTGAGAGAGACAGAGAGAGTGTCAGACAACTCACCCAGGGAGAACCACATGAGTGGAGCCAACAGGAACAATCTCCATGGACTTCCCCCAGAACTTGTTTTTCCACCTGACATCTGAAACCATCCACAAACACTGGGGTCACTTTGAGGGAAAAAGCATGACGACTACACCTGAACAATTCTTCCGGTAAATAACGTTTTACCTTGCCAGAAGATAAAATTTTTAGACTCAGCATGACATGCAGAGATAGGTGGGTGATGGCTGACCTAAAGAGAGAGAGAGAAAGAGAGCAATGAATGAGTTAGGAGTTACATAAGCACATACGTGTGCAAACAAACCCACTCTCAGTGAGGTAACAGAGTGTTTGTATACGAATGGCCTCCTACCTGCTCTGCAATAAAGCGGAATCCTTTGTCAGGTCGGTCACATTCATATGTCTCCCCCAACACAGGATTAAAGGGTTTCCCTCCCGCTCTGTAGTAACTGGAGGCATAGCCTGACACAGCAAATGTCGCAATATACACCTACACATTCAGAAACAAATAAGTCATGTATAAGCTTATACTGATCCTGAGCAGGCTGAAGTGATCCAGCTCTAATGTCAGAACACAGAATTAAACTATTTTCAGAATTATGTTATTTGAATCATTTTAATAATTATTTTCTTAATCACAGAATGGTTATTACAAAATGAAAATGGAGGTAATTCGAGTATAAACTCAGTATGCTATTCATAAGATTAAGCTAATTTCTGTCTTTTTGCCAAAACTGTCGAAATATATTACAATAAAAAAAAGTCTGGACACACGAAATGCCACAATGCTTATTTTTTCACATAGCTGTTGAAATAAGAACAGGATCATAAGTGTCTCATTTAAAAAACATTCAAAACGGAATGCAGTGAATTTAATGTTTCTGTCACATGCACCAGTCATGTGACGTGCACGGGTCACAGGAACTGAGCGCGTCACAAGGTATATAAACAGGAAATAGGTTGATCCATGTTGCTCAGAAATTGAGTCCTCCAACTTCGCCATTTAGCCGTATTCATCCCAGGTTACGTGAGTGCTCACTTCACTACCTTTGTGTGCATGAATGTTAGCGCTGGTTCTGGTGAAAGTCATAACTCTTGTGAGAGCATGTGCAGATTAAAGTGCGTGATTCAACCAGCCCTCTCACTTCTGTCTGTTCTTGGGCTATTCCTTCACGCTACACAGGTGAAGCTCCTGTTGTAGTGAGCCCAACGGACTGCATAATTGTCCTGTACCCAATTCGCTTAAGCAGCTCCAATGCTTTCTGGGGTTTGCAAACTTCTACCGACGTTTCATCCGGGGCTTCAATTCGGTCGCAGCACCTCTTACTGCCCTCGCGAAACCCACCAGGACCTCCTTCAAACTCACCTGTGAAGCCAATCACGTCTTTCATCACCTCTGCCAGCTATACTTCTGCTCCCATCTTCATTTACCCGGACTCTGCCAAGCCATTCGTTGTGGAGGTGGATGCCTCTGATGTGGGCGTAGGAGCCATTCTCTCCCAATGAGGACCAGACCAAAAACTGCATCTGTGCAGTTTCTTCTCCAGAAAATTCAATCCCACATCAAGTGGGCTCTGGAGGAATGGCGTCACTGGCTCCAGGGTGGCGGTGACCCGTTCATTGTCCGGACCGACCACCAAAATCTGGTCAGCATCCAGCAGGCGAAACAACTTAACCCCCGACAGGGGCAGAGGGCTCTGTATTTTGAACAGTTTCAATTCACCATCTCCTATCGTCCGGGGTCGAAGAATATGAAGGCTGATGCCCTTTCACATCCACATGAGGTGGACAGCCCCTGGACTGATCTCGCGCCTGAGATTTTTGTTTCGCATCTCTGGAGGGAGTTGGTAGATCGAGTCCGCCAAGAGCAGGCCTTGGAGCCCCCTCCAACTAAAACACCTCCCGGGAGTCTTTTGGTACGTTCAGGCATCTGCACTGAAGCCCTTCAGTGGGCCCATTCCTCTACCATCGCCGGCCATCCAGGAACTCAACGAACTCTGTCTCTACTCCAACGAGCTTTCTGGTGGCCAAGGATGGCCAAGGCTGCGCGATGTGCGCCAGGGTGAAAACCTCCAGCACAGGCGATCTCCAACCTCTGCCAGTTCCTCATTGCCCCCGGTCACACATCGTGCTGGACTTTGTCACAGGACTGCCGGAGTCTGATGGCAAGAATACCATTCTGACCACTGTAGACAGATTCTCCAAGGCTGTGCACCTGGTGGCACTTAATGGGCTGCCAAGACCACAGCAAAGATCATCATAGAGCATGTAGTCCATTTGCATGGGTTCCCCCGGGACATCGTCTTTGACAGAGGGCCCCAGTTCACAGCCAGGTTCTGGAAGGCCTTCTGCCATCTGATCGTGTCTACCTGCAGCCTCTCCTCTGGGTACCATCCCCAGACTAACGGTCAGATGCAGTGGACCAACCAACAGCTGGAGAGCTTCTTAAGGTGTTTTGTGGCAGACTGGCAGCGCTCCTGGTCCCGCTACCTAATTTGGGCTGAATTCTCGCATAATCTGCTCACCTCCTCCGCCACTGGCCTCAGGTCTTTTGAGGTATGCAATGGTTCCTATATTTGAACATCGAGAACCAGAGGTTGATGTCCGCAGGTGTCGGCGGTTATGGCATCAGGTCCGGGATGCTATCCGAAGAGCCAACCAGCATTACACCCAGCAACACGGGATGTTTTTCCACGTTGGTGACAGTGTTTGGTTTTCCACACCTCCACATTGAGTCTAAGAAGCTTTCCCCCCCACTTCATTGGACCCTTCCGGATCACCCATAGGTTTAACCCTGTTACCTTCCGGCTCCAGCTGCCTGCCTCCCTCAATGTCCACCCAGTGTTTCACTCCTCTCATTTCAAGCCCTTCACTTCATCTCCCTTGGTTCCTGCTGCCCTGGATCCTCCTCCGCTTCGGATCATTGACGGTGGTATACCGTCCAGCGGATACTTGATTCGCAACACTGTGGTCGTGGCACTCAGCACCTCACTGACTGGGAAGGCTATGGCCCAGAAGAATGATCTTGGGTTCCTCAGCGGTTCATCTTGGACCCTTCCCTCATCCAGGACTACTGTCGTCGGGTATCCTCCCTGCCGGCTCCGTCTGGTGACTGTCCTGAAGGGGGGGGGGGTCCTGTCACATGCACCAGTCACGTGACATGCACGGGTCACAGCTGTCACACTGTCCGGCCCTTTCTACCTTATCTAATGCATCATCAGTGATAAATCCTGACACTTTTGTTAGAAGGTCAACAAAATATATCCACCATAATAAATTGTATCAGTATGTAGAATTGGAGTTTTTGGGCGCTGTATTGTGATACATTCTGGGTTCTGTATTGCATAAAAGACAAATAATGCTGTCTTTGTTGTTGAATACGCTGTGAATGTTTCTTAGATGGCTAAGGCCTTACTATTGATTTGCTTCCATCAACTCAAGACAGACACGGTTCCACAGAGGTCAGCCCTGTCACCTCGTAGTGTCAGGGTCCTTTCTGTGTGGAGTTTGTATGTTCTCTATCGATCTCCACTAGAAGCTCCAGTACCTCTGACAATCTAAAGACATGTATGTAAGATAAATCTCAAGGTGTGAATATGTGTATCTGCCCTGTGACCTGTCCAGGGTGTTTCTCCACCTTTTGTCCTGTGATTGCTGGAATAGGCTCCAGCAGCCCAAACAACCCTGGTTAGGATAAATGCTTCACATACTGAACGACTGTATGAACAATAAGAGGCAGCTGAAGTGTATTCATATGTTTGCTTATTCAAATGGCAGTTTCAGAAGGAAAAAAGTTAAAATCTCTTAATTTCCAGCATTGCTAGATCTCATGTTTCACATAACAATCATTTAGAAATCAAACTATTAAAGGCAAAAATTGAATAATTGCCATTTACCCCTGTATTAGTTGGTTAGGAGGCATTCCTATTAACAAATCTTTATCCATTCCTTAGCAAATGTCGCTTTGTACACCTACACATTCACCTACACAAAACGTTTAAGTCATTCACAACTGATGTTACCTCAATATCAGCTATGCTACAGCTCCACTGAGCGAACAGAGAGATTGGTGACCTTAGAGGCAACAGAAGTGAGATGAGATCAGTTTGTGGAGATGAATTTCCAATGAAGAGGGTAAATAGCAGAGTTAGACTTGGCTCAGGGCTGGAGATTACTTTCTCACGCTTCCTGAAAATGTGGAAATTTGAGGAGGGCAAAGCCAAATTGCTCTGCCCGTAAAGTTCATTATAAAGCCATCAGCACTTGTCAAGGCCGAGGGACAATTCCATCTGCTCTTCACAAAGCCATTATATAATCGCAGCAAGTCCACTACTTTCTCCCCCTCTCCACTCTAATGAGTCTGGGGAGCACCCTAATGCAAATGCAAGTCTATACGAGAGAGTCCGAGTGGAGCCAGTCAGAGTGTTGAGCTAATGGAGCTCTGCTACAGTAGGAGAGAATTCAGTGAACTCAGGGTGGAAAGCACAACTTTTATAATGCTGACGCTCCATTATACCACCGCTTAAGTTACAGAAAGGATACAGAGAAACAGCTGAAAAGGTTTAAAATGCAACTTTTTGTTCTCATCAGCTGCTTTAGTCCACTGCTGCTCTCACATGCCCTCCAGCATCTTGTCTCATTAACTGAGCAAAGTGGGACATATTTTATTATTAAATGCACCAGAGACCCTGACAAAAGCTTCACACACACTTCTTTGTTTTGTAAGCTGTCACTGCCTCCCATTTTTTCTCAGGATTGTCTGATTTGCATTTATAATAGTCTACAAGCATTACAGTAAGGTGTTACATGTTACAGTTCATTACATGTAGAATGAATAATAAACTGAACTGGCTTAATGTTTTTAAATGTAAGCACATTTGAAGAGAGGACTTCAGTGCAGCCCCTGATCTCCAAGGATCTACATTTTCTACAATTCCACCTTTCATTCTGCCCTCTTTCCACTGACTGAGATTAAAATAACTCACAGTCACTCATATTGTCAAAGGACTGTATGTGTTTTTTAATTTGCTAAGAATGCAAAAAAAAAAGTTAATCAAAGTGGAACATAGATGAAATACAGATTCTTAATATCTTATTTTAATTATATAAAACATATGTTCAGAATATATATCCCCAGTGGATATAAGGAAACAAAGATGTGAAAACAGCCTATTATAAATTAATTGTTTTTGTGAAGTCGCAAATTCAATCAGATTGCATACATCTGCCTACACAGCCTATAGAAGTTTAGCCCCACCCATTCATGCCCTAAATCAAATTATAAGGAGTGTTTCAGACTGAATTGCTTTTTGAATGAGGCAAAATATGGAGCAGTCAATCAAAAATCAGGCTGTTAAATTAGTTAAAGAGTGTTTGGAATTAGTCCTTTTAAAATGGTTTTGAATCCACATAACTGTCAAGAAGCAAATCACAAAACAAGAAAAATGTAAGACAAGGGTCCTTCAGCCATGAGCTACTGTCTTTATAAATAATCTAAATATCATTTAGTGCACATTTTCTTTATGGCATGTTTTAAGGCACGTTAAAACAGCTAAAATGTTCAAAATAGTTCAACACTGAGGGGCAGTTGCCCAAACCCAGAATAAACCTAAGCTAAAAAGAATGTCCAGTGTGAATTTCACTGGCACTGCAATTTAGTCCTAGACTGGACTATATCCAGGAAATGGCCTGTATAATATTAAAATGAATATTTATGGAACTCATCTTGCAAAATGATCCAAGAGACCCTACACACTCCTCTGTCACCTCTCTGAATGTCACTGGAGCAGCTAAAGCAGAGCTAGCTGAAGCTACACAGACATGTCTAATGGAATAGGCCATCAGATGAGCTTAGAATAGACAGGCTTTCAAAGACATGCCTGGAGTAAAGGGAAATCTGATCAGCTAATACAAAGTGACATCATATATCACAGGGTACGTCCCTGACTCAACAAAGGCAGTGCACTTACATTATTTAAAACCATATGTCTCTGCGTGTCTGTGTGTGTGTGTGTGCATGTGTTTGAGAAAGGGAGGGAGGGAGAAAGAGAGGGAGAAACAGAGTATACAAATGTGTGGCGGGCAGAAAAATACAGCAGGTTCTGACATTGAACGGTGTGTCTTAATAGAACCCACAGATGAGGTGACTTCCAGACTGCGGATGATCCTGCAGCAATCTGGAACTCACCTTATCTGTGGCATATATTAAGAAAGACGGTTTATTGCTATTCCTCACAGCAATCCTATTTAGATTCCACTTGGGGCTACACAGTATATCATCTTCAGATCTTTGATGTGAAATTGGCCCTTGAGATATTTACAAGACTGCAATTTACAGATTAGTCCACTGACCGTTTTGGTGTTGAGGTTTATTGTTGAGGACTAATTTGTCATTTTTATAGTTTTATTGTGTGCTATGAGCATCCAGACCAGTGTTATTTGAGTCTGAATACCTTGATTCATCCAGGAAAGATAAATAATACATTTTGTTCAAAATAGGGTATACAGCTATTTAAGGACAACATAAAAAAGTGTCAGATTTCTACCATTTTCTGTTAATTACATGTTGGCATTTCTAGTCATTGCATTGTTGTTGCATCTTTCTGTTCTGTAAAGAACAAGAATAATCTAACAAAGCCAAAAAATGTTAGCATATATTGTCCCAAACTACCATTTTAGGCAGGGATACATTTGAATATGTATATAATGTACACCTCAGTCAGCTTTATTATTAACCTGACGAAATAAATTATAATAAGTCATTACCAGTCTGAATTGTGTTCTGAATGTGTGGACACTGTCCCTAAAAACGAACAAAAACTACGATAGTGTAGCCAACAGTCGAGGTAGCTTGGTAGCTTACCCCGGTAGCACCACAAAGTCAAAAAGTATTTCCAAAGAGATGTTCGGTTTGACAGAGTGTTTTGAATTGTATATTAACTCCTTTTGGGATAAACTGACTTCTTTTGGGATAAACACTGTAAACTTAAATAATTAAATAACGTTTTTCCCCAAACCCCTTGCTATTACACTGTGACTTTTTAGGTTTTTTCTCACCCACTAGCTAGGCCTCCTCATCACACAATGCTACCGACAATGGAGAGTCAAGTCTAGGACATGCCTCATGAGAAGCTTCACTGCATCTTTTTTTAACTGTCCATAACACAACAGCATTGGAGGAGAAGACTAACTGACAGTTCTGTGACGTTTGCCACTTTGCCAAACACAGCAGTGGGTAGTGGGGGGAGAGGGAGCGTTTATTTGATCTCATTATCACTCAACCCTAGTGCTAGAGGACTGCTGTCAGAGGGCTTTATCTCTCTGCTCTCAACCACTGGCCCTCTGTTCCTTTTTCTTTATTTGATATGTACAGTAATCCCCCGCTTCTCGCGGGGGTTACGTTCCAAGAGCACCTGCGCGTAGTGAAAAAACGCGCTGTTGTGTTGTGGTAAAAAGAAATGCCTAAAATGCCTATTTTCATAGTGTAAATCCTAAATATACCCAAAAATATGCTCCCAAAACATTTTAATATTATTTTTATATATTACCCTTAACGAAAATATAAAGGTAAGCCAATATTCGTTCTGTACAGTTTCCCACAATTAATTAATGCAAGCATGTTTTCTTTGGTATAAGCAGGTAAATAATTAATGTAATTTTTTAGTAATAAAAATACAGTAAAATGTACGGGTAATCACCAATATTTTTTACAGTTCAGTAATTTACTGTTCATCAGCCGCATGTCTTATTCATGCGCTTCAGGAGGAATCATATTGTAGTGACCCGCCGGTTAAAGCAGACACTGGACAGAGATTGAGCTCAACAACCTCTTTTAATTTAATTTAGAGTAATAAAATATACAGGGCTTTAAGAAGAACAAAACAAAAAACAAGAGAAACACTTGAGACGCTCCACAGGGGAAATTCTGGTCTGCAGCTGCCACAGATGCAATCAGCAGCAAGGAGAAATAAATAACGTTCTCGAATTGGCTACTTTCAAACCTCCTGCTTCTGAGTACAGCGGTTTTTCACCATCCTAAGACGCACTTTCCTTCTGTTTCTCTGGACAGTTCAAAAACATTTATAGTTATATTTTATATGGAAATGTAGCTGAATTTACTTTAATATTTACGAAAAAAAAGCAAAAAAGACCCCAGAGAATATCTGCAGTTTCCGCATTATTGTGGGGATTTCCGCGTACAATTACACAGGTCAACAGGTCAAAATCATCAGAGATAAGTTTATGTGGGTTTTGTAGTGTTTTTCATGCTGATTT
>JBBJLS010000006.1:8554589-8572537 GCA_037577275.1 Bryconaethiops microstoma
TATAAAGTAATGCTCCAGTGCTTTATAACCTAATCTCTATTTGCAGCATCTGTAGCGTGTTGACTGTGATTCTCAGTACAAAAACCAAATAACATGTTGATTTGAAACACCCCTATTATAGAAGCCAATGGGCAAGTGCAGAAGCAGTGATGGTGCAGTTCCCACACCCACCTGCGGGGGGCCAGTGCTGCAGTTTTTAAGGACTGTGGGCTCTGAAATATGTGACTCAATATGTATCTTGCAAAGACGCTCTCTCAGATCAGAGTTCTGTGCTAAAGCCTGCAAAAGCAAACAGCAACCGGCACACACACACACACACACATACACATACACATCTTACACACAGAACAAGCAGAGTTCTCTATAGATTAAAAAGCGCCAAAACTAGACTAACCAAACTACGTCTGTTTCATGAGCAGAGGCTTTAGCGTTCCCTCCATGCGCCCTAGATATAGCTTTAGGACTTTGCACTCACTCACAATACATGACTGTATACAGTGAGGGAAATTTTCCACCAGAATGACTCAGTGATGAAGATGAGTCATTTCAATGTGAAATTACTACAATTAGCGCATTCTGCTTCGGGAGATGTGTTCCTGTGAAAACAGTATTGTTCTAAAGGATTAAAGAACTGTCTTTAAATTTACTATTGAACTAACAGGTAACACAGTGAATTCAGTATCTTTTAATAATGCCTTTTTACTGATTTTAACTGAGGAACCACACACACTTGTCAGTCACACCATTGAAAGCTTTTGTTAGTGCAGTGCATGGTAGAAATGGGCAGGTATGTAAGAGCGAGAATCTCAGAATGGTGTTAGGCTACAAAAATGCTGCAGAAAAAGCACGCAGAAAGAGCAGAAACATTTGTGGGTTAGGTGGTGGGTCTTACGGCGGCCAGGGCGCTCTTCAGTCCCAGCAGCTGTGCAGGCGGTGCCGGACAGGCCTCTTGCTCCAGCATCTGTCTCAGTCTACTTTTCTCTGCTGTCAGTGAGCTTAAGGCAGATTTCATGCTAGCGTGCACTGAAATCACAAACACAGGTACAGACGTCACAATTACTCGATTCAATTTGATTTACTCAATTTAAAAAATCATTCATTAAAAATTTACATTCTTAGTAAATCAGCTTGGCAATCACTTTGTAACTTGAATGATACTGAGAGTATCTGCAGGTTATTATTAAGCTGTGTTCAGCAGTCTGACCGTTCTTTATAATGGGAAGCTATACGCACTCAGGTTGCTTTTGTGCATATAACTGAAACTGAAGAAACTCACACCGGAATCTCATGAACTTATGTTTTCTTGCCTGTGAAGTGAAATAAAATCTTTGCTGTTATAAACTCTATGTATATGTTTGCTCAATTGATCATCAAAATAGCCATCGTATTCCTTGAAAACTAACATATTGACATTTTGTGATAACTAATATATCAATAGCCATAAACACATTCAAACCTCTGTGTGTGTAAAACTAAAATGAATATTTGGCTTCTCCATCAAGATCCTATTTTCAAACATGTCAATAATTACAGTGATCCAGAATACATTAATTTAAAGATTTTTTTTAATGAACACAGATTTTTTTAGTGTAAATCAGCAATAAAAGTAAAGCCTTTATCAAACACTGAATTAATGTACCGTGTTCATAAAAGAGGGAATATGTTTCCTTGACTCTTTTGATTTTTTACGGCAATGAAGGAGCCAACAGGTCAGATAATGTGTCCTTCACGTCACTGTCTTCGAAGGTAAACAAAGCCATACAAAGGAACCCAAGGAGCCCACGTTTTACATTCAACTTGACTGTCCACTGACACAGTTTTTTTCCTCGCTCGGAGGGCAGAAGATTCAGAAGACTGGGAGCAGAATCAGGTTCTTTATTTTAAGAGAGCTTTTAGACCGAATAAGATGTCATATCTCTCAGTGTACTACCACTGTCATTAGCATTACAATAAGTACCCAGTATTAAGGTTGACATATTTTAGTACACACCAATGAATCATTTTATCACGTACACCTATCATATAGCTGTGTGTTTGTAAGTTTACAGTTAATTGGCAAAACTGTCAGATGTACAAACTGTCAGTTTCAGGTGCAAAATGACACATTCTGCTTGCGTGTTGTGTATGAAAGTGGATGGAGGTATGCACATGAAGTGGATTACAAATTTTATTCAATTTTCTATAGATTGAGCAGCTTGTGGTGGACGATTTTCGTCCGATTTTCCTCCACCTTTCAAAACCGGGGTGTAAAGACGCTGAGGCAGATGGAGGCATGAGCCTTAAATTGTTTATCAACAGAGTAACTGTTTACATTTTTGGGATCAGATGTTCCTGTGTGAGAAGTTGTGGTGCAGAATATACAATAATGCAGCTGCAATTTGTGTGTGTGGTCTGTGTTACTGTTTCACAAACCCTGTCTAGTCTGAGGAGAGTTACTCCCATGTAGACTGCGCTGGTAGGAAAAAAAACGTATCAACGTCTGCGTCTTTTCATCGCTGAACTTCTCCGTTTTTTTCTTGATCTTATTGACACAGTTGGTGAGTGGGGCTAAGTGCAGCTTGAGTGATTAGTAAATTGAAAGTTAAGCTACTTTCAGGCTCATTGTGGCTGCACACTGTGGTTGCATCAAGGCAAAAGTTGCGTTCTACCTTCGCTTATACGTATATCTGGCCCTAACGGCATTCAGAGTATTGTACAATACTCATTATTGGAAAGGGATCACCATAGGACGACCACAGATAAAGGGCTGGAAGATGACATGCAAATTGAACATGGAAAAATAAAAGCTGTAGACTCTGCAAAAATAAAAGCTGTAAAAATAAAAGCTGTAAAACAGTGGGCTAGAGTCATCAGTTATACTTCAAAGTGTACCTATGTGGTAGGTGCATATGATAAAATAGCATAAATACAAGGCTGCTGTACCTGAGTAATTGGCAAATCAGTGTATATGGACCTGAAAAAAAAATAAGCAAAAGAAAACAAAACCTACGCAAATATATTTCCTCATTAACAGCTGTTTCCCTCAGAGAGCTACGGAGCCAGACGGGAGGAACAAACCCTCCGAGTGTGAGCGCAGCATGTGTCTCCCGTTTCACTGCTCGTGACAGAACGCCTCACACTTGGAGGGGCTGCCTATTACGCAAAGGTGGAAAAGACCACATTTACAATTCTAATGGAGAGAAACTGTGACAAAAATTTGTAATCAACAGTTATCTCTCATTATCCAGCGCTGGCGCATTCTCCTGAATTAAGAAATGCTGAGTTCCCAGACTCATTTCCCTTGCAGATGAGGTGTCATTAGTTTGCTAAAAACTGTACCAGGAGAGGAGCGGCTGAACAGAGATACAGTACACGTTCATTTGTGGGCCTCTGTTGCACTCACAGCTATTGGCAACACGACAAAAATCCTCCTGCAGTTTGGACACATCTATTGGCAGGTCGAGGGGCTCTGAATAGCTCTTCTCATTGGTCAGATCAGCAGAGGAAAGGTTGGGATTGGAAGCATGGAGACGGACAGATCCTAATGAGATGCAGCTGGGAACCTGAAGCAGGGAGAGACAAAAACTATTATTTTGCATATATAATTGCCTCTAACATCTCCGTGTGGCACGGCAAGACAAATGTTGATACATTTTACCGCGCCCAACATTTATATTAACGTTATAGTACGTTAAACGTTCGTCCACTGCTTCACTTCACTCAGTTCCGCAAATACTTGTTTGAGACATGTTGTGAAATAATAAAGACCATGTTCATATTGTATTACCAAGAAAGCAAAAGTATGCATTGAAAAAGCGTGCTCATTTATTAACCATACATACAAGCACGTAATGACCACTCAACTGCTTTAAGTGCCCAAACGCACATTTTCAAAATGACTTTTAGTAGTAGAAAAATATTCAGAACCTTGTGTTCATATTTGCTCTGTTAGCTTTTTTAAAGTCTTTACAAAATACACAGAATTACGTTTAACATAATGTCATTGGACCTTATTTCAAATATTACCTCCATTTCTCCAAGCTCTGGAAGCTGCCCTCTTCAAATTAAATAGTGACCATGATCGTTTGACCCCATAATCCCAGAACAGGTCTCTGATCAACCTCCCACAAATAAACATGATGGAATTAACTGGAGTCAACATAATCTCCACACTGAAAATGATACCCACTATTAAAAACAGAGCAGGAACAGAAATAAATACCTGCAACGTTGTTTTGTTATCTTTGCTGTAGTTTTTTGAACGCCATTTCCTGGGGTGTCGTTTTTCTTTTTTAGGGCTGTCACATGAAGAAGGCTGAAAAATGAGAGACAAGTCTTTGTTCATAAGTATATTCAGTAACCGGTCACATTATTTTCAGCTCTACACTATAAAAAAAGCAGCCTATAAATAGCACTTCGAGGGCTGCATTTCACAGCAGCTCAAGGAAAACTTAGGCTGGTCAGAGATAAGGGAAATGCTTTCTACAGAGTTACACGTCGACTAATGGCAATTATGCAAAAATAACTGGATTGTGTTTATGAGATAAACTTCTGCTGTCATTACTAGATTTGAGTCGCCTTCAACACTACAGACCGGAAGATTTTGTTTGTCCACACTACATTAAAAAAGTCTTGCTTATGTATAATAAGATACACATTAATTTGGCAGACACCCTTATCCAGAGAGACTTACAATCATTAGTTACAGGGACAGTCCCTCTGGAGCAACTGAGGGTGAAGTGTCTTGCTCAAGGACACAGCGGTAGAAAGTGGGGGTTTGAACCCGCAACTTCGTGCTCATTGGCTTCACAGTGTTTTACCCACTTGGCTATGAATGGTGGTATTTGTAACAATATAGTGCTAATGCCGATATTTATTCTATGTATGAAGTCCACTTCCTAAAACATATCAACAACTGAATAATGAGCCACTTATTTTCAGCGAGTATCAGAAACACAAAAGGACACAGCACTGCAGAAATTCTTACTTTTACCCCAAATACTTTTACTTTCACACACTAATTATCACCATTGTTTTGTTATGTGAATGTGCCAGATTTAGCCAAATGGCTCATTTTTATCATCTGTCCCTGGACAGTTTGATGGTACTGCTGGGATAAAAGATTTTCTTCCATTCAGATGCATGACTTGCATTTAGTGGGCAGTTCTGTTAAAAGACAGCTTGCTGTGTTGTGTGTGTGGTGAAATAGTTTGTGTGACCTGCAGCAGAGCGTTGATGGCCGGTGCGGAGTAGGTGCGGTGCAGAATCTCCATGCTCCTCAGCAAGTGATCTAACTCCAGCAACTGAGCCTCACACTCAGACAACTCTATTAGAGAGACATGAAGGAGAAAAACCGAGAGACAGACAAGAGAAGGGAGAGGGTGGAGTAGGAGGAAGGTGGGTGACAAATAAAGAGATGAAGCAAGAAGATATTAACATGTGGTGGTAAAACCTGCAGACACAGCATCTTCAGTTTCAGTCGCACAAAGGTGAGATTTGTGTGTGTGTGTGTGTGTGTGTGTGTGTAAATACAGACCTTTGGAACACCTGTCTATGTCGTCAGAGGTCTGGAGCCAGGCGGCCACCTTGGCCTGACTGGTGAAGGTGACTGGTGAGTGGAGAGAAGACTGCTTTGCAAGAGAGACACGCTGAACAGAGAAAACAACACACATTTAATATGCTTATCCTGTTTCCAACTAATAGTAAAAAACTGCAAAACTGCAAAAACATTAGGTTATGATATTAAGTTTTGGTCATTCCAACCACATAACATGAAGACTGAAGTCACGATAACATGAAAATCCTGAATGCCTCAGAATTCTTAAAACCTGTAAGGTAAGTGTACTTTTTGAAAGTGTGCTTAGTATAAAAAGTGCATACTTTCAGCGTTTATGATTTATTCATACTTAATGCATGTCACATATACAACTTAAGTGGATTTAAATTCGAATTAAGCAACAATTAACTATATATTAAATGTATTTAATTGTGCTTTTATTTGGACATGTGGAGCTGCACTTAATAGATTTTTTTTTGTAATGTAATTTTAGACACTACCATTATTACACTTACTTACAATGCTTTCTTTTATATTTAGTTTACATTTAAATACATTATGTTGAACCATTATATTTTCCCACACTTTATTCATAGCCAATTCTGTCCCACTAGCTAGGTCGGGAAGACTAAAACTCTATGTGAGAGTTGATATGACAATACAATATACTTTTGTTTCAGTTGCTTCAGTAGGTTAAGAATTGCATTAAAGAATATTCCTTACACTGTAATAAAGTATAATTTAACATGTATTACTTTAAAACGCAATTTTAGATACAGAGAAATACATTTTAGTATACATTTCTGTATTTACATTTTTTACATTTCCATAAAGTACTTTTTTCCATAATGTACATTTTTTACATTTCCATTTAGTATTTTTTGACTCCTGCAAGTACACTATTGATGTAATTAAGTATATTTCATTTTTCCAAGGGAAAAAAATATTATTTCATTTCAACTTCTTGCTGTTTGTAAAATAAATAATATGTTGAATAAAATCCTGAGATGTGACCACGAAGCATCCTGGAACAGAAATACTCTGACTTTCTAGCACACACTTTTGCTTTCTATGGTCGGTCACTATTAGAAGGACTGAGGGGAAACTGTACCAAGGATTAATAAAGTATACAACTGACATTATAAATCCAATTAATGTGCTAGTAAGACACACACAACCCCAAACTACAAAACAACACATTCCTCTCACAAGAACACACAGTTCAACAAGCAATGCAACAAGCAGGACCACTAACAGTGAACTAAAACAGCCGTGTGTGCCAAATAGCTGAGCACACAAAATATCTTTTGGTGTACAATATTTGAATATTTCTGGTTTGCAAAAAATGAATATACACTGTTTATCATTAAAAACAACAATTCATTATTGCTATTTACACAGTGCACACACTTGACTGTATCCCAAAAACCAATATTCTACTTGTGTGTGATCAATGACATGAAATCCATCTCTTCATAGCTACTATAAGTGACTATTTAATGCTTTAAAAAATTTTAATATATATTTTCTTCACAAGCCTTATATGTTTCAGTCCCCTAATGTAATAAACTACAGTATTGGTCCATTACACTCCATATGTGTGTATTTCTATTGATTTTTTCCTTTAGTTCTGTTTGTGAGTGGGGTTACGCTACCCTTCTGGCTGCCTGGCTCTCGGTGAAGATGGTGGGGGATGAGGGGGGGAAGTGGGGGCTGAAGAGTGGCTTCTCCGGGGGGAACATGGCGATCTCATTCTGTCGGTACAGCCGATGGTGACGCAGCTTAGAAACCCATTCATCGAACAGCTCCTGAGACTTGATCTATGAACACAGACAGCCTGGAGTCAATGTCCAAACTTTTCTTAACAACTAAACCTGCTTACTTGAGTTATTTGCAACTTTTACTTAAAGTAGAATTGGTTCAGGCTTACTCGAGTAATTCTTATCCACACAGACACAATCATAATGTCAAATGTAAGCAAACAAATGTACATTTAAAAAGGGAATATTTGCATATAAAAACATTTATAATATAAATATTTTTAAAAATTCCTTTCCATCTGTTTAAGTCGAGTTTAAAACACATTTCCCCAAACGCAGTCAAAAAGCCAACGCACAATGATATAATAGTTCAAATATTCCTCATTAGCTATAATATTCCTTTCCTTTGTAGTTATATGAGCAGGTTCAGCATGAAGTTAAAGAAATAAACTTCAAATGTGTCTCATCATCTTTTACATCAGGAGAAAACAACACAAACTTTGATATCTGGTCGAAAGTTAGGTGCTTTACACAAAAAGAACAAAGAATGTAATGGTGATTTATATGAAATGGTCGTTTAGAAAATACTCCTCTAGCTACGTGTCAATTGCCTTTATTCACAAATTCTAAGTAAAAGTGAGTAACTTGGCCCTTATAGTCATGTGTTAACATTTAACACGTTCACCCCAGTGAATGTGCATTTAACCCTTTCATCCCAGTGAAGCAGTAGGCAGCCAGGGATGCAGCACCCAGGAAGCGGTGTGTGGGGATTCAAACCAATGGCCTTACGATCACAGGGACAACTCCTGAACCATCAGCTACCCAATAAGTTCATAGGCGATAAGATGAAAATATGCTACCTATTTTATTTTCACTTTTAGCTACCAAACAGTTTGTTTTCATCAAACTGAACTAGCAATAAACTGCTTTAATTAATGATAAAATGGACTTCAATCTGATGTTATTTTTCCATCTCTAATTTCATGCATTTTGCAACTTTCACATCATGTACTGACAAGTAATTTATTTTTATTAATTTATTTTATTTTTTCGTTTTTTCCCCAACAGCACAGTTGCATGACTGATCACATAGTTTGCCACATAGAGCTGTTTGAGCCCTTTCTTCAGAACAGCAGTAGCCTGAACATCTCTCGAAAGAAGCGACATTGACGAAAGAAGCAGCATTCCTTTTAAAACACTCTCGTCTCCTACAAATATAGCTCTGTGCCATACTGTTTGTGTTTGATGTAAGAGGTCTTTCTGTTGCATGACACAAATTTATGCATAAGTGATTAATATGATTTTTTAGGGAAAAAGTCTTCGGGCATATTTTGGGTTTATTTTTGAAGCATTTTTGCAAAAAAAAACCTTTGAATATAAATGTAGCTAATGAACAAGAAGTTCTTCTTCATATAGGTTTTCATTGTTATGCTTTACACTGACTTTACAATTGTAGTATAGTTTATATAATAAATGATGACTGGAACCTCTTCAAGCCACAAGCAACTCAAAGAATTGAATTATCTCCACTTATGTTTTCTCTGTACTGGGGTCGATTTACTGTATGCTTGATTAGTTTTTACCTTCAGGTGATAGATGTTCTCCTCTGCATCCAGATCAATGCACTTGGCTTTCTTCTTAATGGCCATGACAGACAGGCCTACGTCAATGCAGCCATGCAGCTTGCCCTTCTCAATCTGTAAACACACAGCATGTTTGACTTATTGACCACCCAACAACAAAACGGCGCAAAATAACAAAACGCACTCCCATGAAACTTTCCAGCACCACACTAAGGAATTGTCATAGGTGTCATGTATATATAACTAAGGCAGTAAGAATGTGTAGGGGTTTGAGCCAATTTGTGCTCACACTGACTGGCCTTACAATTATTTCACTGACCTTACACGCCATGGGGTCTCCCATGGCATCTGCACAATGAAACTCTCCTCACATTTTCTTTAATAACGTCTCACTCATAGTTCTCACCCATAGGAGAGAAATTCTATTGAAATTACGCATTCTGACCTTAAAATCTAAGCTAGTATTATTCTTGATTAGAATTTTTTGTGCATGTTTATAAAAACATTTTCTGCTATGTTTTTAGTCACTTTCATAACACTGAAATAAATGTAGTCAAAACTGTAGATTTAAACATACTGATGCAGAAAATTAAGATTTAATGTAGTTTATGTGATGCTATTATGGGTGTCGAATTACCAAGTTAATTTAGATCAATTAATCACAGAAAAAATAACGCGTAAAATTTTTTACTAATTGCCGTGGTGGCACTTTAACCCAAATTTTCGTATTATCGGAGTCAGGGGCGTCAGAAGCATTTTTAAAGTGCCGGAAGACACGGGACATACTGTTGGGGGGAACTGGAACGGAAGGGGGGTGATACCCATAGCGTAGTGTTTTTTTAAGTGTGTGTGGGGTACAGAGTACATCAGGTCGAAAATATCACCTCAACGAGCATTTAGGAGTCCGAGCCAGAACAGTCTGATACCAGTGCCAGCAGCCAGTCACACTGGATCAGACACTCAGACCCAAACAGAGCATGTGTATCTGGGACCCACTTACTAACTCCCCAGCAAAATGCCTTCTGCAAAATGGTTATTACAGTTTATTTTGTCATATAATGTATTGGAAAAATAGTGTGAAGGGGTGTTATTATATTGTTACTTCTAGGTTATAATTGTGGCTTGAGATGCATTGTATGCATGGGTGCCGGAACCATTATATTAGGGGGAGACATGCCCCCAACTTTTTAAAATCATTAGTTTTACGTCATAGCGTAGTGTTTAATAATACATATATATATATATATATATATAATTAACCGGCATAGAATGTAAGTTATGACAGAACAAACTTTGCACTGTCATGCAGTATGTGTCCAACACTGTGAGGTATTCGGATGCTTTTTCGTTTCTTTTCTTTTCTTTCTTGTGTCCCCACTGCTGTGACAGTGGAAAATATTTGATGCCACATTCATAGAGTTTGCAGTTGTTTACTATTTTAAAATCCGGCAGATTTAGCAAAGACAAGACAACATCTACTTTTTTTCTCCCCAGCTGTTACACCAATTTTTTTTGTTTACCATGTCCATTCTGGCACCAAATCTGTTACTGAGCATTGGCTATTAATATGATTTACTAATATGACACACCAGTTTTGATTTGAGAGGCCAGTGCATCTTTATGAACAGGACTTTTCTTACTGGAGGAGGAACTAAAACATATGCTGTAGATTACAGGGTGTGAGAGTGGCTGAGTGTGCATGTGTGTGTGTGTGTGTGGGTGTGGGTGTTCGTGCAAAGGGGCTGCTGGTGGTGATGGACAGGAAGCGTAACTCATGAGTGACAAATGCCCTTTATACTCACGTCAGCCGAACACTTGGCATACTTCAGAATGCCCTTATCCAAGAAGAAGTACCTCTGCAGACAAAAGAAGAGAAACAGGTAGAAAGAGAGAGAGAAATAGGGAAAGAGAGAGAGAGAGAGAGAGAGAGAGAGAGAGAGACAGATGAAGTTTGGGGCAGATACAGTGTATTATGTGATGGGTTCTCTTGGGTTTATAAGATATTGCTGGTGTATAAGAAGCTGTTTCTATCTCCCACCTCTGCTAATTCCCTCTCTTTCACTGACTGCCTGTCTCTTTCCATCTTTCCGTCTCTCCCTCTGTGTCTCTTTGCATCTCTCTCGCAATCTTTATTTCACTCTGAAACCTTGGTTGGCAGCCAGAGACAGTCTTAGTTTCTCTCTCTCTCTCTCTCTCTCTGTCTGTGTGTATGTGTCTCTCTGTCTCTCTCTGCGGGGATAAAAGTGAGAAAATGGAAATAAATGTGTTGAAAAGCTTTATCGCTTGATTTCCTAGCAACAGGGAAGAAAACTAATTCTCTGTACTCACTGCTGACACGCTCTACAAGCACAATTCCTCACAAATCCATAAAAATGTCTTTACTTGCCAGACACTTTCAATTCTGAAATGAACTACGTTAATACAAAAGGTTACCAGTTGATCAAATTATCACACAGCTTATATCTAAAGTAATCAGGTGAAGAAAATGAATACAATTTGATGGCCTGTGTTGTAAATACTCTTTGGTGCAGAATGTATAGTATAGGTTTCTTTTTCTGTGTGTGGTCAGCTGATGCATCAGACACTGCCTCTGTGACAGGCAGTCAGTGATCACCCATCTGAAAGTGCTTTTACAGATATGGAGGAAGGCAGTGATGATGTGTGTGTGTGTGTGTGTGTGTGTGTGTGTGTGTGTGAGTAAACTGAGCCAACAGTGCAAAGGACTATCATTCGTCTAATGGTTCAATAAGTAAAAATCCCCTGTGCAAAGGGCTGCTGTGTCACTCAGGACGTAGGAGGTCGTAGGAGGTTGTGACCGTAAGCAGCCAGGTAAGACTTCGGTGGGGGATTTCTGTATGCCTCAAGTTTTGATGAGCCTCAGGGGCTTTTTGAATAGGGGCTGTCGCCAAAAATGTGTGACCATTTAGTATTATTAAATAATAATGAAATTATTGCAGCGTGATTTTTAAATGTAGCAAAATAATTAAAACACGTCCTCATTCATAATGTTCTTAAAGGAAGATGAATAATGACATGAGGTCTTATAGTGTTGACCACCATTCATCGCCATGGTACTGGAGCCCCTGGTCTTGCTTATGTTTTTCTTCTCTAACACACACATCAACTCATGAAAAGCTTGTTAATATAATGGGTGATTAGCTGGAGTAGGAAATAAACAAAAAATGTGCCTTACGTCAATTTCCCTTGTAGCATAAGACCACACTATTCACTGAATGTCTGCAATTGGTGAACAGGTGTCTTTTTAAAGCATGTTTAATTTGATTCAGTTATGAGTTGCATACAATATCAACACAGAGTAAGTTTATATATCTACACACAGAAATGTACAGAAGGTAGAAACGAAAGTACTGAAAGTGGATTTGTACTGTTTCCCGTATTGAAAAAGCACTGAACTTTCGATGCAGAATGTAGAACTCACCTTGTGCCAGCCTTTCATTGGCCATTTTCTCCTCTTCAGCATAAAACCCTCCTGCTTCTCAGGCTCCTGAACATTTCCCTGACCCCCACGCAGCCCCTCGACAATCTCCCAGCTGTCCTGTACACACACAGGGCACACAATTATACACTGTCTAGCTTTAAGTATGTCTTTCATAGTAACAGTCATTCACGGACATTTAAAAAAAAAAAAGGCATAATACTGAAGATTTTATAAGTAGTAGTTATACCATAAATGTCCACAAAATTCAGCAAGAAAACAGGGTTTATAGCATCACTGCACTTTTCTGGTACCTCACACACAGTCATCAGTCTAAATGATACCTTTCACTCTCATTCTGACATTAACACTGCAGACAGAAAGAGAACTCACCCAGATAATTCACCTCACACTCACAAGTGTTAATCAGAACCATATTAGGTTTATAAGTATGATATTTTATTATGATTTAAGTCTGATTAAATGCTTTTGTTTTGCAGATCACTTGTTTTCCGTGCAGACTCAAACTTGTTAATACACAAAGTAAAGTGAATTTCAGTGTATTCACAGAGGAACAATGTAATTAAGTATGTGGACATGTAATTACTTTGTAGCAAAACAAAAGAAACAACTGCTAAAGTCTCAAGGCATATTTGCTAATTGTCTTTTTTTTATAGTATCTGTATATCCTGATTCAGGGTTTCCACTCTTTTCTACAGATCATTTTCCAAGACTTTTCCAGAGCTTTTTTGAGTAAAGATCTAGCTGCTATGACAGACAAAGATTGTATTCTACAATTCTGTGTACTGACTGTGCTAAACTGAACTTCAAATTTGATTCAGAGGCAGAGTGGAGTTTCATAGGATTATTAACTGCCACTGATCGGTATTTAGCCAGCGTTTGACTCACATACAGTTGTGCTCTTGTCCATAAACCACCATTTGAATGTTAACATAACATTCAGCATAGCTTAGGCCTTTCAGACGGGAAGGTTACCTATTTTGGCGAGCTCTGATAGTCTTGTAGTTTATTCAACATTAAAGGAAAATAGGAGAATGCTGATATAACTTTCCGGGAACAACACAAGATTTTTATTAGACATTTTACTGTTTTCTCTCATTTTCCAGGCCCTCTCCATTACTGGTAAATTGGTGACCTGTTTGGGAACCCTGTTTGTGTACCCTGTGAATCCTGTATATTTAAATAAATTCTTATAGAAAGTAACAGCAAGACACACCTTGGGTTACTGATTGAGTAGAAATACCACACGCTTTACACTGTTCTTTAATTCTGGTCGCAGGAAGCAAGCTTTAGACTCAGGTTAGCAACACATAATGAATGTTGACGTCACAATTGAACACATGCTGAGCAGTGGGCAGGGACAGAGAAGACACTTCTGTCCTTCCTCTGATCCATTTACCCCACGGCATAGTCACACTCCTCCCACACCCTGCATTTTACTCACATAAGAGTGTACTGCAGAGCCTCTAAAGTCAAAATGTCACAGCAGGAGTGAGAAAATGAAAGAGATGATAAAAAAGGACTTAACCCACACATGGTAATACGTCTTGGCCTACTGGAAGTTAACAACCGTAGCAAACATGTGTCATAATCTGGAAAATATTGTTATTTGGTACTGCAGTGAAGCTAAATGAACTGAACACTGCACAAAGTCTTCAGCCACAAGGAGTTGTTCCACAGTCACCCTAGTGTTGGATTAGATTTTTAATGATACTTATTCAACCTTTTTTTCCCACATTGATCAACACTATAACTGCATAACATTACATTACATTACATCACATTGCATTCATTTGGCAGACGCTTGTATCCAAAGTGACTTACAATATGAGGAAACATTCAAGCTTCGGGACAGTGTGAGAACCACAGGAGAGTTCTAAGTGCTAAAATTTTTCTTTATGTAACTGAAATTAATGCTCTATTTAAGAGAGTACATGGGAGAGTGTTTTCACCAGGGGGGTGCTGCAGTTTTCAGCAAAGTACAGTATGTGTGACTTGCACAGTGATGTCAAGTGATTTGCCTTCCTTGGCTTTTTAGCTGAGCAGCGACCAATCAGATTGCTGATATGTGGTGTTATAACTGATTATGTCATGATCACAGTCACACTGATATTCACTCACACCAAGCCAGAAACAGTTCAAAAAAGCAACTAATGTATCTGAAAAACAGTTATGTAATATTAAATGATATTAGAATGTTATTGCATGTATAGATAGACAGATAGATAGATAGATATTCCATTATTACTATGTATGATATTTAAGCTGAGGGAAGAGTTAAGTCTTGCTCAAAACTCAAGTGTTATAACTCGGCATACAATGTGCTAATGTGCATGCCTACTGCAGATTATGAACATATATAAGATTAAAATAAATTTTCTGTAACCACTTAATCCTTGCTAGGGTCGCGGGTACCCACAGCCTATCCCGGGGTCTATGGGCGCGAGGCTGGGACTCACCCTCGGCGGGGCACCAGCCCACCACAGGGCACACACACATACACCGCTCACTCACACACTCATGCCTACGGTCAATTTACAATCCCCAATTTACCTGACACACATGTCTTTGGACTGTGGGAGAAACCAGAGACCCCAGGGGAAACCCATGCCACCACATGTAGAACATGCAAACTCCACACACACAAGAGGTTTGAGACAACAGTGCTACTCACTGCGCCACAGTAGGTGTCCCATATAAACATAAAACATAAAATAAAAAACATGAAATAAAACTACAAACCACAATTCCGCAAGTACATGCAGGTCTTTACTAAATGTACTTTATGTGCAGATGCATTTTTTTTTTACATTTACTGGTGATGCAGCCCCCTTAGCACCCCCACCTTCCCACACCCCATTTTACAGGCTATTATATGAAACTTTGTTCAATTCTGCTGTTAGTTTAATTAAGAAGTGTGACAACTCATTTTTTTTTTTTGGTGGTTATTGACGCTATGAGAATGTCAAATATTATCAGTTCATGTTAACACTCATCAGAAAGTTTAGCATATAATCAGTATTATTACAAGTGACAACAGTTTCATATTGTTTGAACCTTTGTTGTAAATTCCAAAAGTCACTGAAGAGAGCAGCGAGTCAGTGTTGCTTTGACTGTAGAGGATCAGATTTGATCTAAAGTAAACTCACTTCCTCCACACTAAGCAGCAATGAAGAGTGTCTGACTGAGTGAGATTACTATCTGGCTTGAGGTAAAGACTTCATGATCATGGCCGGCATAATTCCATGACGCTGGCAGGGGACCGGTGTCAGTCATGTGAGAGATGAAGCGTGTGTGTGTTCAGGAGTAATGAGCTTTATAGTGTGACCAGGCCACCAGCTTAGAGATTACCGTCACATATTCAGGACAGACTGTCCAGCTGAGAAGGACACATCCACTTCTGAGCTCGCAGAGGTATGCAAAGGCACACTTTAATTTATGTACAAACAAAAAAAAAAACATTCATTAACTTTCAGACCTCTAAATGTTTTTGGTATCCACACTTAGAATATTGTCCGCTATTATGCAATCAGAACTCAACATAAAAACACAACAACCACCATCACTGACCCAAATTATTATAAATATGCTTGAGTTTTTTACCACTAGTGGTCTTGCCTTCATAAAGCGGTTTAGTGTTCAGCAAAAACTCAATTTTTTCCTGATACAGAACCACATGGAAACTGATGTTAACACAGCACAACCTCAGCACAGCACAGCTGGGGAATTGGGTCATATAAAAAGTGTTTATCTGCTGTATACACACTTAGGCAAATATTTCACCATGCATTCCGTCTGGAGAATAAACACAGTATCGGCAGTCTAAGTTTCTTTCAGGCCTCCAACCTTAATGTGTTAGAGAGAGCTGGGCAGTGTGACAATATTACTTGTTATCATGACATACAATATGCCTCAGTATGCCTTTATGAGCATATCATGATACTGTCAGTACTGTCAGTGCAGCGTGCTGAATAAAAGAAATGTGCTTCTACTGGATCCTTTTTGTCTGTTCAGGAAAAATAAATATTGTGACATATTGTGTTTCATAAAATTTTTCTCAAAATAATGTTATATTGCATTTTTCCCATACTGACTGTCCCTAGCTCTGGGTGCACAAAAGCTTTGGGGGAGGAAAAGACTAAAGAAAATCATCCAGTGGCCAATTTACTGCAAAGGATCTCCCTTCATCATCAGTGAATAGCTACAAAACCTACATATTTGTTTCATTGTAGTTCCAAAACTGATATACCTAATAAAAACTAGTTACTGAATAATAATAAGTCCTATAATCAATATTTGTATAACAAGCATGCAGTTTAAACAGTTGAGCATACTTTTGATGGAACACAAGTAACAATATCTGCTCTTTAACAGACCAAAGTCTCTCAAAATCTCACATATGACATGCTTTATTAAAATACAACAAGCCAAATGTTCTTCATTTATGTTATAAAAAAGCTGCACAGCCAAAATGAAAGTAATAAAAAAGGCCAGCTGCCCGCTGTTTGCTTGGACCTTGGTGCACCCGTAGTAGCTACGAGAGTGAGGAAGTGGCACACATTCACACACTACTAGGGTAAAATCCAGGTGACTGTTTTGAAAGAATCATACGTGTGATTTTCAATAAAATGATGAACTCAAAACTAACCTTGTACTTCTTGCGGTTCTAGCGAAGGAGAGTGTAAACTATGAGCCACAAAATCAAAACCAGGATCACGACTCCAGGAAATACACGCACATACACACAGATACACACACACACACGCACACGCGCGCACACACACACACACACAAACGTATGCTTACCTGTCGGCTGTCATGTTTGGAGGAGGAGCTGCTGTTGCTGCGAGACAGAGAGGAAATCTTCTGGGACATGGTGGAGCTTTTCTCCTCTGAGCTCATCCCTCACATCCACACGCAGCAGGTGAGCTGTTGGGGTGGGGGTGGGGGTGGGGGTGGTTGTGGGGGAAGGGGGAAATGAGAAAGGGGAAGAGGAAAAAAGAGAGAGGAACAGGAGGCTCAGCTGTGGATCTCCATGCAGCTCTGCTTACTGCAGAAGCCCGAGCATGATACAGGTGGACTCTGTGGACAGACAGAAAAGGGAGGGGGAAACAGAGAGAAGGAGAAATGGATTTTACTCCATAGGCCATGAATCACTGCACACACACACACACACACACACACACACACACACTGTAGCTGTCCATTTCACTACAGTACAAACATTTAGCACAGTCAAAATGGTTAAAGCTGAGCCTCAGCTGAGGCCTGGATTCAAAACACTTCATTCACAGCATGGTCAAAGCAGCAAGAGTCTTTCACATGACATTTCAACCCATGATCTCTCTCTCTCTCTGTCTCTCTCCCTCTCTCTGTCTGTCTGTCTGTCTGTCTCTCTCCCTCTCTCTGCCTCTCTCTCTCTGTCTCTCTCTCTCTCTGTCTCTCTCCCGCTCTCTGTCTCTCTCCCTCTCTCTCTCTGTCTCTCTCTCTCTCTGTCTCTCTCCCGCTCTCTGTCTCTCTCCCTCTCTCTGTCTGTCTCTCTCTCTCTCTCTCTCTCTCTCTCTCTGTCTGTCTGTCTCTCTCTCTCTCTCTCCTTCCCTCTCCCTGTCTGT
>JBBJLS010000006.1:8572637-8599019 GCA_037577275.1 Bryconaethiops microstoma
GTTCGAATCCTACCTCCAGCACACCACCACTGGGTTCCTGAGCAAGACCCTTAACCTCAAGTTGCTCCAGGGAGACTATACCCTGTAGTTAGGGAATGGAAGTCGCTTTGGATAAAAGTGTCTGCTAAATGCTGTAAATGTACTGTAATGTTTCTGCTGTGACAAAGCAACTTTCCCACTTGTGGGACAAATAAAGGTTTATCTTATCTCATCTTATTAATAAAGCTGGTGGACTATATTTCAGATGAGTTGTCCGACTTGCCCGAGCCTTAACTTTAATCACAGTGTAAATGACAAATACTATGGCAGTCACAGGCACAGACAGATTCCTGTTTAACTGTATAGAGATATGTGAAGATTAAGCCTGAAACTGACTAAATATGGAGTGAATTAACACTATGTCACACACCCAGAACCATGTGAGGAAGGGATATGAAATGTGTACAAGAGTGAGGCTTGATTAGGATGATGATTAGGTAATGGGGACAGGGGATGTTTCGCCTTGAGGAAACTTCAGGCCCTCTGTAGAGTACCAGTTTTAATGAAGACAACAAATCAGAAACACTCCCACTAATATCCTAGTGGGTAAAACACTTGCCTGTGAACATGATGATCACGAACTTGCAGGTTCAAACCCCCATTTTCAACCACTGTGTCCTTGAGCAAGACACTTAAGCTTCAGTTGCTCCAGGTGGACTGTCACTGTAACTAATGATTGTCAATTGCTCTGTATAAGGGATTAACATTAATAAGTGTTTAGTGTATTGAGGAAACTCTTGGGCAGTTTGTTGAAGTTTTACTGCTCTGACTGATATCATCTGACCAACAAAAGTGGATAATATTAAGTGTCCATGATTTATCAACAGGTGGCAATCCTGTCACAAATCACAGAAAATGATTCTATAAATGTTAGAGGAAAGCCAAATTCAGGAATCTCATGAATTCTGGAACAACAACTGAAGACTGCAGTTGACAACTAATAGACATCAGTGAATCAGTGAAGCACTGTTTAACTAGAACTACTGGTCTGTTACATTTTGACCATATATAATTATATATATTGCAATATATATTGTAATGCCAACAGTGTAATTCTTATCAGTATCAAAATTGGTGATAAATGCAGCCAAACTCAAGTGTATACATGTCACATTAATTCAAGTGAAATCAGGTGTCCATCTTTGCTTTTATTATTTGGCATCATGTAGAAAGGCATTCCCAATACAATATTTGTACATGTGCTGTGCTTTTTCACTATGAGTATGTGCTGTATTTGTTCATTGCACAATGTGTACTTCATGTCACTTGTACTGTGTGGTCCTGTGTGGCTATTATTTCTCACGCGTGAATGCACCACGACACAGCACACATTGTGAAATTCTTTCTCTGTATTTAACCCATTCACCTGAGTGAAGCAGTGACATAACTGAGGAGCAGTGCGTGGGGACGGTATCTTGCTCAAAGGTAACTGAGTGGTGCCACTGGCAGTCCTGGGAGTTGAACCCACAATCTTCTGATCACAGGGGCAACACCCTAACCACCAGGCTGCCAGCTACCACACAAATGTCAGTGATGCCTGCCAGACATATTTGTGTATATCTGGGACAACAATATAGACGTCACTGTAACGAGTGCTTACATGATTGTAAAATGCAATGCTTCTACATGTGTGTACAGGCCCCCAATCCAACCTGTTGGGAGGAGCCCCTGTTTCACTGGGTCGACACATTTCCTAACCTGAAATAGTCTCTGTCAGTGGAACAGTACAAGCCCTACATGCATGTGCCCATGAATCCTGTTTTTTAGTGAGAGAACACCAGAGATTAAATATGCATGACTGCTCTGTGTTTCTCTGTAATGGAGAGGACATTTACATCTGAACAGAGAGAGATAGCAAGAGCGAGAGAGAGGGAGATAGCAAGAGAGAGAGGCAATCATTACTATAGCTGCCCCATGGTCATGCAGACAATGCTGTGAAGCTCGCTATCTCTAAATAAGCTTTTAAACGTCTGTGTGAGAGATTCCCATCATAACTCTTCATTGAGAAAGTCCGGTTTAAAAAGGCTTACACAAAAACACTTGTATAGTGTGGGAATGCAGTAGTCGAGTGAGCCTGGGGCCAGAATTACATCGTATTCGCACTATATAGCAAAAATAGAACAAGCGCCACAACTATAGCACAACGCTGCTTCAGGATTTCTTTGCTGATCAGTTATGAGTTGCTGGAATCCACCTAAAGAGGGACATTTCAGAGGCACCGAAGAGACACATAACCATGATTATACAGTGATGGTATAAAAAAGGGATTCTCAGTCCTGGACCTGGAATACCACTGCTTTGTATATAGTCTAACATGCCCAGTTTACCTCAGGAATGGCATGGACTGTTATTCACGCACTGGTTGCTTCAGATATTATTACAAGCGCAAGAAACTCTTTAAATTGTGCAGGACAGTGAAAATTCTCATAATACATAAAGCCACAGTATTTGTTTCTGACAACTTATGAGTTGAAACTGACAAGACAGAACCAGCAGTTCCACATTTAAAAATACTATCAAAAACCACAAAATTACAAATGATTTTAATTCAATGTTTCAGACCCCAAGCTGCACTAAATTCAATAATTAAACAGGCTTAATGTTCTCTGTAATGAAAGTTACAGTTAGTCAGTGTTCTTTAACTGTAGACAAACACTGAAGCACTTAGTACATACACTACTCAGAAGAGCGTAAATGCTCCCTGGCCCATGCAAGACAATGGTGGTGTGGTCAGGTAACCTTGCAGGTCGTCTAGCACTCAGACCATGCTGATGTAAATGGTTTCGAATCTTCTTATGTGACACTTGGGTGCCTCTCACCTTCCTAAAATTCATCATCTGGTTCCACAGGGCACTGTTCACAATGAAGCGGTCATCAGTGTCGTATGTGGCCAAAGGACCTCCACTTCTATGCCTTTCTGTGACTCTTCCAGTCTCTGTATCTCTGTTGCAACCTGCTGATGACACTCTGTGACACTCTAAGCTCAGTGGCCACTTCCATCTGAGAACATCCTGTTTGAAGCCTCGCCATGGCGAGGTACTGTTGATCAATTGTTAGGCGTCATCTTGGTCTCATGATGTCAAAATGTGAACAGCATGATGAGGAGGACTGTTTAAATACTAGTCCTGATTGAATCAGGAAATTTATTGGTCAATTCATGGACCAAACACCTGTTGTGAATTTTGCTGTTAAGCTCCTTGTCAGAGAACAGCAAGTTGTGTAGAAAGTACTGAAACATTGAACAGTTGGACTTGTGCATTCAAACGTTTAGGGAAGGTCACATTAAGTGCATTTTAGGTTCATCCTGACATTTCACACTTTTTGTGCAATGTATAGTAAAATGAATAGTATGCTATTTCTGTAGCTGTGTAAATTGAATGTAGGTGTGAAATGAAGATGTTTTCGATTAGATGAACAGTTTTTTGTTTTCTTAGGATAGCATTTAAATATGAACAAATTAATATTATGCCAAATTACATTATAATGCTAAATTACATTACACACATCAATATTTAGCTTGCAATTACTATTTTATACATCAGAATTGAACTCTGAAGGCATGACAGTGCAGCCTGTATTATCCGGTAATCCGGTAATTTAGTATATCCTTATATTAAATATGAATGAATAAGCATTAAATATGCTTTCATATGCTCCCTCTACAACATCACACTCTGATCACACTCCAATCACAACAAACAACAAAGAAACAGACAGAAACCTTTTTTCTACCTTAAATAGCTGAAAAGTCCTGTCTCATCTAGAATGGAGAAGTATGAAGTAAAAGGCAACATCAGACCAAACTGCACTTCATTTAAGAATCTGGATTTATATAACAAGCAATTTGACAGACTACTAATGGGCTAACAGGTGAAGTCTGTGATACTCAGTTTGTGTTTTAAGTTAAAGTATTTCCTAAACAATTTATTGGAAAACCGGAACATACAAAGAAAAAGTAGCTTGATGTTAACTTTTAATGGAAAAACCTCAGGTCCCCGCTAACCAAAAATGAATATTGTCAATGGTGGGTTTTTTTTGACAAAGACTACTAAAAATGTTTCCACACTATTATACAATGTGCTGCATGCTCATATACAATGTTTCATGTAACTCCAGCCCTAACTGCCATTTGTCCTGCATAATAATGATACACGGTGAGTATCACTATGCAAACAATTTTTAAATAATTATTATATTGAAAATTATATTTAGAGAATATATTTCTGACATATTTATATTTGTTATATGCAATATTATACTTGTTATATGCAATATTGTGCGATATTATGATAATATTGTAAACCGTGATAAAAATGATTGCGATACATTTCATTACATCAGCACATGCCTAGTTCATGCGTTCTTAATTGTCAACCGTCATCCTGGAGTAACTCTACTTTGCATAATGTAGTATTCTCCCTGCTAAAAACAGCTGATTCAACTCATGGCCTGATTGATATGAGCCTGTTAGAGCAGGGAACACACTGAAATGTGCTGGGCAGAGTGTACTACAGATTATGTAGTGTGTACTACAGACTACACTCAAATAAAGAACTGCCTCTTATTCGAACCACAGATCTACATCACCCAATGAAAAATGATCAGTTTCCTCAGTGTCTTGTAGAAAAATGTTTGTATTCAGCTGCTTCCTTTTGTTTAAGGCTGGCATACGAGACTGAAGGACTGAAGAGCGGAACAGCAGCTTTGCCAGGGTGTTACCAGTGTGTGCTAACAGTGATCACTTCAGGGTCTAACAACACAGATCTTAATGTGATTTGTTGATAATGGTATTACAACCTGGTACAGGCTGTATTTATCTTCTTTATTGAAGAGAATGAGCCAAGTGCTTTTCAAGGAAGAAGGATCACAGCTAGAGAGTTGACACCATTAATACCCCCCCCCCCCAATGCAAATGACATGGTGCTGTGATTTCCTGGCCTACATTCTGTACCTACTATTTTGTGGGTCATCTCATTCAGTAAGAATGACTTTTAAAATAAAGTCACTGACATTAAAACAGAAGACTGTGGCAAATGTTCAGTGTTGGCACTTCGACGCACAGTATGAAGGGTATTCTGTTCTATTTTCGAATCATAAGGTGAAGGGGACAAACTGCAGTGCATAGATTAGACATAATCTATGCTGACGATTCAGAACTGTCACAATATCTAAACTTTCTATTACATTTGAAAAGGTAAAGGTGTTACTAACATTGTTTCACATGACCTTAACCTGACATGATAGAACTGTAAACAGTAAGGGTAGCTCCAGACATGCTGGCCCAAGGCTGATGGCCTCTTTCCACAGCTGCAGTGTTCTCAGAGCAGGCACACACGCCCACACACACACGCACACACACACACACACACACACACACACACACCCAAATAGGGGTGGAGCATTGACCTTACTAGGAATGATAATTCATCATACCTCTACTTTTGGTCTTCAGATTGAGGTCAGTACCATATCAGCAACACACCCAAAATAGAGCAAACCACCAACAGCACCAAAGCTTCAACATTACAGCACCTACTGTACTCGCTTACACTACAACAATTTCCTGGAGTCTCTCCCTCTATAGATTCTAATATTAAGCACTATCTTGAGTAAACCTTCAAATGTAAATGCAGGAGAGAGATAATACCAGCAAATTCTCAAATACAAGAGTACAAATAATCTAATGAAACGTGATGTTGCAAAGACAATACACTGAATGAACCAAACTGAATGTATTTACCAAACCGAATGGATTTACTGTGTATTGTGTACCTAAATATATAATGTAAAAAATCAGAATGAATGAATTAATCGCTGTTAATATATTAAATAAATACTTACACACTGTAGAGAAAAATACTATACCCTAGACGCCATGGTATTTTAGGATGATTTTTAATATATTGTAAGATGTTATTAAATGATTATAGTGTAAATACGTATTTTTAATATCAATATTATTTTACTAATAGATTGCTAAAAATTACCATCTCTTTCACATCAAACTTATATTTAATCCTCAACAATTTCATCCAGTAACTTTTTAAACAGTAACTGTTCAGATTTGTATTAGTCACTTAGTTACATTATATCCCTTAATTTATTGCATTTTATGACTTCCCTAATAGTGGGGCATGTTCTGGTTAACTGCTATTCACAAGCCTTGACAGATTTTAGAGTCTCAAAGATAACAATTTATTTTCATAACATGCTGAATGAAAACTGTGCTGTTTTCGAATGATGTGCAGATACTACGTGTATGTCCAAAAGTACACAGACACTCATTCCAATTAGTGAATACTTTAGTCGCTGCTGACACAAGTTACTATAATCTTCACAGTGAAGCACTACCAGCAGAACTGGTCAATATGCCCATTGTCAAATATTGAAGTAGTGGAATTGCGTTCTCTGGCATGGTGACCATCCAGTACCTTTAGGATAAGTTGGCGTGGCCTTTGTCATCCAGGCATGATCCAACATTAGTACTTGACCTCACTATGGCTCTTGTTACTAAATGCAAATGAATTCTCATAGCCATGGTGGAACTTGTGATTAATATTCAAGATTTCCTAAGAAATATTGGATGAGCAAGTGTCTACAAACTATTGGACACAGAATGAATAATTTCAGAAAAGGTCAGAAGTGTGTTTGCTTTAAACAGCATATCTTCAAACCATGCATAATAAACAATAAACATAAAACAGCTCTGGCATTTAAATTGGATCACAGAACTAATGCAACATTTACTGGCATGTGCTCATCAGCATGCAATGCTTTAGGCTAAATGGGCTCAGCGAGAGACCAAGCAGATGGACTCATCTCCTCGAAAGATAGTGAAAGATGGCCAAAGCCTGTGTTGCAGTGTGTGCCAGCACATGGTCTGACAGCCCAGATTTAGTCACACTTTCAGGTTACATTTGTCTCATGTTTAAAGCTGGGGGTCATACGCATTAGAACGAGTGAAGAAGGCTTGGTTCAATTAAGGATTTAATAACCTGTTTGAATATTTAGGGTAATCACCAGATCATTTTTCTGAATCTGTTAAATGACTATTAATCAGCCTGAACTAAAGAAGTAATAATAACAGTAAAGAGAAAGTATAACAATACCACTTTGGCAAGATTTCGGCCCTATAGCAAGTGAAAGATAACCAGGATTGGGCACAATAGTCTATATTCAGTTAAAAGAACTGCAATGAAACCACAGCAGAAAGGGTGGGTCCACACACATGGCCTTAAGAGGTTAAGGCCTCAGTGTTGAAACAATAACATTCATGAATCAGTGTTTGAACACTGATGTCTCCTGACACATGTGAATCACACTTGGTGATAGCAAAGAAAATGACACTTACAAAAGCTACTACATGCTTTAATGTTAACAATGAACTTACCGACAAGAAAACGACACGACTCAGAACTCAACATTTACGGTTTATTCCAAATGCCAAACGGAAAAGGTCATCAAATCTGCAAGTTTTTCAAGCCAGAGGCTCTAATTTTTGAATGACTGCAGCATATAGCAAACTTTTATGTTATTGTACAATAAGCGTTTCTGGTAGCATCATAGATACCAGAGAAACCCATCTGAGTTGGACCTAAAATAATGTTGTATAAGTCTATTGTCCAACAAGTGTTGACATTCGTTCCAGTAAAACAGTGTGCATTTGAATATGCCATAACAGAGCTTTACAGGCTGTGCTCTCACTAGTGTCCAAATGTGTTGTTTATGAAACGTAGCTTGTGTTAAATAAGCCAGAGAGCAGTAACACGAGTAGATCCTTCACACATTGTAATTCCTGTGTAAATACTGAATTACAATAGGAGGAACAAACAATACAGGCAAATTAAGCTTTTCAATTACAACAATATGAAGAAATATTATGTAAAGCATTCTTCCTGTATAGCCTTAAAGCAGCCACCTCTAGTGTAAAGTTGTGCTTTGACAAAAAAGGCATGAGAGCTCCTACACAAGGAATTACACAAGTAAAAAAAATTAAATTAAAGCAGAAGTTGCAGAATATCGGCTTAACTAACACCACAGATGCTCATAGTGCCCTGAAAGTACTGAACTGTAATTTTTACATTATCTTGACCATCATCCAAGTCTTCCAAAGGCAGTTATGAGTTTTCACCTTAGCTTTCTAATGGGAAACAATAATAGAGTGGTAGTTTCTGCCAGAAGCTGTTTACTCCAGTCCAATGCACTGCATCCTGTGCATTAACCACATCCTCCTCCCCCGCAGCCCCTCCCTGCCCTTCGATTTGTCTGTGGGATTCACAGTGTGTCACAACTGCCTTTATTCTGCCCTCCTTCCTCTGTCTCACAACCATCTCTCACACACTGACTCATTCCAGAACACCAAACACACGCCATCACAACAAGGCCGTAAAACTCTACACATTGCAACAGCTTCATTATGATTTTTATAGAAATATCATGCATCATGAAGTTTTCATCATTTTTTGATGGAAGGCAGACAGCAATATTAATTAAGAGATTAGAGATCTTGTGTTTCTAAGACCTAAAATAAAAGAAAGTTCTTGTTCTTTGAGGGCATTTGCATGTGACACCATTTATAAAACCCCAGTAGCGGTTATTATTACATGTTATTGAAATTACAAGAACTTCTGTGTGACATAGAAACACCAAACATAGAGGCACCTGGAACTTCCTGAGAATCGACCCCCTGTTCTGCTGCATGGAGGGCTACAGTATTGTCCACTATGCTGGACCAACTACTGTGAGAATATTTTGAATTTTATATTTTTGCCATATTCCCCATCAATGATCAGAATGAACTAAAGGCATTTGCAACACATGTAAGAAGAGACAAAACAGTCAAGCGTTGTTTTTGCATTTTTGGGTGAACGTGCGGTAATTTGCCTTCCATGTAAATTTAATCTTTCGGGCATCTTTCAGTATTTACCAATCAGAGAGACATGTTTAATCTCTCCACTGTCTGATAAAAAAACAGAGAGGCACTACGGCCAAGGGCAAGATCATATTTGCAGTCTCACAGCTCCACACTTCTCACCAAACTCCTCTTACCTTCTGATATATTAACAGTAGTATGATGTCCAGTGTTTCATAACAGTGACAAGCTGTTGGGGATCAGTGTAGATGTCACTAGCAGAATCACTGCTGCATATTAATCCCATGTTAATCCGCATCCTTTAAAACACAACTCTATAGTCAAACTCTATAGTCAAGAGAGCACTTCCATTTTAGAAGTTCTTAAATCTAGTGTATTAAAGTATACAAGGAAGGCACAGATAATCTTTCCATTCACATCCATTTAAGGACAACCAGCAGATTTCACTGGGGTTAAGTAGGAACATAGTTTTGTACAGAGCAATGAAAAAGTGAAAGGTAAAGGTGAACTGAGCTCAGATTTAATTTTTACAATAGAGACCTGAGATTCACGTCCCTAAGTGACAAGCTATGCTTTTATGTTATTCTGTTTGTAGCAGATTAACCTCTTGTGGACGACTGTTAAAGGCCCCTAGTACTGGTCTCGAATCCAAAAGACACTCAAGCCACAGAACTCGTCCCAGTTTCAGGAAGGAAGATGATCCTCAGGCTTGGAGCCTAGGGAGCAGTAGGTCTGTTACAATGCTTCAGTAAATTCAATCTCATGAAGTGGTCAGTGATTACTCTACATTAAAAAGACAGTTATTTGTTTAATCCCTTAAATGCCCAGAAACCACTGGCAGGTCCAGGCTTCCACTGTTGCAACCTAAGAAAATCTCAGCTAGTTTTCCATATGATTCCTGAAAAATAAGCCTGACAGTAAGAATTTTTTAAGATATTAAGATATAAAGATATTACAGATATGTCAGATAAATGACTGCTTTCTAATTTGGTTAACATTGTTTTTTGGACACACTACATGCAAAGTTTCAGCTTTTCTTGTTTTGTTTTTTTGAGCGAAGTGTCATTTTTGAAAAGTTCCACTGAAAATGTGAACAATCCTGATTCTCCTCTTGTGCCTGTGTGTTTACTGGTAAGCACACATTTTGAAAAGTGCACAAGTTATATTGGAAATCAAAAATCTTATATCGAAATGTTCTCATATTCAACCCCCCCTCACTGAATAGGTCCCCCTCTATCGCGTGATGATAACAGGTGGGGAGGGTGGAGCTAGCACATGCTCAGTCACAGTGTGATCATCAGGAATCAAACTCCTGATCTTCCAGTTTTAGAATCAGTACTCTAAACACTCAAAACCACTCAGAAGCATGAAGTGTGCTTATGTGTTCTAAACTGGAACAGCTTCTCTTGTTTGCAACACTGGGGTTAGTCAATATGACCATACAATATGTTTTGATAAAAAAATAATACACTTAAGCTTAATTATACTAGCAGTCTTCAGTGTGTTAATAAATAAAATTTATCAAATCAAATCAAATCAAAACATATTGCTTGAAAAGAATGTTTTAAATAATGAAATGACAATGAAGAACTGTATACTTTTGTTTCTGTGAGAAATAGTATAGTATGAAATGCAGAACTCCCTTAAATTGTACTATAGTCATTTAAATGTATTACGGTATTATTTTGCAATCTGTTACTGTAAAGTTATTATTTTTTAAATGATCATAGTATTCCTTATATATTTCAAGTGTAGGCGGCAGTGCACGCAAGATAAATAGCCAAGTCCTAGTTGGGCACCGTGTGTTTTAACAGAGTTAGACAGCATTAACTTTCCAAAACATTGACAGCTTTTAGAGCTAATGACCAAAGTTGCAGGATATTTTGAAAGCCCTTCGTCACTCAAAGTGTAGATGCGGCGATGGCATGCAATGCACAACTATATTTAAAGGGGAGAAAAGAAAGAGGCTGGAAGAAGAAGACTCTCCAATGCTGTCCTTTGTCAACTGAGTTAAGCTGTTTTCTTTTGTAATTATGTCACATAAATCAGAGAATATAACTCTCATACAATGTCATATCTATCCCCTGTGTTGGATGTGATCCAGCAAGACAAGATGAAAACTCTAACAATGGAGACAAAGTTATTTTAAGCCTACATGGTTTGTTTTTTGGTTGTTATTCATGGCTCTTTCTGAACAATACCACTATCACTCTGTCCAGTAAGGATTTCTTTTTACATACTGCATTTAAGGTGTGGCAAACAGGTCTGCTGGGATGCGTGTACACTTTAATAAATAGTGACATCCTGTCAGCAACAGCAGCTATGTATTTGAAGACAGCAAACTACACCTATAGCAGAAGATATTTTAGGAGCATTCAACACACAGAAAACGAAAAAGTGAAGCCCACACACCTCCAAGGAACTGAACACTTGCATTTCAGATGACTAAAACCTTGCCCACTTGTTTACATTTAGGAACTTCGTCTTTTATGAATAAGGCTGGCAGACGGAGGCAGCACCTGTCACCACGTGGGAGCAAACGCAACATCTGCTCATTGAATCCGGTTCGTTTCCTTCTGTCTAACCCTCCATACATAGCGCCACATGTTCACATCTCCCCAGAGCCATATGTGGGATGGATGATGTACTGTGGAAGCACTAAAACTCCCAGAAAAGAACTGCAGGATAATAAATCACGAGTCACTTTCTCAAGGTTGGTTATTTAACTTGACCGTGACAGCGGTCACTCTCTATAGCCACGCTCTGTTAAGGGTTCACACTACAGAGATCATCCTTGTTTGAAAGGGAAGGGGTGCATAAAGACACCAGCAACAATGTGTAGTTTTGTTCCAGAGTGGGTGGCCTGGAGCATTATAGCCTCCACACAGCCTCCCATGAGATCTCTGAAGAGAGAGAAAGAGTCCGAGGAACGCTTAAAGCTGCTCTCTAGAGCTCTTCTCAAACAGAAATGAACTAGCTTCAAGGCTATCTGCATATGCTAGCAGTTATTTAGCTATGAACTATAGCAAATGCATAGCAATGAGGTTTAGAATGGAGTATGGAACCCAACTATCCTAACAGATCCTTAGACATTGGATGAAATCAAACTTTTTGTAATAAAACCTTGAATTTTTACTGATCAAAGTAACAAGGTATCAATTTAGATGGTCCGAGAGTTAAACCATCTTCAGCACTTTGTAAATCAGTGGTACATTTTCACCCTGATTATACCAGGTCATTTTTTGCACCTTGCGTATTATGTCAGGATTATATCTGGGTTAACTAAGCCACATAAAATGCAAGTGTAAACACAAAAATGACACATTTAAAACAGAAACAATTCTGGAGGTGCTCTTCAGGAGGTGGTCTGAGAGACATCTGAGCCACCGTTATAAGATAAGATAAGATAAGATAACATAACATAACCCTTTATTAGTGCCAAGATACAACCAAAGTACCAGTACTGTGACAGTCATTTTTCACCATTTCACTGCACTACACTGTGTTTTAATGTCTGTGGTTCATGACGCTGATGACGCAGGAGGATAATTATTCTTAACAGCCTTCTCTTTTAAACACTGTGTTTGGCAAAATTGTGCCTTTCTTTTGAATAGAAGAGGAGCAGCAAATACAATTGGTTGTTGTGTATGAGCTGATTTGCATGTCACTGGTCACATCCTGATCAGATTTCAGTCTGGCTGACCAGAGACACATTTGAATACCAAGAGTAAACACTCTTGGTATATAAATGTGTCTTATCAGGATACAATCCAGATACCAGCCACATGAGGTGACCAGGTGTAAAAGGGGTCTTGATTCATCACTTTAGGGCAAGTGTTAAATGTGCTTTTTCTACCTTCACCTCGTGCTCACCATGAAACATGCAGAAGCTTTGGTCCCTGCTTTCATATCGTCTCATCTAGACTCCTGCAACATTTTTATTCCCATTCCTGGCAAAAGCTACATTCTTTTCAATATGTTCACAATTCAGCTCTCTCTAGAGTTCTAAAAAGTTCTACTCACATAAAATTTCTCCTCACATTCTCCTTGGTACCTTTTCAGTTACACTAGCAACTCATCCATAAAGTGCAATAAACTCCTACATACATACAGCTATTGGATACTTTGATGGTGATATCCTGTATGCACAGGTGTTTGGCCGCTTTGGATTGGTCTAGGTCATTAACAGTCAGTTCAAGAAGGTCTCTGTTACTTTTATGTGCTTCTTGTGTAATTTTTCCCAGTTAAAACTTCAGACGACGCTGTTGATAATAGCTTGTAACTGATTTATATGTTAAAAAAAACATTCGAATTAAATAAATACAGTCAAAATTGCTATTTCAAACTGCAATGTCCATATAAAATATTAGCCTTTCTACAATATCCTAACATTTTTGTTCAGGTTCTGGCTGTCAAACCAGAGTGTTTTGATGGAGACTAGTGCTGGACCATTACAGTTTACTTATCACACGTGCCTGGAAAAGACAACATGTCTGCTGAAAGTCTGTTCACAGTATGACGTTACAAAAGGGACATAAGCTTATAATAAATTACATTTTGTTATTTATTTGCTTTGACATTAATATTTCTGGATTAATCTGATTCATCTTTTGACTTAAGCTTCAAAAATGAATTAGTAGGTGAGTATGGATGCATAACTCCTAACAAGAAAGAAAAAGATAATAAGGAAGAAAAAGCACCGAAACACTTTCACAGGTTGGCTGGTTAAAAGTGAATTCGATTCTGAGCTGCATGCTGCATAACTGGATCTGGTCAAGTGACATCATGTGGGAGAAAAGGGTTCCAGACCTGCGGAAGGGACATGATGGCTCTGATTTTGGTCACAACTAATAAGGCAGTGTTCCCACCAATCAAAGTCTTTCACTCTGCTATTTAAATTGACTGTTATTGCAGTGCTAAACAATGTGTCTAACACAGAAACACAAGTTCTAATAATGATAAAGGGGGTCCACAGAGACTCCTGAACCGGACAATGATGGAAAAATAATTTAGACTCTTCTCTCTAGTGTCCTCCTTTATGGTTTAAAATATTTCCTTTCACAATACTTTTAAATCCTTCATCATACTCCAGTCATACTGTCTTCCACCTCCTCTCTACAGATAACAGATAATATACATTTGAGCAATATTTTGTTTGATTTAAAATATAGTGGTGCTATATAAAGTAAACTTATTTTTGTACTCTAGTGTCTATGGAGGTGGTAGGTGATCGACAAGCAGGTCTTTAATGTTAGTTTATTAAAGCTACTGTGAACATTTCTACCAAACATAAGAATCAGAATCAGAATCAGAAAACTTTATTTATCCCGGAGGAAATTGTTTAAAGGGAGGGCGATCCGAGCCTGATTCAAGTTCTGATAGGAGTTTTAAAATACTGTTTCAAAGGGCATCTTTGTGAAGTGCACAGAAAGCACGTCAGAAATGGAAAGGGTTCCATAATGGTTTCATCATAAAAAATGGATGACAGAGGTACCTTCAAACACTCACGCAGTATGGGACCCATAGGCAGATCAAGACTGAAATGTTCCCGAGAAGAAATGGAAAGATGCAGTCCATTATACAGAGAGGTTTGAGAAGTACACTCAGAGAATGGTCCAATGAAATGCTGTGGTTGAAATGGATCTAAAATGTTTCCCACAGGAGGCAAATGGGCTGAATCCTGTAATTGGTACTATAGTGGTCAAATCTAGAATTGCTTCATGTCGATCTGAGACCTGGCACCTCTCTCATATGTTAAATATAATTATGTAACACTTTATAGAGTTAAACCAAGAACAAATATTATAATATTTTTTTCTCAAAAACTCAATATATCTAACATAACAAAATGTAGAAAGGCTAAGAGATTGGTTTGCAAAAGTAAAAGCTGATCTTTAAGTTCAATGAAACTTTTATGCTGATGTTTACAAATAACATCATAAATATGGATTACATTGATCCAAGATCAGTTCTCCTTAGGAACGCTTTGAGAATAACAGCCTGGTGTTGTCTGAAATTATTGTCAGTAGTGATGATGTTTGGTTCATTTTTATAGGTCAAAGTAAGTCATACTGTGTCCTAAATCATATCCACAAGTCTATGCCACCTTAATAAAGAGCCAAGCATGGTTTAAGCATATTGTAAAAAGTTTTGATTATGTATTATTATCAAAACTATAGACCTCTAGTGTTTGTTAGCTACTTTGGCCTCATGGTTTCAGAACTATAATAAAGAGGAAAATACTGGATTCCAAATATGGCTTTTCTGACAGACTATATCTGGGAAAACTGGAAAACTGCTGTGAATGTTCTTCCCTCAGAAGAGTTCCGGCTGGCTTGTAACATCCATTTATTAAATATTTACCCATTAGGAGCTGTTTGTTTAGCTTTTTCAAAGCCATGTAAGAGAAAATGTTCTATGTTTTGGAGCTTCGTTTTTGACATACTTTTTTGTTCCAGACCTCCAACTAGAGAAAAGCATTGTTAGGATTTTACTAATATCAGTACCAACACTTATCAATACTCTTATTAGTACTACTAATTAGTACTATTAGTACTATTAGTACTACTGCTACTAGAGAGGCGCAATCGCTACAAATGCCTGGTCATCAAATGTCTTGTGGTGATGTGCCGAGCGTCGCTTCCGTCCCTCCTAGTTTAGTACTGGTTCTTGATATCCCACCCTCCCACTTGTCCCCAACCTCAGCACTAGCACCTGGGCTTGATTAAGAACTAGGTGTTGAATATACTGTACCTTATTTGAGAGGTAGATTTTAGGCATTCTTAATATTGGCATTTCAGAAATTCAGCTTGTGAGTCTATGAGTGTCTTGGCTTTATCTCTTTCATTGGACACGCAGATATACCACACACACACACACACACACACACACACACACACACACACACACACACACACACACAGAAAATGAATCCCCCCTACCAACTCCTCCTCACACTGAGTGTGTGCACAATGAGATAACGTCCAGTCCTTCCATATAAAAACACAAAGAAAACCCATGTTTGCCATTGTTGGTACTTCATTGTTCTCTTGATCGATGTGAAAGACCCCATAATAATGGAAAGAGTATTTCACTGAGCTACAAACAGCTCTTTACTGGCACATGGCCCGTACAACATTTCTCAATCCGTTGCCATGGTGACTCAGAAATGTTAAGAAACATTTTTCTGACACATGGTACAGCACATAGCGATGTATTCCAATATGTAAACAGGAATGTAAACACACATCGTGACCTCTATTTGACCACAAACACCTATAGGATCCCCTTTTAAGTCGGTCCTTTCACTGAGACAGTACACCTTGCCCTTCTGTGAACTTGTCATTTAATACACAGCAAAGAGCAATCGCCCCATTTCCAACTGAAATATTAATGCTGCCATTTAGATGTAAAGGCAGTTTAAGTCAAGTTGAGATATCTTTACTGCCTGTATGCATAGTAGAGTGACACTAATGAGAAGAATGAAGACAACAGTTATGGCCTCACTGTGATGGTAATCTAAGGAAGGATCAAATGGACCAATATTGTTTCCCCTATTAAAGAATAAAATTGAAAAAATGGAAAATTATGCTTTTTTTAACTGATAGGACTCCAGCTGAAGTGGACTGCTGTGAGTAAAGTGTTTCTGTGAGCTCCAACTGTCTCCATTTGGTGAGAGTCGCTGAGAAGCAGATAGACTGCAATTTTAGTGAATAAAAATGTTCTATTAGATAAGGATAAGGTCATATGACATACTGGTACTAATCATATGTCAACTTATTACACCAGAGTCGAAACCTGCATATCGTCACTGTTGTAACAAAAGCTCATATTTCAATATGGTAACTTGACAGTTAATATAAAAACGATTATTTTGGGCCATTTCTGTTTTCTATTATGGATTATTAGAGTCAGAGTCAGGTATTTTAAATCATGTAAAAGAGTAGAAAAAAAGTACAAAAGTTGAGATATGAGGTCTTCTTCATGTGTGAATATTTGACATATTTTAATCATTAACATTTCTTTAAGTATTTTAAGCATCTGATGCTACACAATGTGGCTGGACAACACTCATCATTCATTTAGAAATGTTTCTGCGCTATAAAGTTATGTAAACAAAAACACTCGATGTATCAATAACTAAGTATACCGAAATATGAATATTATTAAACATTGAATCTTATAGGGTTTGTTACACAAGAGAAACCTACATTAAATAAAAGCTTAAAAAGTTTTCTGATGTATAATTTCCACAGGAAAGCAGTCAAGGGTGGGCAAGTGGAGTTTATTGGTGCTGTAGGTAAGATAGGGCTTGCAGTGTTTAATGCTCAGATAAGTTAACAAAAGGACCATAAATGGGAACTCTGCTGGATATTCACTTCTGGTAATTACAATGTAGGACATTAGAAAAGGAGTCAGTGCTGCTAAATTCTGGTCATGGCAAGGCATATAAAAAAAGCAGACCAGCCAATCATCCTTCCAGATACTCTTAATAACTGTCCTGAAGAGGCAACAGTGCTGTATCCTGACTCTACACACTGGGATAGGTCGGTCACTTGAGATGCTTTCAGGCATCACATCACAAAGTGGTGTTATTGATGCTCAGAGTGAGTTCAGCTTAAGTGCTAAATGTTTTAGATGTAGATCATCATTGCTGGTTAATGATACATATGATGATGGAAGCTAGAAGGCATAGAAATTCCTATTCCAAAATGTTAAGGCTGCAGTTTTGTCATGCATTATGGAGTTTCTAGAAAAAGGAAAAAAGTGGTTTAAAACCTCACTAACTTCTGATTTAAAACATCACTAACTTCTGTCTACTGTTATATCCAAATATTTAATGTACTACATAATAGTATTAAATATTATACACAATAGTATAGCATGTATGAAATCTTATCAAATTTTGATAATGGGCCTGAAGCAGATGCAGCATCCCACTTTCCCTCTATTATATAACTGTTATATTCAAACTTAAAGCCACTTTACCAACATGTGAGCATGTTTCAGCACAGAAATACTGTTAATCATCTTTGCGAATGAAATAATAGTAGTATATGCTAAGACGTTTCCCACTTTACCTGAATTCACCCTTCGTGATGACAGCATCTGCACATTATACAGGGCACAGTTCTGCTAGTCTGACTGATCATGCAAGAACAAGTTTTTGGACTGCATGGCATGCAGGACTGATACTTTAGGCCATGGAAAACAGCAGAAACGTGGAAAGGTGTAGCAACAGTTATCTTGACTCAGTCTTTCATTTCCACACACACCATTACGTGTGTTGTACACAGAAAGTCACATATTTGCCTATGGGGATAAAAGCCCCTCACTGGTGCTCATTAGACACATTCAAAGGAGGATCTGAGTCATTTCATTCATTATTCATTTTGATGCCATATCCTTTCAAAGTTTTTTAGACTTATGGGACTCTAGAGGTGTGATATTGGTGGGTTTTTTGCATTCTGTTGTATCAACGGGTTCAGGAACATTTTAGAAAATATTACAAATAAAAACAAAACCTTTTGATAGCTGTGAGCTGTTTCCACAGGAAAATTCATGCAATTTAAATAACCATGTGTGTAAAGGTAATGTTGGTTTACAAGTCACTGTAAGATCTGCACTATTTACGGAGTAAGCATTTAAATGGAATAACCAACAGCCTCGAGGAGAGACATATGACTTCTATTAAACACCCCACAGTCAGATGTAGCAGCAGAAACAGTGTTGACTTACCCAGCTGGACTGAAGTTGAAGTCGGATTTCCGGATGAAAAAGTGAAGAGATCGAAAGTGCGTGAGGCTGAAGACTCGCAGGCGGACTAAAAGAACTCGCAAAAAACTTGAACTAATCTCTCCAGCGTCGTCTCTTCATTCGGAATAAGCCCGCAGGATCTCACTAGTTATGCAATAACACAGTCAGTGCGCACGAACAAGTGAAGAGGCATCATCTCTACTCCACAAGCAAGAGGCAGAACATGTCGAAGGAGAAACGGCACTTTCTTCTGAAGGATGAGACGCTCCGAGTTTGGTTCCACCTAAGAAGGTGTGGAGGACGCCCATAGCCCACAGCTGAACGCTCCAGTTCAGGGGCCGATGTGGGTCGTTTCCCAGAGAGAGAAAGAGAGAGAGAGAGAGAGAGAGAGAGAGAGCGCGTGGGTGTCCTCAGGGGCGGGTCTGACCACTAACTCCATCTTCTCCGTGACGTGAGAGCAGCATCTCGCCAAAAACTACCGCCCATCTGAGTCAACTGCTAACACTCTACACGTCCAAAACAGTCCAGACACCAATTCTGAGGGAGTCCACCTACTTTAGGATGCACACCTACTTTAGCCTGTACGTTCTCCATAGAAAAGCACTGCCAATAGACACCCTAGAAAGTCTAAGGTCGCCGTGCCAAATGGCGAGCCTGAGCTAGCAGGTTTAAAAGCTCCTCAGAATTTAGCAGTGGAGCAGTGGAACAGTTCTCATGACTGATGGAGCTTCATACAGAACCAATGTGATTAGTTGAAGAGTAAGAGTTTCATTGTCATTCTAATTTCTTACGACGAAATTCTCGCAACATCTTTCCATTTGCAGCAGCAGTGACAAAAAAGAACAGGGTTGGTACTACAAAACAGAATCTTCCTAGAGGCTTTTTATGCAGCAAAATGAAGACAAATCTTCTGGTAATACCCTTGATTTTAGAAGTAATGTTGGAGAAGCAGATGGACATATGGTATATATTCTTTATACAGTCAGGATGCTATTTTGAACTTAATTCAGTCTTTTCTTCTCTCCAGATTATCTAATAATGCTTCACCATGCTTTGAAGGTATTAAATTGATGCCTAACTAAGTATGTATGACATTCAAAAAGTGGCTTACATTTCTCCATAATGATTATTTAATGAGAGTGAAGTGTATGATTCTCTCACATTAAAGGAAAGATTTGTTGTGTGTAGTGATCAGAAAGATCTTTCATGTTTTGACCTAATGTAATGCATAAGGGCAAGAAAGTATCCTTGATACTCATTATATACAGCTAAAGCAGGCTTGGAGTCATTGCATTCATGATTTATTCTCATCGACCTGTCAAGTAGAAGTTTTCACTGCAAACAACATCATCAGATAGCAGCACAAGCCTATTGGAAGTGCTCAGGGTTATAGAGGTGTTTTTGCATTCTGATGTATTTACTGACTGAAATAAACTTGGCGAGGAAAAATACAATCTTTTGGAACACCAAACCCAAACAGGGGCATTCAAACTCTTACTGCCACCAAAAGACAGCATTTGCCATATCCTTGTGTAGCCTACGTCTGCTCATTTATACACAGTACGGTCTCGTCATCACCATGACAACACCAATAGGATGAAACAAGTCGACAAAGAAATGACAGACTGCCTTAATGTTTCATGCATGGATGCAAATTCTTGGCTGAATCTCTCATGGAGTTGGCTATTCTAAAAACAGCCCACTGGGTGTGTAAAAATGATTTTTTCCCCCCTCTTTTTCTTTTTTTTGGTCTTGTTAGGGTGTGATCTATCAAAGGACAAAACTGTTTAAGGTCAGTGAATACCTCACCCCTTCATATTGTCCATATAATGGAAAGAAATGGAAAAAGACAAAGAAGCTTCTAATCAACAAAATGAGACCATGGTACTGGATTGATGGATTGTGAGCTGAAAACGGTTTTCCTCGTCATCTAGTATATACCAGTTGTGTTCAAAAAAGTGAGCTTAAAAGATTATGATGATATAATGCATGCAAGAAAACAGATGTCAAATCCTAGGATCTTGTTTTCATGTTGCTTGATTTTTTGGAATAGATGTTCTAGTAACTGCTCTCGAGGGATATTCTTAGTCATAGTCCAGAGTGCTGTGTTGTGGGGGTGTGTTCACCATGAACTGGGTATTTTTAGCACATTCCTGGGGTATTACACACCCCCTCGCCATGGAGAGGGTTGGGGTGTGTCGGAGGACCAAACACTCATTCATTAGCCGTGGGTGTGTGCGTGACTGTGCAAGGCTTGTAGGCGTTCACCAAATAGACCGGGTATAAGTAAACATTCCAGTCCTCTTTGAATAGTCGTCGTGCATTTGTCCTGGGGTTTCCCAGATTTAAATTCACTTAGACTCAAGCAGACACTTAGATGTAACTCTCTGCAAAGTAAATGTGATAAGGTATGCAAGAAGCTTTGCTGGGAATTCTGTTTAGATGGCACATAGTCTGGTCTAGTTTGTTTTTATGTCCGGCAGTTGTTTAGCCAGAGGTAAAATATGCCTTGTTATTTTATGAAAGGTTCTTGTTGAATATTCATTATTTCAGTTGGTCCTGTTTCCAGCCTTCTGTTTGAAAGGTCCACGCAATGCACATGTCTACACGTGGTGGAAAAAAAAAGGTTCACAGAACCCATGTTGGACAGCACTCCAGAAAGATGTGCTATTCTGCCATCTAGTGTATTTTAATTTGCATTGCGAAAGGAAACATTTACCAGGTCCACCTCCCTGGCCTTGGTAAATGTTGTCTTGTTCGGATGGTATTTCCAGGTCAAATGTTTCATCTTTCTGAGTAAAAATAAATACATTTGAGTTTGCTGAGACCAGAGATATACAATTTTCAGTTTAGTTTCAGTAATTTTCAATAAAATGTTTTAATTTTGTTTTTGTTTTCTTAAAATGAGTAGTTTTTCATTTACACTTTTCACAGTAATTATTAACTGAATTCTATGAGAAGTTTGGTTAGTTTGACTGAAAGCTGGAGATCCTCGTCTGTTTGGGACATCGCCATCTGCTGGATCATTATGGTGTGAAAACGTTACAGGTATATACCTTTGAAAGACATCTTTTGTATTGGAAATTGTGGTTTTTGCTATTTGGAAATAAGTGATTTTATTTATAATTCTGGTTACAATAATGTCTTCTGACTGCAAGAATATTTTTCAGGTTTTAGCTGCTTGTGTCTCTTTCTGATAGCTTACCTTAAGCACCACAACCTGCAAAACAAATCAAGGTTTACCTCAATACTATCTGGATTTGTGTGTATGTCATAGACTGAATGACTTGTACAACCATGGAAATAAACATATAATTCCACCATTGCAGAAAGCGAACTTAAAATGACCAAACTCAGACAATTTGAGAGTTTAATTTGATGTGTTCGATCAAAGCCGAGACCATTGACCAGATGTAAAGATTAGCCACGGAGAGGTGATGATAAACCAGCAAAGCTAAAAACGAGAAGACTGCACAATATTCAATATAGTGAGTTCAATTTTTCCAGCCTTTATGGGAAGCTTTCTCTGTGGGTGAAAAATAGCACTGAAATGACATAATGTTTCATGAAGGTCTTTCAAATAGAAAAGATACCAAAATAAATTGCATTCTTGTTTTACACATTCAAATCACTGCAAACAACGACTGTGAATATGAGCGCTTGGAATAGAACAGGAGACAGCTCAGCCTGCTGGAATATCTCTTCAGGTTGGGCAGAGTTGGAGAGAGAGAGAATAAAAAGATGTGCTGTGTCCTCAAGGACACTCATGGGGCAGATGTACACATCCCTCTGAGAGTCATGCTTTTCACAGGTCTGAAAGGACTTTAATGAGAACAGGAATGAAAAGAACATTGTTCTCAGCGAGGCTAAGGTCAACATAGCACCCATACCTATGTCCACAGACTGTAAATTCTCAGAATTCTGTTGTGTGTAGAGAAACACTGTTGGCTTTAGCGCTATTCAGACACTAAATGCCTATTTTTTGGTGTCATGATTACTGTTTATGGTTCCTGTAATTCATTGAAAGATATGAAAATTTAACTCACACGAAAGAGTATCTTGGAAAGTGAAGTTAGTAGCAGAGAAGAATTGCATGGCATATTGGCAGTGTACCCAGACAGTGTGGTCTTCACTTTCAGCCCAGAAGGCAGCAACAGTTGCATCAGGGAATTACGTATTCTCAATATTCCCACTGTTATACAGCAAAAAGAGAGAAAAATGTGTAACACAACATCAAAAAGTCAAAGATGTTTCACAGCTCCATGAACATTTATTCTGGCTCTTAGTGCCTAAACTTTAACTTCAGTTGTGGAAGTAGTAGGAGTTGAAGCCGCAGAAGGAGTGTTTTCTTCCGGTGTGATGGTTATCCCGTAGGTCCATGCTGGCGCCTTGTAGGTTTTTATAGAAGTGGTGGTGGGCCCCTGTCTGGCTGAAAGAGTCCTGAACTTCTAGCAGCACAGACTTGGAGTGGAAGATTCCATTCCCATCAGCCCTGTTGCTTGTTGAACCTTCATACTGGAAGGGGGCACGGGAGGAACGGGGCTGGATGCAGGAGAAAGTGCGGGAAACCCCATTTACCATCTCTTCTTCCTCCTCTGACTTTTTTCCTGTTTGCTCCAAGCCCGTAAACCCATATGCCCTGTCCACATCGGGTGGTGGCAGCTGCCTATGGTCAAAAGGGTTCTTCCTTGCCATGTACATCTGGGCTTTGTTATTGGACAAATCTCTCCAGCCTCCCTGATCTTCCTTTACTTGCAGGGCAGGCTGAAAGGTGTTTTGTTTGAGAAATATTTCTAACTTGGTCTTATCTGTCTCATTTTGTATCTCCGCAGGCTTTTTGATGGTTGGATGTGGTGCGTAGAGCTTAGTCCTACACACACAATTTCTGCTCCAACATACTTCACATTCATCGAGTGTGCTATTAAATTCTGTGCTCATTTGACTTGATTCACTGGCCTCATTGTCGTTGATTACTCTTGCCTCAATACTTGCATTATGTGGCATAGACCACTTGCCAAGCATATTGTCAGCAGTACCCTCAAGAGCGCCAAAAGTTTTTCTGGAGACTAGACCACAGCCAGGAGGTTCTGTGGGGAAGGAAGGTGAGGGGGAAGGATATCTGCTTTCTAAAGGACACCTATTCTGCAGGATCCTGGCCTTGCGTCCCTCCAGTGGTCGAGAGGGCAGGAAAGTGGGGTAAGATCGCTCCCTCTGAGACACACCAATGCAGAGCATCCAGTGTTTGTTCAGACATCCCAGTGATTAAGACATACATGTCAGAGAACAAAAAGAGGAAACAAAGATTGATGGAAATTACACATAAAAAGATGACAAAAAATGTCAAATGGCATTTGTCAGACCCTGGGAAAAATAACAAGGATGCGTGGTATTATTTCCACTTAAACTCTCTGGAACTTCGTGTTTGTTTCATACCATCTGTGCTGAGTAGGGACTCATTTCTCCTGTGATCAGGCCAATTGTCTTCTCACTGAAGTCGTCCAGTTTTATTGGGTTAGTAGGCCCAGTACCTGGGAAGAAATTCTATATTTGTACAAGCATTCAAAGAAAATACATAGCCCATAGCCCATAGTACATGTCTCATTTAACAATATGGCTGTTTATTTCTTCTAGAAGAACTATTTTTGGTTCCTTAAGATATTATTTTGGACAACCAGTTTTTGTCTACACCATTGCTCAATGAACCTTTTGGTGAACTTTTTTTTTAAAGGAGTGCATGTCTGTATACTTTCTTTTGTAGCAGGGAATTCTGCAGAGCAAGCAACATCAAATTTAGTCCATCTACATACATACACAATGTCCATTTTTGTCTGATATCTCTACTATAGTAGCTGTGAATATAATAGATCCTTCCAGTGCTCAGTCATTGCCTCAAGATGTTTCTAATCAATTTTTCAACTTTTTGATTTGTTCATCTTTCCATATTTTCCTGTGCTGTTTGTGTTTCTCTGTGTTTTTTTTAAACCTATACTGAACTAGATTATTATAAATGCAGCATCCAACCACCAGACTTGTATACTCCATGCCCTAGTTTAGGGGTTTCCAATCCCAAATTCTGAAAGCCCACATATTTTTGTACTTTTCCACACTGATTTATCTCATTAAGAAGCTCCTCATGTAATGGGTCACGTGTGTTAGAGCAGAGAAAACAACCAAAAAAAGATCCCATGCCCTAGTATCTCTAATGACACCTTTGTGTTATGAGGCAGGCTCCACAGTGCACCTGCTGATATGCTTTACCTGTGTAGTGTAACTGATATGAAGTGAGCCACTGGGCCTTCTCCAGGTTACGCAACATGTTGGCAGTGCGTTCAGATAGTGTGCACTTCCATTCTCGCAAAGTCATATTGGGGCATAGCGTTTTTGGAGCCTTGGGGTAAAACACCTGTGTCTCTCCTTTTACTGGCTTGGTGTGCTGATGGACAGAGGGGGAGGACAGCTGTCACAGACTTCCTAGAGTTTGATGTTTAATGTTCTTTGAAACTCACAGTGATACAGTGAGACATTCGTAATGCAACTCACATTCTGGAAGCCACTTTGCCCAGGCCAAGTTGCTATAGACCTTCTGGTTGCCATGGGAACGACAAGGAGTTCATGACGGTAAGGTGCGCCTGCAACCCAAGCAGCATTGTTTAGGAAAAAAAACTCTCTCTTTCTCTTTATCACTCTGTCTCTATCTCTCTCTAGGTCTCTCTCTTTCTCTCACTCTCACTCTCTCTCTTTCTCTCTCTCTCTTTCTCTCTCTCTCACTCTCTCTTTCTCTCTCTCTCTCTCTCTCTCTCTCTCTCTCTCAAAGTTTAGCTGTAATGTCTTTATGTTGGAACTCCAGTGTTATTGCCTTCTTTTGACCTTTTGGTTTTTTCAGCATTTTGACCTTTTCATTTTTTAGACTAATATGCAAATATATGTTTTGTGTGAAAGTATTATTTTCATTATATGTACCAACAGTGTCAGACATTTCTTGATTCCCTATCATTACAATAAAAATAATAATCATGCATTTTATTTATAGGCACCTTTCAAGGTACTCGAGGACACCTTACAGTACATTGTAGAGTCAAATGTACAGTAGTGTGCAACAGTGTAACAAGGCATAAAATGCAGCATGGAGGTATTTCTCCATCCATCCGTTTTCTACCCCTTTTTCCCGCACTTGGGTTTGGGGTGGTGGTATTTAGACATACAGTATTTCATATCTTTATAGGAAAACGTTTGTGAATGATCAATTAAAGGATATTTAGACTCAGATTGTCCAATCAATTATATGACTATTAAGTGTATGAGTAGGTCACCCTGCTCTATTTGTAAACTGTATTTCCATTTACATTTATGGCATTTAGCAAACGCTCTTATCCAGAGTGAAAGTATCTTTACTATGAAGGTCTACTCTTCACCACACATTTAAACACCATCAGACCAACACTGAAACAAATAGTGTATATAAAATGAACGCCAGTATTTTCCAGGAATAATGTTACCATCTGTTTATAGCTCTTTAAAGTCACCTGTACTACAGGAAGATTGTTATGTGGACTAATAAGGCAAAAATAATTTATTTCAAACAGTAAAAAAGTTTGCCATATTTTAATGTCGCTATGAATTATGGATTGTCTCCATAATAGGTGGTGGTGGCCTAGTGGTAGGATACTTGCCTCTGGACCAAGAGGTCGTGGGTTCGAATCCTACCTCCAGCACAC
>JBBJLS010000006.1:8609294-8620970 GCA_037577275.1 Bryconaethiops microstoma
TATATATACAGAAATATATAATATTTGTGTCAAATAAAATTTAAACAATAGTTTTGTTTTAAAATGTATGGCAGTGTGTTCCCTGCATACTTACATAAAAATATAACTGAATAATTTCTAGTAGTCACTGTAAGTCTTAATATTAAAAACTGATTTTAATTATTTTTATAATTACTAATATTTTACCTATATAGTTACCTATATTAACCTGATATGTGTTTTTCTCTGATGTAGAGATGCTCATCCACTCATTACAGCATCTCAAATGTCACAAGCTTTTCTCTCTGTAAGAACGCTGTACATTGTAGTCTAACTAACCAAATAGGAGCAACCAGTGTGAGGCAAAACATGATTACTTCAATTATGTCAAAATGTCTGAGAAACCATTTTTTCTGGACAGCATCTCGCTTAAAAGATTTTTTTCCTGTGTGCACTGGGATGTTCATTCCACTACTTAAATGCTGGACATCGTTATAACATGGCCAAGGGCGAGCCTTCCTCACCCACCTGCTGAACTCCAGTCTCGGGAGGTCCATTAGTGCAAAGAGTCCAGATACGCGCCACCTACAGTGAATGGGAATGGCTAGGAGCAGTTACTTGAACTGGGTGCATGCCTGTACAAAGAGCTTCCCGTGGGGTAAAAAAAAATCTTCAGACCCAGCATCTTCCATCCAGGCCACTATATTAGATAGATGGTAGATGTTGCAGCTTATGTGGAAGTTGTGTGTCTAGTCTCTGTGCTCATTGGTAATATGAATGCAGTGTCAATTCTCTTAGGAGTATTTTCTTTGCTGCTTTAGATCTATGCAGCTGGGGAAATGAAAAAGCAGTAATTGAATATTTGAATAAATGACAGGAGGTTCCCTTAGCTAAAATGGAATGAGACTCACTTGAAAGGAATGGCTGTATAACTGATATAATTTTGCCATGGCTGGTTAGGCCTTTAAAGTCACAGTCACAGGCAGAATACACTGCCCTATTCTCAAATAACCAACAGGTGCAAAGAATTTAAAGATTGTTTTTAAAAAAATATTTTTATTTTTACAGCTTTCTGAAAACCAACTGAAAATTACAAACCCTTATTCTAGCAATCAGCAACTGCTTCAAGTAAGTTCTACAAGAGAACTGCTAACTTTCCAGCTTGTTGGTACACACTCCTGTAACTTGTCTATACCCGCAGGACCATCGCTTTAGTGATGAGATTGACAAGCTGACGGGTTATAAGACGCAGTCGATCCTGTGCATGGCCATTTGTAACAGTGATGGGGAGGTGATTGGAGTGGTGCAGGCCATCAATAAAAACCCCAGTGGAACTCCTTTCACGGAGGATGATGAAAAGGTGAGCTCCATCACCATGTCCAATAATGCATCACACTGTTAGTCAATTTATAGTCATTCATGAGCTGTTGTATGAGAGGGATAGGTGCCCACTTGGGTGGATAAACAAACAGAACCAACTGGGTGCTCAGAATATCTTTATTCCTCCAGAACTCTTGTAAAACATGATTTCCCAGTGGTTTTGTTGCATTTATTCTGATATTCAAAAAACATAAGCTAACAATGTATACACATTTTGGCGATGTGTCATTTTCTGCTTGTCTTTGAGCAGGTAAACATAAATATATACTCCTTTTATTGTTATTTTGATGAAACAAATCAGTATTAGGCTCTTAATGATGTGAATTCTGTTCTAAATATGCGCACACTCCCTCATAAACTATCGCAGTGCATCCAAAGATGGCTTGGAGCTTCCTTTATACAGTGATAGATTGTGGCATACAGTTCCACGTGCTGAACCATTTTACTATAGGCAAAGTGGGCATACTGCATACTTTTCTTCAGTATTGAGTAAGATTTTGAGTAAGTATTTGAGTAAGTATATTTTCACTTACGTTTAGTTTCATTGTACTTTTTCCAACCTGGGAAAAGAGAGGGTTAATTTAGAATTCTGAAACAGTTATCTCACAAACTGCAGAAAGAGCGAATGAAAAACAATAGTTAGTAATTGTTAGCTGTGTGTGACGCATCTTAGAAATGTTTCAGAGACTATAAAGAACTTGTTTACATAATCTTAGGAAACAGGTCGACTCCAGCACAGGCCTGAAGGACATTTTGCACATGGTACTTACTGATTAAATAACAGAAGCCTGAAACTGTTCTTTAAGCTTATCATTCTGGTCCTAAGGAATGAAAACTGTAGAAACTCAGTTTGGGGAGGGACTGTGAGACTGCTCTGAAACACACAACAGACTATCCTCCATGTCTTTTTGGAGTAACGGGGGCTCCACTTCAACCTTTATGTCATGGAGTAAAAGTATTCTTTTATTTTATTATGTTACATTACTATTAGAAGTACCTACAGTTTTCTAACTACTTAACCTGGTGCATTAGACCATTTAGGGAGCACGCTCATATGTAGTATTACATTGTTTGTGTCATGTTTTATGGACTCACCATTTGCATGGTGAAGGATTTTAAGTTAATATTGTTTGTCCAGTGTGACAATTTTATGTTTTGGGATATTCTTATACAGTCATATGCACAATGGCATATTTTGAGACAATGACATATTTTGTTGCTTTTTTAAATGAAAATAAGTGCATATTCATATGACATTTAATGCACAATTACTGTTAATTTGCAAATGTTTTCATTAATACATGTTCGGAAGATTTCAGTTTGTTGTCATATTTCAGTTTGTTTCCTGTAGACGATATGTTAACTTATTTTCACTTAGAAAACAACAAATTATGTTGACAGACCAGGAGGGTTCAAACTTTTGCCATTCACTGTATTTGAGCTGCAGTAAAACCTGCATCTTTCGTGATTGTCAGGGCTGAGGACAGTGACGGTGGTGTGTAGGTTTTGTTTTGCACTTTTATTTTGAAGTTATGGGGTGTTTTTGTAGTGATGAATCACAGCTGTGTTGAGTTTCTGTTCAGCGCTTATGTTTTCTTACTGGTGGTTGGGATTTCGGTTTGGTTTAAAAGGGGGTTGTGTTTTATGTTTTGGTTGTGGGTCAACCCTCAACCCAGAGTGGCTGCGTTTCTGTTTCTCCTTTTGTTTTGGATCCTGGCCCTTGTGCCTCTTGTCTTACGTTTTTGAGAAAATAATGAAAAGATAATGAAAATCTGCCTCCTCGCCTGTCCACATTCGGGAGAAATGGAAGACCTTGACAGTGATGAATAAATCTTTCATTTTTAGTTCATCTGTTGAAGTTTGGGAGTGGCCTACACAGAGGTTCATTCAAAAGCTGATAACTGCATGAAAGTATTTTGGATGATAAGCAGCACCTACAATTGACCATGTTGGCGTTTCCCTAACCAACTTCAATTCTCAGTCCGTAATCGATACTTCATTATTAGGGCAGTGTGTGACAGGGTGTTAGTGGGACAGACAGACTTCATTATTGTCGTAATCCGGGTAATTAACGTTAATAACTCACATGCTTTGCATCCAACTCTGTCTATTAAGAGAATCTGAATTAAACTTTATTCTTCTTATTGGCCAGGTTGTGGATTAGAACAGTTTGTTACTGCTTCAGAAAGCTGCATAGTCTTACAAACAGGCCACATCAGTGTAGAGCACAGCTTGAAAGGTAGATGCTGGTTTAGAGCTGGAACTGTTTTGAAATGCTAATAAATAACAAAAAAATTAAAACTACCAGAGTCTGAATTTCAGTAATGAAGTATTGCACCCCTGTCTGAATTAGAAGCAGATTTCTTGCTGATATATATTTTATTCATGTGGAAGTAATATGCCTATTTGTATCAAGTAAATTTAATGTCCTGTTTTTTCATTGCATACTTATGGCTCATGCCTTTTTAAGAAGGTTTCTGCCTCTCTCTGTGTTCAGGTGCTGCAGATGTATCTGCCCTTCTGTGGAATATCGATCTCCAATGCCAAGCTCTTCTCAGAGTCCCGCAAAGAGTATGATAGGAGCAGGGTGAGAGCCTGAACCACACGCTGTCTTTTGAATAATGCAGTGAGAAAGTTCAGACCGTATAAAATCATTTGGTGTGGGGAATTCATTCTCAAAAAACATGAAAACAAAACATAAGCAGTTTTTGTTTTGATGTATCCTCACTTTTGTGCTGAACAAACGTAAAATATGATCACTTAACAATCTCCATACATAGTATTGAGTATGGATTTTTCAACTTGATTTAAATGCAGCCCAACAGGCTTTCTGGGAGCGTTTGTGGTGGTGCAGTGAGTGAAATGTTGTGGAGTGAAGTGGTTGTTATTTGTGCAGGCTCTGTTGGAGGTGGTGAATGATCTCTTTGAGGAGCAGACAGACTTGGAGAAAATCGTGAGGAAGATCATGCAGCGAGCACTCACCTTGCTGCAGTGTGAACGCTGCTCTGTGCTGCTGCTGGAGGACATCCACTCACCTGTAAGATGTTCAACCATCATATCACATTCTTCCTGAAAAAATGAAACTCAAGCTAAGAATAGTGTATTGTTTCGCAAACATTTTGGGGAAATGAATACTATTTTCAATAAGACCTGCACATGGACCTGTGTGGACCTGTGCATATTAAGTGTGATTCTAGTCATGAGTTGAAATTACAATTAAACACATTATATAAGTCATCATAAAAAAGTTTGAAAAGCATTCAACATTCAGTTTAAGCTACAAAATAGAGTACCTGAAATTTGCTAAATGTAATTTGAGCTACTGATATAATTGTGGGATGCAGTCTGATGAGACTAATATTTAATTTTTTCATCACGTCTGGTGAAAAACAAGGCCTTCCATTGAATACCAGTAGATTTTGGACCAAAATCTGTCTGCCTCTACCAGGACACGGAAACTTGGCAACTTTAGTAAGATGATGATTCCAAAGACACATCAGAATGCCCACAGAAATCTTTATGGGAACCCAAAATATAATCTTTGCGACGACCCTCCAGATTTCATCCCAGTTTAAAACTTACACCGAGACTATCAAGTAACTGGAAAAAGGATTGGTCCAAGGTGCCTCTACAAGTTTAGCATTACAGAAATGGTTCAGTACTGCTATTCTCACCAAGGGAGGCATTCTGTTTTAATAGAATCTGTCCATCCATCCATCTATTCATTTATCTAGATATTTATAACATTTTGCATCACTTTCTTCTCTTCACACACTTTTCCTCTGTATTCTGCAGGTTGTGAAATTTTCTAAGACCTTTGAGCTCATGTCCCCCCTCTGCAGTGTTGATCATGACATAAGGTGAGCTTTCATTTGCTGCTTACAAGCAATTCACGCCATATGATTTTCCCTCTTTTTTTGCACTTTATTACTACTTTGGAATCCCAACTGTGAAGTACTTTGAGCAGCATTCCATGCATATAGAGTGCTGTAGATTACTATAGCAGCACAGTAGTAACACTAATGTACATCTGAGTTTTGTGTGTGTGTGTGTGTGTGTGTGTGTGTGTGTGTGTGTGTATGTATGTATTTGGGGGTGTTTGATGAAGTCAGCATGGAGAAGGTGTCCTGTTCAGACTGGCTGATCAATAACAGCATTGCTGAGCTGGTGGCATCTACAGGCCTGCCTGTCAACATCAGTGATGTGTGTCAGGATCCCCGCTTTGACGCTGAGGTGGGCAGACCACAATCATACAAACAAAAGAATGGGTTCCAGCTTTAAATAAGGAAGAAGATGTTGTGCTGTGCTCAGTCAACCAATTTATCCAGCTGTTTGTAGTCAAAAGAAAAGAAAATGCTGTTTGTACACCCAATAGATAACTGTTTTATTCAGAATTGCCAGATGAAATAGTTAGTACTGTAGAACATAAGGCTTATCCAGACAAGCTGCATGGAACAAAATATGCCTGAGTACTTTCCTATTTGGAAAAACTCACTCAATGCTTGTTATTTAGAACCAAGGTCGTAATATAAGGTGTAAGTCAATGAATGTGGAGTAATGTAATCCTTCAGTAATTAAAAGCATTTACGCTTTTATCCATGCACACACTTTTTTACTTTGGATGAACTCGGCTGATGATGGCTAATGGGATTAGTTTCATAAACAGAACATAGAAACAGGCAGTGTGTCTCTTCACAGGCTGACCAGGCCTCTGGGTTTCACATCAGATCAGTGCTGTGTGTCCCCATTTGGAACAGAACCCATCAAATAATTGGTGAGTTTCTTGTACGTTTATGGCATTTGTAAAGTAACACACACACACACACAAACACACACACACACTAGGGGTTGTGCTGGTGATTCTTATTAGTTGGCTAACCGTTCAAAAAAGCTGTTGAGTTGTTACCAAATGTGTGTTTTTGTTCAGTTAGGGCCTAATGGCAGATGCATTGGAGGGGTGAGATATGATATATGTTTGTTCTTTCTGTTAATCTTAGACTTAGACACTCTGTCCAAGAAGTTACACAGTCCGTTTGATGTAAACCCCCTGCTAAAACATTCATTAAGTCTCTGAGCCACTTCTTAGCCACCAGCGGTCATAGGATGAGAAACAAGCCAGCAGTCCATTGCAAGGCAAAAAACATAGACAAATACATTCACACCCTAGTTACACCTAGTGGCAGTTTAGCATCTCTGTGTCACCTGACGCACACATCTTTGAAACTTCAAGCTGGTGGAAACCCACACAGTAAGCGAAAAAAATACATCATCCACACAGAAAGCACCTGGCCCCACCACAAAGGAACTGAATCCAGGACTTGTGAGGTGACAGGTCCTATTTCTGCACCACCATGCCTGCTAAAACCACTACATTTTAGAATCTTCCTTTTCAAGGCTATTAGGGATGGCTTGAAATATTTATAAAAAGATCTTTACATGAAAATATTATAGTATTTTCTTTAATCATCAAACTCCATGCTTAAATGAATCATAACATGTCTTTGGTGCTGAAAAAGTGGAAAGCAATTGTAGCTAATAAATGTATAGGACAGGAACTACTTTTCTTTCCACCCTCTACCTCTGGTTCTTATACACACTACTTAAACACACACACACACACACACACACACACACACACACACACACTCACACACACACAGTTTCATGAGATGAATGCTGTGTAATGCCAGATTATATGGATTTATTTCACTTCACTAAAGCTCATACAGTGGTTTGCTAAACGCTACCACAAATTCTTTCAAAATATCTGCATTTACTGGTTTTCTTTGTGGCTATCACAAAGCATTTGCCTTTTTGTGCACAACAATACATCAAATTATCTGAATTATTATTATTTCAGGATTGTATCTGTATTGGAATTACTTAGTATCAGACTGCAAAGAAATTTAGTGGTTGTTCCCATCATACATGGGAAAAAATATAGCTAGGTCTTTTTTTAAATCAGGAAACTTTGCCGTAAAAATGTACAGAAGCAAATACATGAACACGCATGCCAGCACACATCTTGTTTTAACCATTTTGTCTTACACATATCCAGTTTAATCCTCTTACTTTTTCAAGGTGTTGCCCAGATTCTTAATCGCTTGGACAGGAAGATGTTTAATGATGCAGATCAAAGGCTATTTGAGGTGCGAGTTCTGCTGATGTGTTCGTTTGATTGAAATACTTTTTTTATTTCAAACTTCAAAATCCTTTTGTTTGAACTTCAAATCCTTGAACTTAAAAAAAAATCAAAGCGACTATTAATCACATGTTTAAGGGTAATTGTGGGTTATTGTGCTTGTCACAGGCTTTTGTAATTTTCTGTGGCCTCGGCATCAACAATACAATGATGTACAACCAAGTGAAGAAGACATGGGCCAAGCAGTCTGTGGCTCTGGATGTAAGCTGACTGGTCTCTTACTATTTGCCTGATACTCTTGCCTGATTTAGAGGAGTGCAGGATGCGGCTTGGGTTTTGTTACTCATTGCATTTGTGTCTTCAGATGCTGTCTTACCATGCTACATGCTCGAAGGTGGAGGTGGATCGTCTCAAGGTATTTCTGATCAGACTAACATCAGAAGCTACATCAGTAGCAACTGCACTGTCTTCTTCCACTGAACACTGATTTGTACAGCAAGTGATTATTAATCAACAAAATAATTTATAAATCCTAAAGTAAACTTATAAAATTACAAGTGCATGTGAATTCCCCATTTTTGGTATGAGTCAGAATCAGAATTGATCTGGGTGGAAAATGTTTATGAATGTTCATGAATAGTAGTGGATCTTACCTTTCACTCGACACCCAGATAACTGAACTGAAACTGGAAAAGTTGTTATTGCTCTCCCTAAAGCTCTAATATGTGGACCATAGTAATAAAACTTGCAGGAGAATTTCTCTTATAGATTAACTGCACAGTTCAACACCCCCCCCGCTCATTCTCTCCCTCTCTCTCTGTCTCTTTCTCTCCTTTTCTCCTCTCTCAGGCTGCTAAGATTCCCCTGAGCAGCGAGCTGGGCATCGACGAGTTCCACTTTAATGACTTTTCGCTGGACAATGACGCCATGATCACTGCCTCCCTGCGGATGTTTCTGGAACTTGGGGTTGTGCAGAAATTCAAAATTGATTATGAGGTGATGAGGATGCTCCTCAAGGAATGAAAGCAATACTCTGAACCCGTCGAGTCATCACTTACTAATGCATGCTCAGAGATGCCGGGATATAACCGGCTGTAGATTGAAAGGGTGAAATGGTTCACCTCATTCACTAATCAATTCGGCCCTCGATTCAGTGCTTCACTTAGACAATTTTAACCAACTCAGAATTGAACATTGTCTTTTTTGATGAAATATCTACCTGTTTAAGACAAAATACACATGATCATGCTTATTAAGAACAGTATTTTGTCATTTTAAGATTCTTTTACAGAGGTTCTAAAAGACAGGTTATATAACATATATCGTCTTCTTTTGGCACCATGTAGGTCTACCTCTGCTTCTAAAATCTGATTGGCTGAGGCTCATTCTCACAGTTAGGAATGAAAAGGAAGAGCATGCAGTTATTATTAATGATAAAAAGAACACTAATGATATAATAAGTATACTAAAATGACAGGCTGTAGTTTAATAATGTGTGTGTGTGTGTGTTGAAAGAGCTGTATGATTGAATGAGATATAAGCACTGTCAGACACTTTCCTCCTCCTGCAGGTGCTATGCCGCTGGCTGCTCACAGTGAGAAAAAACTACCGCACTGTGGCCTACCACAACTGGCGACATGCTTTCAACGTTTCTCAGTGCATGTTTGTCATGATCACCGTGAGTCCTTCTAGTATATTACATTGTAGTATATGAGCTACAGGATTCAAACTGGCAGGAAAAGGGATTGAAGGATTTTGAATCCTTCAGGAATCAAAGACACAGTCCAAACACATTCTCTTACACATAAAAAACACAAACACCCCCACCCAAGAAAATCTAAGTGCCATGTAAGTGTCAACATAATTTGTATTCAACATAATTTTCTAAGTACAGTGAAATTATTGTCCGTGGTTATTAACCATATTCTGTAGACATGGAAGAGATTTAACTACAGGAAAAAATTCAAGACCTTGAGAAAAAGATCACGCGTTTTATATTTCCCCTTTTAGAATATACTGGTAAATTGGACAGGATAAATCAATGTTGTACAGTGTTTTTTCAATCATCGTCTGCAGCTCTGTCCATCATTTAGAGCATTTCTAAAAGTGCTTGATTTTTTATTGCACCTTAGTGTCCTTCTAATTATTTGAGGAGTATATTAGAATCATTTAACACATTCATCTGTAACCTATTTGGGTTCTACATGGGTAGTGTTGGTAGGCCAACAAATCTTTGTCTTCTGCCAGACTGCAGGGTTTCAGGAAGTTCTCACAGATACAGAGACTCTGGCACTGATGGTTGGCTGTCTCTGCCATGACCTGGATCATCGAGGCACAAACAATGCCTTTCAGGCCAAGTGAGTCAACTTAAGTAGTCTTAAGCAATCAAACTCATCAAAACAGTCCATGGATTAACCCTATACTTATCATTTTCATGCACAATTTCTGAATAAAATTAAAGTGATAGGTGACAGAATATTATTGCTCTGTTCCCAACTTGTAAGTGATTTTTACTGCCCCCTGCAGGTCAGGATCAGCACTGGCATTGCTGTATGGAACTTCGGCCACTCTGGAGCATCATCACTTCAACCATGCCGTCATGATCCTGCAGAGCGAGGTGACTATGGCAACCAGCTCATGCTTTTCAAAGGGACCAGTGAAGCTGTCCCTGATGGCCCATCACTCCCCAGTTACCAGTGAAACCTAACTTTAGTTCCTAATGTGACCCATTTCTGCATTCTTCTCATTCATATTTGGTGTGGTATTACAAGATTCAAGATTTCACGATTCTTTATTTGTCAGATATACAGTTATATAAGAATAACATGCAGTGACATGTGCCCCTGAAATATCTGTGGGACTGTGCAATATGATTACTATAAATTAAAGAGAAAATTAAAGGTTAAAACTAAGTTATAAAAATATGTAGAAAATATATATTCAAATACACTTGTAAACAAGTGTATTAGATGAGAATTAAAAGGACTTCCTGTCATGACTAATTGGCTGTGTGAGCTATTTGTTATTTAATATTTACCAAGCTCCTCTTTCTGCATACTGAGCTCCTAATATCAGTCATTTTCTTAAGAAAGTGCCCTTTTGGGTCTGTACCTTTTGATATAGAGAGAGGAAGTAGCTTTTGAAAAAGTAGGACTTCGTTAAGAAGCACAGATGAAGTCTCTGTTTGAATAACGATACAGAGAGGACTAGTCTGATGGCCATTTGTGTAACTGAACAGGCTAGGACTCATACACACATTGCATCATTATTGGGTCAGCCTCAGAGACAAAGTTTTTCTTTGAAGTTCAGAGGGAAAGGATGTTCTCTGTCTGCATATGGCATATCTCTTTGATTTGACATGAATTACCATGGAGTGCTTTGTGCAGCCACTATATTTTCCCTGGAAGCAGCTTGTCTTTTCATTGCTGTGAGAGCAGCCTAAAAGACAATCATCAAGCAAATGTGTTATTCCTCCAACAGGGTCACAATATTTTTGCCAACCTCTGCTCTAAAGAGTACAGCCACATGATGCAGCTCCTAAAGCAAGCCATCCTGTCCACAGACCTCACCTTGTATTTCCAGTAAGTTCTTCAAGCACTGCAAAGTAGTCTCACGCATCATGTTCATTTTCACTCAAAAAGGAACAGTTGAATCTCAAGTGGCTCCCTACTCCCTATAATATGTAGGGCAATAAAGTGCAATATGTAGGAAATAAAATACTCCCTCCTGCACCCAAACAATGCAGAATGCTCCCAGTCTAACAAATAGGTATTTGGGATTTAGCCACATTTTAAGATAAGATAAGATAAGGTAAATTTCATTAGTCCCACAAGTGGAAAATTTCCACTGCTATGGCAGAAAGTGGACAGAACAAAGGTAAGAGCAGCAAAACAATAGAATAAAAGCTATAATATACAACAGTATAGTATAAAAATACACTGTACAAATAATACATTTTTTAAATAGACATTTGTGTGTGCAAATATATGAATATGTGTATTTATTCATTCATTCATTTTCTGTAACTGCTTAATCCTTACTAGGGTCACCGGTAGCTGGAGCCTAGACCAGGGTCTATGGATGCAAGGCAGGGACTCACCCCGCCACACACACACACACACACACACACACACACACACACACACACACACACACACACACACACACACACACAC
>JBBJLS010000006.1:8636722-8650452 GCA_037577275.1 Bryconaethiops microstoma
CACACATAAACACAAGTGAGTGTGTGTACACACACACACGCGCGCACACACACACACACACACACACACACACACACACACACACACACACACACACAGAGCTGCATACTTACCCAATGCCTTATCATCCAGTTGGATCTATCATTCATGTTGTTGTGACAGTACATTCAGTGCCTATCATATGGATATAAATCTTATGCTTGAACAAACATTAACAACTTTGGTGGAAAGAGCTGTCATAGTCTTCATCACAAAGAGCATGGGTGTCCAAACATGTCTGTAAAGGCCCAGTGTGTCTGCAGGTTTTTATTCCAGCAAAGCAGGAAAACACACGATCAGCTGTTTAAAGACTAAGACTACTCAATTAAATAAGGAGAATCAGGTGAGCTCCTGCTTGCTTGGAATAAAAACACACAGTCACACCAGCCCTCTACGGATAAGATCATCTCCCTTACATCGACTTTCATTCAACATGATGTTCAAATAACCAAAGTATCAAGAGATTCTGTTATGTAACTATTGTACACATATTTCACCATGTTCTGTTACAAACTGAGCACCTATAGCTGCACTAGGTAAATGTACTGACTATCAATTCACTTTTTATGAGTAATGTAAACAATGGGGGAAATATAAGATATAAGGGAAATTTTGGACGAGCAGTTTTTTTCTGACAGTTCTATATTCCTTCACTTTCTCCAAAACATCCTTGCATCCTCAAGGCAAAGTCTCAAACTTTCTTCTTGCCAATGATGTAAGAGTCCTTCTGGGTTCAGGAACGAATAACTGAGATTCATTGCCATACTGGGGATATATTTCATACAAAGGAAAAATTCTTCTCTGTGCTTCCTTGAAAGAAAGAAAACAGTTCATGTGCAAGCTTAGATCCTTTCTGTTTATCCCAATCCCAGCTCATTATGCCATGAAGGAATTTTCTCTGTTCAAGCACCTTTCATGTTGGTTAAGAACATGCTGCAGCTCCTGTAAATCAAGTCCTGTAGCAATAGGGTGGTGGGGGTGGGGATTTCTTTGAAAGGGGAGGGGGCCTGAGGAACTATACAGGGAAAAAAGACTGTTTACAATAAAACATATACCAGCAGGGGTACGGGTAAGTTATATGTCAGTGACTGTTTTGTGACTTTTTTGACACGTAGAAAAACACATGTAGAACATAGGGCGTTAAATATTTTGGGACAAAATGAAATTATTTTGTAGAGGCGTTCTGACAAGGCATTCACTTTTTATTGTTTGTGCCCTCCAGTGGCACTAACTAAAAATAAATAAGAAATGTTCTCTCACAAGGCATCCATATTTGTTAATGATTCTATGGTCTAGTTATCTTTTTAAGACACTGGCCCAAGTTCAGGAGAATTAAAGCTTTAAATTAAGCTGTAAGAACAAACTATTTCATTTGTTTTTACATTGACAGAATAAAATGAAAAGCATAAGAAATAAACATGCTGTTTTAAGACCACCGTGTTAGACTATCTGTACAGTGAAAAAGGAATGCATTGAATTTACATATTTTTAGCAATACTTCTTCTGATATCATTGATGTAATAGCCACTATTTCAAATTCTATGAATATGGTGGAGACATCTGTATCAAGTTCTTTTTCTGTGGACTGGTTTTCAGGTGTACAGGAAAAAATACCGAACCTTCCTTTTATATTATGGAGGGATCCAGATTAGGCGTCATAATAAAGCTTGAAAAGACACAGCCTGCACGAACGAGTGAGATGAAGAGTGGGAGTCGTGTCCTGCAGGACCAGTTTACTGCTGCAGGGCCTCATCAGCCTGACAGCTGGCTCCACCCCTCCTCCCTGCCAGAGCAGGCCTGGATTCCTTCAGTCAAAAGCCTTTGATTATGAGTTGGGGCTCCCCTCGCTCCTCTGAATGGCTGTCAGAGGCGTCAGCATGACGGACGGGTGGGTATTTCACCCCAGATAGTAACAAGTGAGGCGTTAACTCTACATGTGTGAGACCTCTGTCATTCAAACACTAACCTCACTCGGGGACAGCTATTCACTGGACGAAACAAGATGGCCAAACAAAGGTGGATTGAGACGTGTCTATCTAGTGCTGGACTCTCCAAAACATCAACATGACTTTTTTAAACCATACATCATCAGATTATTATCTTATCAGTCTGACCTATGAGATCACACTAGACAATTGTGATTGGAAAATTACAGAAAATTCTTTCTGAAAGTCAGTTTCATTAAAAAAAAATATCTGGTACAAAAGTATCAAGCAAATGCGGTCAAGACACTGTGAGTGCTTTTATGCACACGTTTCTGCTCGATTGAAACCATTACGAAGAACCTACTGACCTAATGCTATCAAATGTGAAATATTCCAATTCAATACTGTACATCCTAAATGCTCTCTGATTAAATTAGCCAGGCTTGCAAAAGACTAATGGAGACATTTGGAGAAACAGGAGCTGTTAGGAGAAGTGAATGGAGGGGAAGTGGAGGAGTCATCCAGTCTCCATGCTCCTGGGGGAGCAGAGCAGCAGGGATAATGGCTGGCTGCTGATAGGTCAGGGCTCCTGTGCTTAGACGTAGTTCTTTTTGTCTTCAGTGAGGGATACAATTTCCACTGCTCATAAATATTTTAACAAAGAGAAAAATGGAAAAAATGTCTCTTATGTATTGAATCTCGACTAATAAAGATTGAATAAAGGCTTTAAGAAAGCACTGCATGCATTAGTAGAATGACATGCATTCCTATACTGTTCTAAAGAAACAACAATTGCCATTTTTCTGGCTTTCGACAACTGAACTGGGAGATTGTACGTTTCAGAGGAATCTCGGCATGGCATTCGCTCACTCTTCATAGGGTTGAATGTGGGTAGAAATCATAGTATGTAAAACAATCAGCCACGAGCAGTCTTACCAGGATTTTGTTGCTGTCCGAAGAAAACCTTCGATCTCCATTTTTTATGTTTTTTTTTCCACATCCCTTGAACTCAACACCCACCCTTTACACTGTGTGATACTTTCATGATGAATGAACTAACAGCCCAAAATCACATCATTTTATATTGTAACGTTTTTATGTTAACCTATATTAGGTGTAAATAATGCCTTCTTTCAAAGATATTTGTTTTTTTGGACAGTGACAATCTACAAAACCAGTTTAGAATTTAAACAGTCAGCACTGCGAGATCTGTACCCCTCCACAATATCTGTTAAACTCCATCGCTCCTCATTGGTATTGGCGTGATTTGCATGAGCAAAGAAACTGCACACATTTCAATGGCTTTTGAAAATTAGGCCCTAATAGCATGGAAAATAAGCTACTTTCAGCATATATTATGTGCTGATGAGCAATCCAATCACTAGTTTTGAGCAATCCACTCACCACAGTAATTCTGTCAGATCGTGTGGTGTGGAGGCCCTGGCCACAGTCTCAGGGCTGGAGAGTGCTCTGTTGAGTTTGATTTCTAAACAGCCACCACAGCTGCCAGGCTGCAGTCATCACATGCCCTGTCTGTTGTTGTGTTTTGGGGAACGTGAAGTGGCTTTCGGCTCCCAGCAGACACATTAGCTCCCTGTGTGTGCTCTTTGAGCCCGGACACTCAGTAAAGATTAATCTGGTTCTGCATTACAAAGGTGATGAGTCAGGCCAGTACAGAGAGAAAGCAATGCTAGTGTGCTTAGTGGAAAGTTCTAAATTATTATAAAACAAGCCAGCTGCCATGTGACAAAATGTAAAGTATAACTAATTGCAGAACTAGCAGAAAAAGGCCACAACAAGAACCCTTGTCCAGCTGCATGCTGTAATGTACAGTTGTCAGAGACAGAAAACAACACTGTTTTTCCATCATAGCTGCCCTACTGTAGAGCTCGCTCACTCATGTGGCATTACTGAAGTGCGTTTGCTATCATGTTTTTTTAATGAGTCCAGCATGACGGCAACGCTGGCATGCATAAATAAATCTTTGCCTTTATTGACTGAGCAGCTTGGTGTAAATAAGTTGGGACAGCTTCATATGTTACCAAATTGAAATGAATTAATAAGTACCACGTACTACAGGAGATATTTGGGTGCGAACTAGGGCTGTCAGTAGATTAAAATATTTAATCATGATTAATCTCATGTTTGCCATAGTTAACTCGCGATTAATCGCACCTTTAAGTCTGTCCTAAACATACTGCTTTTAATACTTTTATCAACATAGGAGTAGACAAATATGTTTGCTTTGTGCAGATTTATGTTTATTAATGACAGTCAATACTGTCAACAACATAAAAAAATTCTTACACATATACCTATATACATATATATATATTAATGCTGGGCAACAATGACGATTTTAATCACGATTTATCACATGGTTTTCTGTGATTAATCACATTGTTATATGCTAAGTTAAATCATTAATTTAAAACTAGTGTATTTTTTAAAGTACTGCTATATAAACAAAAGTGGAATAACATTTGGTTTGTAAACACTTTAAAAAAAACACTTTAAACAAATAAGGGGCTTTTTAACAGCAGTGTTCCCTTTAACACAGTTACACAGCTGCAGTTGAAATATTCCGTAAATCTCAACTTAAACATTAATGTAATCAAATCAAATATAAAACCAAAGCTTTTTGCCACTGCAGGGCATTCATGTTTTATCTAGTTTGTTATTGAAAAACAAGTTACCTTCAGTGTCCAGAGCAGGTGGGTGGAACCTTTATAGCAGCTGCAAAGAGGGTCCAACTCCATATGAAAGTCTATGTATCTAAATGCAGTGTTATTAACGTCACATTTGGTGTAATGGTCAGGCTTCTTATATAGACAAAAGTAATGGGAGCGCTGTATGTGTCGGCAAAGTGGAGACCCTTCTGAAAAAAAAAAAATCCAAGACAAATGTGGGATATGTGCCCTTTAAAGACACAATAGCACAAACAGGCTGTTTAATTGTAAGAGATGAAAAAGGTTTAGTCATTTAAAATGAATTATAGCTATTTTAATATATATAGAAACCACACAAAAGTTGAAACAGATTTAAGAGGCCAAGATATAATACATGAAAAATGTGGCTTATATATACCGATGTCAGTCACTTACTGTGATAAACTTATTGTGGTTTGTACATAGATGGCAGGAAACTTTACTTCTCTTAACAAAGCAAACTGATGCCACTGATTAGCTGCTTGTACGTAACAGACTGTGTGCATGAATGCTCTTGTGTTTCCACTCCACACGGTTTTCAAATGGACCACTCATGAACTTGCACCTATCACTGGGTTAGCATTCTCCTGAAAAACATTCATTTTTCATTATTTCTGTAGATCATCCATGACAGTTTTTAAAATCATTTTATTATTCTGAATTGTATTGCTATTTAGTGTTTGTCAATGTTTTTTCCACTGATTTTTAGTTGGCGATATCGTAGACAACACCGTTCTACATGAAGCTTGGTGTACTTGTAGACTCTCGTGGGCAATTTGTGAGATTTGTGTCCCTAGTTGGGGGTGTCCCTTCTCCTCCTGAAGGGGGATTGGCATAAAGCACTTTTTGGGCAATGGCTCAACAAGTGCTTTACCAAAACTGATCATTTTTGAATGGAAAGTTAGCCTCTAGTAGTTGCATGACCCTACCTCATTACGGCTCATTTGTGGAGTAGTGAATAATGTCAACACAATAATCTAGTGCTTCACTATCCACTAGCCAACTTCACGAAATTTCACATGATGCATCACTACTACATTATCTGGACGCAAATGATATAGAGTGTCGCTCATGGGGCCACAGCAACTGAGACTTCAGTTTCTCCAGAACCGTTTAAGATGTTGAAATTTGGTGTGTTTATACTTGGCTACATTTGCTCACACCTCATTTAGTTCCTTTTGGCTTACTCAAAAAAAAATGGTTGCTATGAAACCATTGTTGGGAGACACCCAAACATTGGTTATTTGGACAAAAATAAAGTTTGTGTAAAAAAAGAAATCTCCTCGCAGCATGGATTTGAACCAGCAGTCTTCTGATTCTCTGATTCTCTGTTTTACCACATGTGCTGATTATTTAGAATTAAACCACAACAAACAGTGACACATGTTTTTCTTATAGGTATTGGAACAATGCAGATATTTCAAATACTGTAGGAAAAGAAGAGGTTCCAAAGTCCAGCTATAAAGAGAATAATAAAAATAAACCTTAAGAAGAATGAAATTCTGTAGTGTTTTCATAATGGCATATAGATTACCCAATTTCACACAAATTTGTCATAAAATGTCGCTTCAAGAAGCAACATAGCACTACATTACATTACATTCATTTAGCAGATGCGTTCATACAAAGCGGCTTACAATTTGAGGTCAACAATATGTTCTCCTCTGTTCCTCTGACACGGAATGGTCTAACTTCAAAATTCATTTCATCTTCAAATCCTTACAGAACATACGCACAACTCTTAAAGTCATGTTACACAGCAGTAATTTGGAATAGTTGCCTAGTGCACTGTGTTAAAAGCAAGCTACTGCTTTTGTTCACTGCAGCATGCGGTCAGGTTCCAGAAATGTGTGATAAAGGTGAGCTGTAACATTATTTCTTCACTGAATTCTGCAATGATTTCCCCAACAACATCACAGCACAACTGTTGCATTAAACCAGTGTCAGACCTGTTTTAATTATTCTTAAATGTTCAGACGCCCTGTTCTTTAATTCACACTGTTCTGGAATGTCTTCCGACACTTACAATGTTTTAAAATGTTCTCTAGTTTACATTGTTCTAGAAAGTTCTCCTTGTTCTCACACAGTGCTAGAAAGTTCTCCCCAGCTCTCACAGTTCTAGAATGTTCTCCTCAATTCTGTCTGTTCTGGAATGTTTTCCCCCATTCACAGTGTTCTAAAATGTTCTCCCGACCTCTCACAGTTCTAGAATGTTCTCTACATTTATGTTATTCTAGAATGTTCTCTGTTCACACCATTCTAGAATCTCTACCCCCATTTTCAGTGTTCTAAAATGTACTCCAGTTCACGGTGTTCTAGAATGTTCTCCTCCTTCACACTGTTCCTGGAAGTTCTCACCTCTCATATTGTTTAAAAATGTTATCAGTTCACACTATTCTTAGAATGTCCTCCTCAGTTCATATTGTTCTAGAATATCTTTAACCCCGTTTACATTGTTCTAAACTGTTCTCTCTAATTCACATTTTTCTCATACGTTCTCCACCATTCGTAGCAGTCTGATTCTCTTAACAGGTTTGGTTGTGAACGGTTTTAAGCAACAGTATTTATTTCTCTGAGTGCCGGACGTTGCAACACAGTCGTAGGATGTGCATGCAGTGAAGGCAGTTTCCTCTTGGGGGAGGGAGGGTCACAGAAGTCTGATGGTGAATAATGAGCAGCAGAGGTTTGAAAAATAAACTGTGGGTGAGTATTAAGTTCACAAACACATATTTAATTCTGGGGACTTAATCTTTGCAGGGCTGTTCTTCTTGTTTTGTATTTTCTGTAGCTGTTTCCTCTTTTACTCGTTCCTCTTGAACAAATAATGCCACTCCCCACTGATGCATCTAACAGCCTGACTGCCCAACTTTCCAACACACCACCAAACGTCTGCTGCCTGTGTTGCCCTGCAGGTGCATCCTCACATTTGAGTTCCTGAATCCTGGAGAGCAGCATTCAAGATGGACTGGGATTTTAAAGTCTACATCCTGCTGTTTTCTGGTAAGACTGAGATGAGCATTCATTTGGCTTTTTAATTATCTTGTAGGAACTGTGTCTGCTGTAGATAGGGATCTGGTCTGATGGTCAATAAGTAAGTGATTAGACAGTGGTGGTCATTGTGTTGTTTATTAAAGTTTATTAAATATATATTAGACATTATAAACAGTGCTTTTTTTGGTTATCAGAGGAAGAGGGAATGAGTTTGAGGAAGCGAAGTCATTTTGATTTTTAAGGTTGAAACTGAAATTGAATGGGTGGTTTTTGGTTTAAAAAAGGATGATCTACATGTTAGTTCAATAAATATGGGTGACACATATAACAAATGGACAAATATAACAAATGTGATAAATATTCAAAATGCCCTTTTATGGCAGGTGATGAAATATGCAGTCATGGGCAACTTCCTTGAAATATATTGCCATCCCCCGCCCCCTGCACCCTCCCCCCTCCCTCCTCCCTTTCTCTCTCTCTTTCGATCGGACTGACCCTCTCACCCACTGACATGAAATCGTATGAGGTGGTACCTCTGTAGAGTCAGTGTGATGCCAGTCTATGTGTAAGGAAATGCACTTGTGAAGATGAAGATGAGACTGATTCAGGGGTGATAAAGACACAGTTGATAATAACCATCCCTGAAGTGCACTAGTAAGTTCATCATTAACCGAATAATCCCATGTCAAAGTTAACTAGAGGCTCCAGATCTTGGGTCGCGCAGGCCTCTCACCAACACAAGCCACCTCAGACAGGGAAGAAAGATGTGGCTGCAAAGTATTCTTGCTTTCTACTAAGGGCTAGCAGACGATGTTGCATTTTCAGGTGGATGGAAGAGGAGAAAAATCTTTATTGTAGATCATCTGATATTTACTGGCTGCTAAACTCAACAGATATTTCAGCATTTTCTAAGCAGTGATGTGCGATGATATCGGTATTAGAATGTTTACATGACTTGACCTCATTTTAAGCTTATAGAAAGTTTAAGATATAGAAGTATGTTATATGCAAATTATAGTTTTGTAACTGAAGTAGATTTCAGCATTTTTGTATCAGCAAATGAGATATCAGCCTATAAGTCCCACAAAGACATATCCATAATTTCAAGATAAGGGCTGACTTGGTCATTTTGCATTTCAGTCAATTGGTTATTCTCCAAATCTCTATGGTCGGATTTAAAGACTGTATTCCAGAGTGCTTTTACCCAGTCTGCAGTGGGATTAGTTTGGTCTCAGCTAACAGTCTACCAGACTCCTCCAGTAATCCAGATTCTATGTTTACTGATTTGTGTTTGTTCCTCTAAACTAATAGTGAATCTGTTTGGATTGAAACTGTAGTGTCACAGTCAGTGGGTTTCAACATTGAGTCAAATCCCTGGAAAACATTTGCCAAAAACCAAAACACAGCCTTTGGCTACAAAGTGATACAGAGAGACACGTCAAGGTGAGAGAAACCAAAACTACAGTGTCAATAAATGAATTTCCTGATTTACTTTTGCATTTTGTCACACTAAAAGGGTTCAGATCCGCATACAAAATCCAGTATATGACATGGAAACACTAGGAAACATTAGTGATTAAGATATAAACAGAAGTTTTCAGAGTGGGAGGAACATTAGTCACAATTGCTCACGAGGTGGTGAATTGTCCCACAGGTCTGGCAAGTAATGTGCAGGGTGAGGCGTCCACGATCATTACACTAAAAGCTCCCTCACAGAAGGTTATTACGTGAGATGGTAATGAATGTGCTGCCTGACGCCTGAGGCATGAGAAACCTTTGGTCTAAACCAATTCATGGCGGAGGGGTACACGCAGGGCATTGTAAGGCAAAATAGTCCCCAAAGAAAACTGGTATAGTTTACTGATTCTCCAACACATCACCATCAGCAACCTTGCATATAAACACATGTAGCTTCACTGTGAGTCAACAGTTTTCCATTCACCACCATTGTAGGTAAATCTGAGTCTCTACAATGGAACATTTCACACCACATCCACTCTGAATGACTGTTGATTTCAGTAATTAAATTATAGAGGAAAGAAGATCTACATTACTCACTTTACGAGGTAAAAAGAGGTTGGTGTAGCATATGAACAACGTACCATTTCTGTGATGTCACAAAACCAGTGCGTTTACATATATCTGACTTATTTCTGGGCCCACATCAGTTAAGCACAACATATCCATGATAAAGTTATAAGGAGTGTTTCAGCTTTGACAAAGGGGCAATAGACACCAGCCAGTCAGATCAGAGGTCTTTTGGATGTACAGCCACGGAAAAAAATAAGAGAGAGCAACATGTTTTCCCCTGGTTATTGCTTTTGTAGTTTGTGGGAGTGTGTCTGTGTAAAATGTGCATATCACTATTGTTTTAGACACTATTGACCACACTTGATTAAAAAATCATTTTATCATTATACCTCGGAAATGTTAAACTACACACACAACACATTTTCAGTTGCAACAATTAATATAGTGATGTTAAGAGCATAGTGTGTGTCTGTGTGTGACTGTGTCAACCATCAGAACCTGAATCAGGAGCGAAGCTGCTGGAATACAGCACATTGAAAAGCTGCTCTGCAAACACTACTGCACTCACAACACATATGGAGGCGTTTCTTATTTTTTACACAGCTCACACTGCAATAGTTCATACAAGAATATCAACCTGTGCACAGAAAGATCATAAGTGGACCTCAGGGACAAATAGCTGAAATGGAAGCTGAAATATGGGATATTGGCCCTTTATGTGTGACAAATATACATGAACATCATATATACCTGTCAATTATGGTGAGATTTCCTTATGTCAACACTATAAAATAGGATGCATGATTGTTATAATTTCTCTTTAGTTTAACAGTTTAACAGTGCCATCAATGATGCACTGAAGAAAATATAAGAAAATATGAACTATCAAGCTAATCTCAACTATCTCTTCTCAGTTTGATTGTGAGTGACCCCATAATCCAGCAAGAGAATCGACGAGGGAAAATTTACACGTGTGACATAAGCTCACAAAGATGCATATTGTTGCCAGTGAATGGTATTTAACCCACAATATATTTGGCATTTCACAGTTGCTTTTAAAGTCATGTAAGATTTTGGTAAGGTACATTCATTTTGCATCTCTCCTTATATCTGAAAAACATGGTACTGTGATTCCACATCACAAATCCAGCAGCGACTTGCAGAGCTGTGATCCTGTGGTGCTGGGCATTGTAAAATGTACAGGCTCTGATTTGCAGAGCTCTAATTCAATTTCATTTGGCATTTTCACATTTACATATTCTTATTGGCAGCACTTTGATCCAGTGGAGTACTCTAGCCCAGTGGTGTTAGTGGGTCATATTTAAATCATATTTCTGGGGATAGTTTTGCCTATATTGGTGCCATCAAATCTTATCCATAAAGGGCCGGTGTGGCTGCGGGTTTTTATGGAATCAGGTAAGTCCCTTCTTGTTTGGAATGATAACCACACCGCCCCATCGAAAGTAACATTTGACAACCCTGGCTTATATGGATGTGCCTGCCCTGCACATGCATCACACATTATCAGGCATTCCTTATTTTTGCTGTATATCGTATTGAGGTCATACAGTATTGTGTTAAGGTGACTTTTACATTTTATGTGTCATTGCACGCTTAGTATTTGTTAGATTCTGTTATATTCTATAAGTTATTTTTTAAGCTAACCAAGTTCAACTTGAATACAGAACCAAATGAGGCTGTCAACATGTCCCTTGGTCTTTCAATGACTAAAGAACCGCAGTCTTCAAAGATAATGGTAAGACTCCTGGCTCATTATCCCAGTCTATAAGTTAGAAAATATCAGAGAAACTGTAAATAAATTCTGAATGAGAACATACCATTACAAAATTTCCTGCACTACAAACGTCAGACTGATTTGGCTCGGCAAAGGCTGAATCCTAGGCCCCCGTGTGCTTTACAAGCTACAGCTCTCTCTCTCCCTCAGGCTTGTGGCCCAACCATCCCCAAAGACTGCCCGGCGACCACTACCTATAACGGCATGTGTTTTACCTTTGACAGAAACATTGACGGGCCCCTACCAAGCCAACTGAGAGGTAAGTCATATAAGGAGCTACGAACCCAACCACAGCCCTGTCTATACTTTTTTCCCCCCACACAAATATCCTACTCACTAGGATACTTTAATACCTGGGAAAGGAGAGCAGCACAATCTGCCCTCTCACGAGATTAATTTAGCATTCTGATTCATAATTCATATTTATGACACGCTGTATCTGATGCTATATCTATCTGTCTGTCTGTCAATCAATCAACAAATGAATCAATATATCTGTCTGTCTGCCTGTCTGTCTGTGTCTGCTCTGTGATGGACTGGCAACCTGTCCATGGTGTCTCTACCTTTTCCTGGGATAAGTGGCTTTGAAAATGGATGAATAACCCTTTTTTTTTCATCATGATCCATCTCTACTCTGTGTTCTGTTCTTTATCTTCAGATTGCCCCACTGCAGAGATCGATATTGCGTTTCTGTTGGACGGCTCTGGGAGTGTAAATCAGTGGGATTTTGGGAAAATGAAGAAATTTGTGATAGTACTGATGCAAGGATTAATTACCCGGGATGTCCGGGTACGTGCAAAACTGTCTGACTATACTAAAAAATAAACACAGACTTTGGCTGCTGGATTGGGAGCCTTTCCTCTCTTTTCAAGCAAAAATACATTTAAATAATTGCCATTAAACAACAAAGGAAGTTAAAAGGCATTGCTTCTCTCTACTTTCTTGTATGAGCTTCTGCTGTAGGGGGCTGTGTATAATAGATGGGGCAATCCACCTAGCAAGCCACAAAAAGAGAGTAAGACAACGTGTTTGTAACATGTTCTTTTTCTTTTGTTGTTTAATGGCAGTTATCACACAGCATGTGGGTGGAATTTATTATGACATTGCTGTGAGTGTGATCTTTACTTACTCTGCTTGCATTACTTTGTTTCCCCTTGCAGTTTGCTGTTGCACAATTCTCTTTCAGCTGTCAAATACACATCGACTTCACTACCACTTTAGACCCCAATCAAATAAATAGAATTTGGCAGTTTGGAGGAGGTACCAACACTGCAGAGGCTATCAACAAGCTTGTGTAAGGATTGTGAATGGTGTCATTATCTGTTCAGCATCTTCACTGTAATCATAACCATAACCCCATGGACTAGTTTTAATATAATATACACTATGTGGCTGTGTTAAACTTTGTTTGATCCGAGTCTTCCTTTGTTTTGCCCAGGTATGAACTATTTGTCAGAAAAGCCAGACCGAAAGCCAGTCGAGTTTTGATTGTGATCACTGATGGTCAGTCAACTAGTGGTATTGACAAACTGCGGTTTGCAATTAACAATGCACAGCAAAATCAAATTATTCGATATGCCATAGGGGTAAGTCATGTTCCTCCTGATTTATATAAAGGGTTCTGTCAAGCTCCTGAAAAGGGTTTTTGTACTAATAGCAAAAGTAGAGCCCACTGATTGGAACACCATGACAAATCCCCTACTCATTCATAATTTAAACAGTACATTCACAAGTCAGTGAAGTTTGTTCTGTGTCTCCTCACCAGGTAGGCAACGCCTTCCAATACCAGCAGGCAGAGGATGAGCTAAACCTCATTGCATCTGATCCAGACAGTGATTTTAAATTTAAAGTGGATAACTTTGATGTGCTGGATAAAATCCGTAAAACTCTGGAGGAGAATATAATTGCAATCGAAGGTAGGGCACTAACGTTATTGCTGGATAAGATTGAAGTTTAAAATAATGCACCATCGTTGTAGAGTTTACAATCTGTAGATATTATTCATGTCATATTATTATTATCCAAGGCTTAGACTTTCTTGTTCTGACTAAAGAGCCCATAGTGTATTGTGTTTTCTGTGTTTTTTTCCCAAAAACAACACACACACACAGACACACACATATACACACATTATATATATATATATATATATATATATTTATATATATATATATATATATATAAAACATTTGATTTGCAAACACTTTAAACAAACAAGGAGCTTTTTAACAGCAGTGTTCT
>JBBJLS010000006.1:8654043-8708430 GCA_037577275.1 Bryconaethiops microstoma
TAAATTTGTTTGATAATCTGAAACATTTAAGTGTGACAAACATGCAAAAAAATAAGAAATCAGGAAGGGGGCAAATAATTTTTTCATAGCACTGTATGTGAAAAATGTGGTTCCACCCTTCCTTACATTATGTAAGATTTTGAGTAATTGCTTAATTCCAGTTTTTCTGTATTTTTTTTATCTTTGGATGTAGAGTCACTGCAGAGATGGATTTGCCAGCAAGTGCTATTTCCAGGGAAAACATTGCATGTGATGAATACCAGTCTATAGACAGGATGCAGAGAATAAATAATAATAATAATAATAATAATAATAATAATAATAATAATAATAACAAATATTCTTTGCAATGTGTGTTCTGTCCTTAGACTCTTACAGAGTCCAGTATCGCTGTGCTTTACACCACTCCATCTGACGCCTGGCATTGCACATAGTGATCTTAATGATCTTGTGTGCAGCTGCTTGGATGTAAAAACCCATTTCATGAAGTTGCAGCTGCACAGTTTTTGTGCCAGTGTTCTTTCCTGAGAGAGGTTTGAAGTGATGCAACAGAGGATAAGCAATTTGTGTGTGCTAAGTAATTAGTGGCTCTGCTCTATGATTTTGCATGGTCTGCCGCTTCCTGGCTGAGCTGTTGTTGCTCCTAGATGCTTTCATTTCACATTAATAGCAAGATTCTATCTTAGCCGACTTTCTATCCTATGACTGTGCCACGTTTAAAGTTGCCGATTCTTTATTATGATTTTGATTTTTGATTTGGCACATTATGTAGTCCTGTTTAATGTGCTACTGTTGTCTGTTACACCATGGGCCTGAAGATGACTAGTGTCATATATTTTAAAAGTTATGCTGAAAAATGGCCATAAAGACCACCTGACATAAAATGTAATATTCTTAACCGGACACAGAGAGTATGTACTGAGAGCATGTACAGTAACCCTGACTTTAACGCGGACCAGCAGTCGCAGTTTCAGTCCAATGCAGATTGTTTCTGAGAACCGAACTAATAATTGTTTGCTGAAACCCCCACACTAAGCAGAAACTGCAGATATCCTCCATTTTGTTTGCTTTTGTGGTGTCCGGAAAAAGGCTGTGGCCTCGTCCGCCACGCAACCTCGTCCTCGTAGCGGACTAGGCCCAGGCGCCACAGCTTTTTTCGTGGCAATATATAATTTTTCATATATTTAAGTGCTAAATTATTAAGAAAAATATAATTTTCTAATTTTGTAACATAAATATTTATGTAAATTCAGCCACATTTCCATATAAAAAATAACAAAAAATTTTGGTACTGTGAAGAGAACACATAGAAAGCGTGTCTTGGTTTGGTGAAATATCGCTGTACTCAGAGGCAGGAGGTTTGAAAGTAGCCAATCCATGAATGTTACTTATTTCTCCTTGCTGCCCTATGATGCAGCGACAGTCCAGAATTTCCCTCGTGGAGCGTCTCGAGTGTTCTCATGTTTTTCGTTTTGTTCCTCTTAAAGCCCTGTATTTTTATTACTGTAAATTAAATTACTTTACTACTGTATTCACCTGCTTATACCAAAGAAAATGACAGCGCATACCAAAGAAAACGCCCGTGCATGAATTACTGTGCAGTCTATACAGGGGTAACGTCACATTCTAGCACTGCGGGAGTTCAGTGTAAACTGTACAGTAAGGATATGGGGTTACCTTTACATTTTCTTTCAGGGTAATATAAGAGTTTAAAATTAAATTAAAGTGTTTTGGGAGCATATTTGGGGGCATATTTAGGGTTTACACTAAAAAATAGGCATTTTGGGCTTTTTTTTACCACATCACAACAACAACAATTTTCACTATACCTGGGTGCTCTTGGAACGTACTGTATACTCTGCTCTCTTCTAAGTAACAATATTTGTCCTAATACTGCTAGCATAGTCTCCATCATGCCACTACACGGGTTAAGATAAGTGTCTCAGATAATTAATAGATGGTGGGAGTTACAGAGCCCCAGAAAGACACAGATGTCCACCAAACACTACTCGACTGGCGCTAGCAGTGAAAATTAACACAGCTCTTTAGTCTTGATTCATTCATAAGTCACAGCACTATTCACATAACCTCCTCTTTAACCATGCTAAACATTATACTTCCTGTATTTGTGACCTCTGCTGTTCTGACCCGTGTGGGTTGTCATGCAGCAGAATGCCACAGGTGATGTGAAGATTAATGTGCAAAGCGGCCACAGTCGTCAACTCAGGTGCTTTCAGAGAGCCCATTAAGCAGCCTATCCCCTGGGGCGAGACTGTGAATAATGCAGACTATGTGGAAGCAGAGTCTAACGCAGGCCCTGGCTCTGGTTTCCTCTCTGAGAATATCCTGCAGTCACAGGTCAATACATGGTGCATACATGACAGTGCATACACATATCATGGCTTCAAAAGCGGAGTAGCTTTACAGCAAGTAATCATAGACCTCCCGGGAAAGGCTTAAGAAAGGAAAAGATCATTGTTGGCTTGATGTGTAATGGCCTTTCTTTCTCTTTTTGTCTCTCCCCCTAGTCACTTCTTACATTTCTGTCTGACTCTTGGTTAGGCTGTCTAGGTCCAGTGTATATTTACATATAAAGATATATTAAATTGCAATGTTTAAACATTGATTCTTTACAAAAGTACAGTTGTTCCATTGTAAATGAGTTATCTGGTAAAACTAATTTGATTCAGTATTAAGGTTAGGTTTAGGTTTAACATCAAGGTTGGGTTAGGGTTAGGATTAGGGTGGGGTAAAAGGTAATGGAAATTAAGATTAATTTTAAAGATTTTTAGATGTTAGGTTAAGGCCAGTTAAGTATCTACAAAGAACTTAGAGTGTGTTATCCAAATAAAGTCTAACTCTGAATCAAAACCAAAATTTCCCTCAGAAACCAAACAGAAATGAATGTGCCCTATTAGTATCAAAAGTAATAAGGCAGTGCAGTAATGAGCAACTAACTCATTACAAAGTAATTTTGTTTGTCCTGATATTGAAGGTTAAAATGTTTTTTCCTCTCCACATGGTTTTCCTATGAATCTGAATGTTTCAGTCTAGAAAATGTGCAAAATACACACACACACGCACACGCACACGCACACGCACACACACAGTTCTATCTTAATTAGAGTGAGTGAGAGGCTTGTGTGTGGCCTGGGGGGGGAGTCACTGTGCTGAATGTGATCCCTGTCAGATGCAGGATGTCTGCACTCTCTCTCACAGCCACCAAGGCCACCCCTTCACCCCCCACACACAATATCATACACACACACACACACACACACACACACACACACACACACACAGTAGTTCTTGAGAGTATATACATATTTATATATATACATACATATGCACACGCATACACACACATACACACTTGTGTAAACATACCAAAAAAAGGAACTGTTCAGGCTTAACCGTATCCCATTAACCCACCTGCCTAATACAGTGTGCCCCTCTTGTGCCCCAAAAACAGCACAGACCCTCTAACTCCACAAGACCTCTGAGGTGTGCTGAGGTATTTGGTTCCAAGATGTTAGCAGCAGATCTCTTCAGTCCTGGGACCTAGTTCATGGACTGGACTAGTTTGTCAAGCACTTTCCCTGGATGTTGATTCAGACTGAAATCTTGAGAATTTGGAGGCCAAGTCAGTACGTGTCACTTTCTTCAACTCTTTCCTGAACTATTTTTGCAGTGTGGCAGTAAATGTAATTCATCAGACCAAGCCACTTTCTTTCATTGCTCCATCGTCCAGTTTTGATGCTCATTTTGATGCTCATGGTAGACAGGGGTTAGCGTGGGCACCCTGACTGGTCTGCAGCACCATACACAGAAAGCTTCAATGCATTGGGTATTCTCACGCCTTTCAATCATAGTCTTCAGCAATATGTGCTACATTGCTCGAGTGGGGTCAGACCAGGTGGGCTCGCCATTGCTCCCCAAATGCATCAGTGAGCCTTGGGCACTTATAGCCCTGTCACTGATTCACCAGTTCTCCTTCCTTGGATCACTTTTGGTTGGTACTTACAACTGCATACCAGAAAAAACACACATGACCTATTGTTTTGGAAATGCTCTGACCCAGTTGTCTAGCCATCATGATTTGGCCATTGTCAAAGTAATCATTACATTTGCCCTGCACCCTACACATCAACTTCAAGAACTGACTGTTCACTTGCTGCCTCTTTGACAGATGCCATTGTAACACGATAATTCATGCTGTTCCCTTCACCTATCAGTAGTTTTAATGTTATAGCTGGTCACTGAACATACAGAATGATAAAAAGACAGACAGTGAGAGAGAAAATGAAAGAGTTGGGGGAAAGAGGGGGAGAGTGCTATATTGAATGGTCTTCTATTCGCGTGTGTAAAGTGACCCGCAGTCTGCTGGAGTGGGCAAAAAAGGCTTTATCAGCTGCAGCCACACCAACACATCTCTCTTTGTTGGTATTTTCACACACATCTACACACATTCACATGTCTGTATTGCAAGAGAGGCCCTCCTGTCAAAGGAAGAGAAACAACCTTTCACACACGTGCATACACACACACAAAGTTCTCACACATTCATCCAGACCTCTCTCTAAAAACATCACAGGAACCATCAAAGACCTTTTCAGCAGCGGCCACAACATGTCAGCAATGATGTGAAAATGTTTTCGTTTTTCAAGTAAACCCAAAATTTTAGAGCTGATAGATCCCTGAATAATACTCGATCATAGACAGAATTCACAGCTACTGCACAAATCTTTTTTTCTTGCACTAAACAGGAGACAAATAAATTACACACATAAGAAAAGAAAAACACAAATGTGGAAAGAACAATAAAATAAGCGTTTCTTTTTCATTTTTAATGTAATTTGTATTACCTCACCCATTCAGTATTTCTACCTACTCAGTCATACCAAGCGAAGGTCAATGTTTTGGTTTTCTTTCTGTCCTTTGCTTGGTTTAAAGCAAGGGTTCTGGACTAAACTTGAGTCCTGGAGGGTCATGCAGAGTTTTCATTTCCCTGCTTAAACTGTTTTAACTCATCTGTTAATTGCCAGGTTTAGTGAGTTTGTTTGAGGAGGGAAATGATCAAACTAGTAACTAGGACCTTCTGCATGGCAAAAATCCAAAATCTAAAGATCAGACTTCTTTATCTGGTGGGGAAAAATGAACTGACTACAATCTTTTCACTTTTAATACCTGTTGGTTGACACATACACCTAAATATTCATGTCATAAATTCATTTTTAAGTAATAATAAAAAAATACTACTCCAAATAAGCTTCTCTCTGTAACCAGCCCTCTAAATCTACATTGCATTCATAACAGCAAGCCAGTTAAGAGCATACAGATCGTAGATATTCACATTTTTCAAAGGAGAATGAGCATTAGATTTAAGAACCTTTCTTAAGTTTAAAGAACCTCCACATAATGTAAATGTTTTACACAATGGTAATTGTTTTACACAATGGTTCAGAAGAACCGTAATTTATGTACTTGGACCATTCAGATATCCTTATTTTTCAGATAGCCAAGAATCGTTCAGAATTCCTTATTTTTCAGATACTATGAGTCCATGGCGTTTGGTTGCAGAAGACAGCTCTTTGCAAGCTAACTTCGGTGGTCTCTCTTCATCCTCTACCTCCCTCTCTCTCCAGGATGTCAGTTCCAATCTAAACCAATTCCCCGGCCTCCGACCCAAATCATCGCCTGGCCCGCAGATTGCTTGAATATGGGCCTGTGAATATGATACTCTGTTGGGTTTGGGGCTTGACAGAGGTGCTGAGCGAGAGGTGATGAGGGGGCCCAGCCGGCCGCCATATTGCCGCCCAGTATGCAGTGTCATGTTCGCCCAACAATCGCCCGTGTCCCTGTAGCAGAGTAAACAACAGAGGCTGTCAGCCGGTGTCAGGTTCGGCCTTTTCAAAGCAAAGCGGGGCCGAATGACAGATGAGTGCTCTAAGTGTGGCTGACACGCTGCTGATAATGGCGATTTGAGTGCTGATATGGAAAGGCAAAGTGAGATGTGTGAGGGAGATATTCTCCCCCAAAACACACACAGCCTACGGTTATTACAAACACACTGCTGCGAGGACTGTGAGGTGCTTTCACTGAGAGCCGCCCCCACATGCGTTCTGTGATTCAGGTGGAATTTTACAGTCGTTAAATCTGCCCCATGTTAAAATTGCAAGTTTGCAGTAATAATAAAGACTGCAAAATCCAAACAAAAAACTTTCTGTTGCCCAGAACTGAACTATATTTAATTGCCAAGCTTTTGATATTAAGTCCAGAGAAAAGGATTCAAATGGAATCAAACTTTCCTTGCTTTTTTAATTAAATAAGCTTGATATTGTATGTTAATGCTACGGGCTTTTTCCATCCGCCTCTTTAATGTGAATTTTGTAATGTAAGAAAATAAAAGACCTGGACTGGAAAGTCGGAAATTCCGAACAATGCATTTACATTGTAAAATACTTTTATTTTTGCTTGGATAAAGTAGATAAATTGGTTAGAAGTTGCGTGAGCTCCTCCATATGGCAACAGTAAACATGAATACAGATAGAGGCCCTCAGCAATACATTTGTATTGACACTACAGTGGTGTTCCCAGGGGTTCAGAGGGAGACAGTAAAGTAGGCCAACGACTTTAGCCCTCATTAAATGGCGAATGTCTGCTCCGCCTGATGTTTCTGAATTGTTAGTGCTACAGTCATGTACAGCTGACAGGGGGGTGTTAAAATGGCTCTACTGAGAGCTAATCAAAGAGTGAATCTTTTCATCAGGCAGAATTAACTATACTCTTATCTCATACCCCGCAGTGCGAGCATGTGACCTCCCTTTTATGCCTGACAGTAATTGATAGAAAAAGTGATTATTTTACATTTTCTTTTTCCAACTTTTCAGAAATTCGATTAAAATGTGAAATGTTGAAACGCAAACCCATAAAAATTTCAAAATATACCATTCAATCCTGTATGGTCCAAGTACATAAATTAAGCTAAAAAAACAGCCTCCTTTTAACTTACTGTTTTTGTGATGCCATGAATCTACTAACTATTCAGCCAATAGCAGAAGTAAAAAAGTTTTTCAGCTCAGACAGCTTTTTGAATGAGGCACAGCCATCATTTACAGTTATCAGTTTTAAAGGCAAAGTACCAAAAACAGCCTGTTTAATAAAGAGCAATTGGGAAAAGATCATGTAGAAATGATTAATGGCCTGTACATAAACATACACAAAAGTGGACCTCATGGAAAAATGAAAAGTAAACTACAAAATAATAATAAAATGTGTAAACCTCAGTATCATTATAATGTCTTTTAAATGACATTAGTAAGTTACATACCCTTTGTTGTATGCGATCATTCCAGTGTGGGTAGAGCTCTCTCTTAATCTGCTCATTCACTGGTATTAATCTGTAAGTCTTTTCACATGACTTTGAAAGTAATCAAATGACTCGATTCATAAGCAAGGCAATGCATAATTTGAGTGGAAAGGTACTGAGCATGACTTATGTATATATGAGAAGAAACAGCAGAATGTACTGTATGAGATTTTAACCACCCTTAGGATCTGCCTGCTGTAAATCAGGTGACCCTTTCAGAAACCTCTCCATGAATTAAGCTAGCCTGCAACACACACATTAAATCAACTCTGGCTAATCTGGCTCGGGTTCACGGGGGTTGACATGCTGCAAAAACAACATGTCTGACACGGACGGCACGAGCGTGCCCGTAACCTGAGCCGAGCGGCTCTGGCCTGCCAGGGTCCTTGAGCCCAGCGCAGAGAGGAAAAGAAAGAAGCCCTAGTCAAAGTGGACCTCCAACTCAAGGATCAACTCTTTGGACCCCCAAAGTGCCAGCCAGCCGCACACAGCAAGGTCCTTCCATCCAGGCACATTTGCAGACTGACAGGGCCCGTGGCTGCAAGCAAAGAGCACGTTCACCCTGAGCACGCTCCAAAACTGCCACTAGACACAGAGCATACTCGGGGAGAGGGGACTGCAAGGGGCTGCAATCTTAAACACAGCACTTACACACTACAGCCCATCTGTCAACCATTATACACACATGGCCTTAGGCTGACAAACACCACCTCACTGCACAGGAAGAATGTATGTCCTTTATTTTATTTTTTTTAATCTCTCTTATAGTCAGTGTAAACTACAAGACAGAGCTGCCCAGAGTAGCCTACACCCACACTTAACTACTTCAACTTAATTACTTACTTATTGAGTAAAAGAAGCGAAAAAATAACTTCCGCAGCAGTAAACAAGAACCAGGTCCAGCAGATCCAACATTTATCAGCACAGGAACTGAAACTTGTTAGGTTCTGCTCCCCTCATTGCATCTCATTTCTGATCCAAAATAGAAAGTTAAAGTTTGAAAATAAAAGGTTTGGGCAACAGCAAAGCATTCCAGGAGCTGAAACCTCCAGAGCAGAATTAAATTTAAGTAAAAAGAAACAAAGAAATAAACAAAAGCACCGGATTAGGAACAAATTGTGAAAGGCTAAAGTAGATCTCATGTTCAAGTCAACCAAGTCTAGCTGGCTTTTATTGTCATCCATCCACACAGACTGAACAAAACTGTGTTTTTAACAGTACCAGGTACATGGACAGCACAAAAACTATCCCATATGACATGAAGACAAAAAGAACAACAAAGACAGTGTAACCAGAAATAGTGCAACAAAACATGGAAAGTGTAATAAAGTGTCCATTCTGTAATGTGTGAACACACCACAGCACACAGTGTGAACAGCATGAAATTCTTTCTCTGTATTTGACCCATTCACCAAGTGAAGCAGCGAGCAGCCAGGAACACAGAGCCCCGGGAGCAGTGTGTGGGGACGGTTCCTTGCTCAAGGGTACCTCAGAGGTGCCACTGGCAATCCTGGGATTCAAACCCACAACCTTCTGATTGCAGGCCGAATGCCCAAACCACTAGGCTGCCGACTGCTGTACTACATTGAATGTGTAAACATATGTATGTGCAAAATGTGGTTGAGTGCAAAGTAATAAATAGAATATTTCTAAGTAATATGTTATTTGCATTGGAAATGTGCTTGAGTAGAAATAACATTTTCTTGATAAAAAATACATTCCAATATGAGTAAACTACATAGAACTTACTATCCAGCTCTTTCTGAACTATTCAGTGCAATTGCCAAGAGAATCCACACATATTCCACATTCTCTGACTTTAAATTATTCACAAAACGTCCTCAGAGCATGGACATCTTTTTCTCATCAGCAAAACACTAATAAAAGTCAGTCCAAAATATATGAGCTTTATCTGAACTCCATATGATCTCTAATGCAGATGCCTTTAAGGTTAAGGTCTTTAACTTTGTAAAATCCATTCAGAATAGATACAAAATTTGCTGTTACAGCAGTTTATCTGCTTAAAGATGTGTTTGAATAAGAATAGATTTGTTGTTACTTTAACTTTTTTGTCTTTATTCTTAAATCTGATTGTTCACTTTTCCCAAAAGAAAACAGAAATACTTGTCTGGAGTTTGTCATGACAGCAATCAATTATAGATGTTTCCAGTGCATACACATAAATATTTTTTAAAAAACTTTTTAAACTGTTTCAGTACCTATTTCATTATATTTGGTGGGAATGTAATGTAGACTGTTTAATTCTAATGAGAACTCAGAACTCTTAAACCAGTGAAAATCAACAGAACTGTGACAAACACCATCTTGTGGTCAAGTACTGAATTACAGTGTGAGAAAATAAATCAATTTATTTTGGTTTATTTGTCTTTATTGTCTCCAATTGTAATTGTGACAAATACTTACATTAATTGTGATAATAGTGATAAAGTGATATATTGTTTGATAGTAGGGAATGTCATTATAAAAAACCCCACAAATGTCATTTAAAACTAGTTAAACGTCTGTGTGTGAGATCACAATAAATTGCACGGTGTGCAGTGTTGCCAACTCTCACGCAGTGTTGTCATCTCACGCTCTCACGCCTTACCTCTATTTTATCTATCGGATCTAGGCTGCCTATTGCGTCGGGCCAAACACCACTTGCGATCGATCTATTATGCCTTACGCACGGCTGAACAGGCAGTGCACACTCCTCTACGGTAGGTGGCGCACCTAATGATGCTGCACTCGTCAGCAGCTGAAGAAGCAACCAACCCCGCCCACCCCCGCTCCCGATCCCACGCCCCAAAATCTCACTTTTTGGAAAAGTTGTCATAAATATTCACTTTGTTCTCAACACCTCTTTTGTCTTTATGTTGTGAGTGTGATGAGCAGTTCTTCATCTTGAAGCGATCTGTTGGTTTATTCTGGAGATACTCATGATAAAGTAAGTTTTTAAAAACTTTAAGAAATCCCTGCCTTTACTGTTTTTTTAAAAGAAGGTAGTTTTGCCATTGGCTGAACATCTAAACCAATCAGATTCCACGTTCTTTCTGATTGGATACTCCGGGGACTATCAATCATGTTGTGAGGTCAGCATTAGGGAGGAGCTTCAACCCAACACAGCATGTTCTGGTCAGTTGCAGCAGAGAGAGCTGAGAGAAGGAGCTCTTCTGGAGGAGCCTGACAGAGTCTGCAGATCTCGAAATGTGATAAGCAGTAATATTAAATATTAAATAATAATGTTAAATACCATAATAATAATAATTGTTGTTTGTATTGTTATAAATAATAAGAAAACAACAGCAACAACAATAATAATTATTGTTGTTGTTGTTACTATTGTTATTATTATTAATGTTAACAACAATGAGAAAAACAAACAACAACAACAATAATAATAATAATAATAATAATAATAATAATAATAATAATGGTCCTGGCGTTGAACACAAGGTCATTTGTTTAATATTATTATTATTATTCTTATTCTTTTTCGCATTGTTATTATTATTACTATTGTAAAGAACATGTTAAATAACAACAATACTTCTAATAATAATAATAGTAATAATCATCATCATTGTTATGATTATTATGATTATGATGATGATGATTATTATTATTATTATTATTATTATTATTATTATTATTATTATTATTATAAACTTGTTTATTCATTTTAGAACACTTTTACACCTGGTTAAAATATAAAGCAAGCCATCAAAGACTATTAAACTGAAATAAATTATACTGCTAGCTAGTTCAATTAGACACCCCTCCCCCCAAAAAAACCCAAAATGAGCATAATCGTCTGATTAGGCAAAACATACTGATAAAGGAAGAGTTACGATAATTACAGAAAATTACAGAGCTAAGTGTTCCAGCAAGCTATAATGCATTACAAAAATCACTCCATATATCTCAACTTCTGACATCTCTCCCACCCACAAAACAACCAAGTAGAAATAAAAGTGTATAACACCTGACAGAATTGTCACAAAATGAGCAGAAAATGCACTACTGGTTTGTTTAGGGTTCAGTATTAAACTGAGCAGCCCTCTAGTGGTCACCATTTAGTACTACAACGCCATGCTTCCAACTTTGTGGACACAGTTTGGGCAATAACCTTTTTTATTAAAGTATGACAGTGCACAAAGCAAGGTCCATAAAGACAGGTTTGGAGGAGTTCGGTGTGGAAGAACCTGGCTGGCCCACACAGAGCCCTGAACTCAACCCTATCCAACACCTTTGGAATGAATAGAACAGAGATTGCGAGTCACAACTTCTTACCCAACACCAGTGCCTGACCTCATACATGCTTTACAGAATGAATGAGCACAAATTCCCACAAAAAAATTCTATTCTTGTGTAAAGCCTTCCAAGAAGAGTGGAAGCTGTTAGAGCTGCAAAGGCGGGACTAGCTCCATATTAAAGCCTATGTCTATGAAGTCTATGTCTATGTCTATGTCAAGAACACCCTGGTTTCTCCAGAATGGACTGAGGTGTGGAGATGGAGATCATCATGATGAGCCCAAAGTTCCTATCATGGTCAAACTCCTCAGATCAGGGGGAAGAAATTGAGAAAATTGTCTTTTAGTAGATTTTCATGTCCTTGCAGCATGATGTAGTTAGTAGTTAGGGAGTTGCCCCTGCAACCAGTAGGTTTGAATTCCAGGACTTCCAGTGGCACCACTTAGGTACCCTTGAGCAAGGAAAAGCAGGAGCACACACTGCTCGTCCTGCTTTTCTGGCTGCTCACGGCTTCACTTGGTGAATGGGTTCACATGTGACTATAACTCTGCTCTTTAATACTGAAGAGTGCAATTTGGGACGCAGCCCACGTGTGGCGTGTCCAGCGGTCCTGCTGCTTTAAGACCCCCCACCTCCCCGCCACCCATCCGCACTTCCGCCGCGTCTCCCAATCGGCCATGTTTTTAATTTCACTCATTCAGGAAAAGTTGTGTAAACACGAGAAAAAGGCTTTTGAAGCCATGCTGAAGTGGCTGCAGCACTGACAGAGACGCACGACACGTGACGCGTGTCCAGAGACCCCCTTACCTGCTGGAGCAGCGCGCCCCTCTCACTGTCACCTTCAGCTGCACAGGGAATATTAAAAACAGGCTCAGATAAAAGAGTGGCGACAGACAGGTGGGCTATCACATGCTTTAGTAATGCCCTTCATTTATCCTCCCTTCATCTACCCTCTCTGTAAGAAGTGAAAGATATAAGGGTTAAAATGTTTTCATTGTACCGTTCCTTCCTGGAGAGACGGGGAAGTCAGTCTAATTACAGGCTGTTTGTGTTCAGTCATAATGCCCATGACACAGTGTCATAAATCCTGCTGGTTTAGCTCGGTTCCATATAAGAAGCAGGGTTTAGTCGTAAAGCAGAGTGTGTGCGCAGGTGTGTTTTGTATGGGGTCTGTAAGTGCAATAAGAGACGAGTGCGATCTGTCCAGTACTTTGACAGGGGTGAGTTCTGGTTTAAGTTATACTGTGAACTCAGGAACTGTGTGTGGGCTGCTGCGAGAGGAAACAATCAGAATCAGACAACGTTAATGATCCCGGAGGAAATTGCTTATGTTAATGATTACTAAGACACACAGAGACAGGAACTATATAATTTTTTTTTTTTTTAATCTTTAAGAAAACTAAATATGAAACTACACTATGCTATATACACAAATGCTGGGATAAATACTATAGATAAGTAACACCGTTGCGTGAAATCTACCGACACAGTTGGTAGTTAGGAATACGTTATCGCATCAGTAGGATATTAGTAACATAAATAGTGATATTGCAAATAAGGTATTGCATGTAATGAAGTGATTCAGCACCCATTGAGAAAACGTCACATGATATTGCACGTGTTAAGATAACTGGTCAGACATTTGCACAGTGGGGGCCATTACAGCCCCCTTCCCCTCTGGCGTGAGGGGCTGTAATGGCTATATCTAAGCAATTTCATTCAACATCAATAAAACTTTCTGATTTTGATATCTACTTAAAGGATTGATTCTCTGAAAAATCTGATGTGCTCAATGTTCCCCGTTCCTCAAAAACAACTGATAGACCAAGACATGTCTTGTGTCCAAAGTTTTCTTATATAGTTTTCCAGTGGAGCAATGAATTAGTATAGAATAAGCATATGCAGTTAGTGATTTTGGGACACATAAACTTCATTTCTTTTTAGTTACATTAGACCTGTAGCTACAGAGCAAAACTGAAGAAGCAACCCCAAGACACCAAACATGTCTTGTCTGGTTGACTATGTTTATCAGAATTAGAACACTTGATACCAGAGGCATGTTATTTTATGACTGCAAAGACATATAGGCTTAGGGACAAAAACAATATAAATTATAGAGTCTAAATAAATCTTAATAACAATCTGTAGAAAATAGAATCATAATGAAATACACTATGCTGTATACACATGCTGGAGTATAAATTCTATAGATAAATTACTTACAGAATTGTTTTGGTCAAGTCTTAGTATTATAGTTCATTGATTGAATGTTAATTTCGACTTCATTTCTTCAGGCATATTATGACACACATTTGCAGTCATGTTTAAGGCTAGCAGGATCTAAATCAATTCACTGCTATTATATCTTGGCAGTTTTCTTGTTGTTTGTAAACAATCAAGACCAGGATGTTCCTTGGCAAACTGTCATATTTGAGACTAGGAAGCTCCATACTTTCTGAACGTGCAAAGCAGGACTTGCAATGTTCGCCCTATGGTAGTCTTACAGTTCACACAGAGCTGAGTTACACGCAGTTTTGAACAGTGTCCCAGACATGGGGACAAAGTGTGGCCTTTGCAAACAGAACTCTACCACAGGCTTTTACATGTGTTTCAGGAAAATATGAGGAAAAAACAGAATGTTAAAAACAGGAAGGCTGAGGAGACGACGATGGCAACGACAGTGACAACAGTTGTCCAGGAGTTTGCTGTGGAAAAAATTATCCGAAGAAGAGTCAACGATGGAAAAGTGGAGTACTATCTGAAGTGGAAAGGCTTCACTGAGTAAGTGTCGAGGAATATTTGACGGTGTGGTTATTTACACCCAACTAATTTTTCAAGGACATAGATCTTTCAGGCTCCTGGCAGGACTTGAAGAGTCTAAATTGACTGGGTCTGTCAGGTACAAGTCATATGATTTAGAAATAGTTCTGATTTGTCAATGAAATATGTGAAATAAAAGTTCTTGCTCAGTAGAGACATACAGTCTGCAGTCCAAGGAGTGTTCTGGTAGAGTGTATCTCTGTAACTGTGCTGGCCCAGCATTGCATTCTTTCCCTTTTCCTGCTGATCACAGTTCAGTCTAACAACATATTGCAAATCTGACACTGGTTCTACTACTACTGTGTCCACAGTGCTGAAAACACCTGGGAGCCAGAAGACAATCTGGACTGTCCTGAGCTGATTGAAGAGTTCCTCAGAAACATGGCTGTCTCAAGTGAGGCTGAGAGTGAGGACCATCCCTCTCTGGAACCTGTTATCCAGCCCAAAGAAGAACTAACAGAGCTAGATGCTGCCATAGTAAGTTTCTACGACATTGTCATGGTGGTCATATTAGACCACAGTGGACTTCCAAAAATAAAACGCCATCTCTGTGCAGGGCGTCTTCTTACCTCTTCTGGACCCTTGGTTTAATGATGTTTGTCAGTACAAAACCAAATGGTGGTCATTCTAAGCTAAATAATTCTAAATGCTGTGTACAAATAGCATGTTTTTTTTTAAGATACAGTAGAAGCACTCACTCTACTGCTGCCAAGACACAGTAGAAGCACACAGCCTACTGCTGGCAAGCACACAGCAAAATAACTGTTATAATCAGAACAGCAGTGAAGAGTAGTAGAAACATTAAAAACATTTACAGTATATTAACTAAAAACTAAAACATTTTGGTCATTGATAACATGATAAATAATTATCTTATCAACCCATCCATCATCCAAGTAGTGTTAATATATTACTAGTGGCCTAAACGACAGCTTGGGTGTTAATACTGTTTTGTTTTTTTTGCTGGTGTCTCTGACAGGCTGTTCAGCAGCGGTGTCAGAGTGAGCAGATAGAGAGCCAGACTGGTACACCAGGTGATCATGACACGGTGACTGCTGATGACCGGTCCACTTCCCCAAAGCCAGAGCGGATCATCGGCTCCACTGACCGACAGGGAGAGCTTATGTTCCTCATCAAATGGTACTCTCTGTTGCAAATTTTGTGGCATTGTTTGCACTATATTTCAGTTACTAAGCTGAATGTGGTCTGCCCGACTGTCAAACTGGGCAATGTTTTGAATGTGTGCCCACGGTGGCACAGTGGGTAGCACTGTGGTCCTGGTCTTGTGTGTGTAGGGAGTGTGCATGTTCTCCTCGTGGTGGCGTGGGTTTCCTCGGAGGTCTCTGGTTTCTCCCACAGTCCAAAGACATGCGTGTCAGGTGAATTAGGGATTCTAAATTGACTGTAGGTGTGAGTGAATGGTATGTGTGTGCGCGCCCTGCGGTGAGCTGACGCCCCGCCTCATGCCCGTAGGACCCGGGACAAGCTCCGGTTACCTGCCATTAAGGTTACGGAAAATGAATGAATGAATGAATGCAGTAATATTTGTGCAGCAACAATAAATATTACTTGTCTTAGAAGGATTCTTGTGGTTTGAAAGGTGCTCTTTTTTTTTTTTTTTTTAATTTGTGATTGCAATATAAAAGTGGTTAATCCATCACCCCTTCTCAACATTAATAACTTTTCTTAAATGTTTGTGGCATTGCAGGAAAGACACAAATGAAGTTGCATTACTGTCTGCCAGAGAGGCCAGTGCCAGATGGCCTGAGATGGTCATTGGTTTCTATGAGGACAAACTGACCTGGCATGGGGAAGAGGAACAGTAATAATGAAAGTGGATAATACCTCATGGTAGCTTTTATTGTTAAACACGCTTGGGATGTGTTTTATTCTCTGACTTTTTGTGAATGTTGTCAATGTGTGAAACACCACACCACTGTGAAACTTGTGTTAGCACACTGAACCTGTAGACATGTCGAATTTTAGAGAATCACTGTATTGCATTGTTTTGCAAATCTGTTGATTTAGATTGTATTGACTGGTTAATCTGTACTGTATTTTATCTGTGGGACTGCTGTTCAGAAAAGTGTGTTATGTTGTTAGTTTACTGTACTGGAAATTTGAGTGGACTTGAAAAGACCTTAAAGAGAACAGCATGTGCTGTTCTCCTGTTGTGATCAAATACGAGTAATGAGTGGTACAAGAGGAGTCACTCATATTGTCTGTAAAAGCCCCTGGTTTTAGCACTTATTATACTGTGATTATGACCAATGATCTGTGAGGCTAGTCCAGTAGTTTTCTTCATTTGCAGATACAAAAATGTAGCCAGTTTTCCCTTAAAATTATTAATAATACTTGGTGTAAAATGTTTTACACCATTTCTGCTGTGGCAGCACTACTTTTTGTCCGTTTTACTTCATGTTCTCATTGTAACCCCTGAATGGGCAGCTCCAGGTGCTTTAATAAATGTCAATATTACCTCAAAGTTGTCATCTAATTTTTTACACTAAAGTACTGTTAAGCTTTACTGAGTATGTATACTGAGTATATACTACATCTGTGCCTGTCCACAACTTTATCCCTGAGATCTTTTGACATTGCCTTGCCTTCCATAGTTGATTGCTTGCTTTTAGTTGCACAACCAAGCACTGGAATACTCCAGGAACCGCTCCTTCCTTACTGATTTAATCAGAACAATTACAGTTAATTGCAGATGGAAGCCAATTAGCTTGGTGTGAAATGGAGAATGTGATTAGTCACAACTGATTGAGTTTACAAGTATTGTTAGGAAGGGAGTGATCCTTTATCCATCTCAGTGATTCCAGTTTTTTACTTTTTTTGCTAAACTGTTTCCATCATATCTTTCACTTGGGTTTTATAAGTTCCATTGACTTAATACAGCTAGAAAAATAGTTTTCTTTGTGTGTTTTTCATTTCAGGCTGCAAAGCAACAAAATTTGAATATTTTGAAGGGGGTAATTCTTTTCTATACCCACTGTGTATTTGAAACAGTTGCTATAAAACACCAGTGAAAATTAATATAATGTCCTCATCTCAATGTATGGTGGAAGTGTGTTCTCAGAAGCTTTATAGCATAATATGATCTTTCTTATTAGTGTAATAAATTGCTTCATACGTTAAGCTTTAGCAAGACCTGGAAAAACTCAAGCATGATTGAATGTCAGAGATTCAAAGTGAGAACTGCTTTGCTGTACATGGAAACTCCAGTGAGGTGGCCCTAATGATAAGTGATTTTGAACTTCCCTTTAATTTGTCAACTTCCCATTTTGTCTCTCAGACATTCTGATCTGTTCTCTATAACAGCTATCTAAAGCTGTTGCTCCTTCTCACTTTATAGTCCTATGCAGGAGTTTATCAGTGTGTGGGTGCGGGATCCTCGCATCCAAAAGGAGGACTTCTGGCATGCCTATATGGATTATGAGATCTGCATACATGTAAGTGTGATGACTACCGTTTCCACATAAGACTGTCAGTACTATTCAGGGTTGGAACTGTTATATATTTATAAATGTTTAATGGTATAATGACAAAAAATTTATGACTCCCACTCTTCTAGACAAATAGTTTGGCCTTCAATAAGAAGAGCTCCTGTGTGCGGAGGAGATACAGTGAGTTTGTGTGGCTGAGGCAGAAGCTACAGGATAATGCCTTGCTCCTGTATGTATGCACATATTTACCAAATATATATTTCATTTTAAAATAGGAGGTGCCTCTTACTTTGGAATCTCACTAAAGATCAAAACCATTGTCAGTATGACATGGATAACATGGTAAATGTGAATGCTATGTTGACTGTTGGTTGAACTGTGGTGTGTCCTTCAGAGTGCATCTGCCTGAGCTTCCCCCAAAGAACCCTTTCTTCAGCCTCAACAATGCCAGACAAATTTCTGCCCGTATGGATGGACTGAGACACTTCCTGGAGGAGTAAGTGTCCTGGAAGTATAGGCAATGTACAGACTTTGAAGACTAAAAGCCTGTGTGAACAAAAGTGTAACTTGAAGTGTTTGCTTTATTCAAAATTGACGATCAGCCTACACTCTTAAAACTAAAGGGTCTTTAACGGTTCTTCACTTGGACATAAGATTATGTTTACTCTTGTGTTGATAATTTTTTAAGGGAACCAAAACTAGTTCCTCTATGGCAACATGCCACGATATCCTGTTTTGGACTTTCATTTTTAACACTGTATGTCTTAGCATTCTAATTGGCTCTACCCGTCTTCATCAGTTATAGGTTTTGAACCACTGCAGTAATTTTCATTCCCGTGTGTGTTCTGCAGGATTGTATGCAGCCCTGTGCTGTTGTCTGACAGCTGCCTGCATCTGTTTCTGCAGTCTCAACTGAGTGTGAGAAAGATTGAGGCATGTGCTGCAGGAAGAAGCAGCTACACTGTCACTCAGGCCATTGAGAGCTATGGCTCCCGGGCCCAGCGTTTTGGCTCTTATGTTCAAGAAGAGGGAGACACTGACTCAGAGTGACTGGAATGTTTATTCCAGTAAATAGCTTTTCAGTCTACATTGAATAAATACTCATATGACAGCATCAACCATAATCATAATACATTTGCTATAGCAGCTTGAATCAATACAGTGAATATACAGGCAAAGAATGATTGCTTAATAGGCACAAGGAAACGTGATGTATGTAACATACCATTCTCACCCCTGTTCATACAGTCCATATGGGCTCATCTAGCTGTAAAAACAACCCATTTTAAATTCACTGTTTTAGTGACATCACTGAAACCAATGTGTGTTCAAATAGCCAGTTATTTAGCCAGTTTAGCTCCACCCAGGTATAATAAATATTTCCTTAAATCTTTGCTTAAATATTTTTTTTACCTATTGTGAAGATATTTCTAAATAATGTTTAACATTAATACTCATCACAAGGCTAAAAATGTGTGAAAATATCCAGAATTCAGTGTCTGTATGAAATATTGTGTTGCTAGAACTGCAGAAAGGGCCTGGGACGTTTATTGGAAGTAATTTATAGTAACAAATTGTGTTCCTAAACAAGAATGTACAGAATTAAGCGAGGCTTCTGAGATCTGAGTTGTAATTGTTTTGCAAATGGTCTATTTACTTATTAAAGAGCTTAGTGGTTACAGAGATCGCAGCCCAGATGTCGAAAACTTCTGCACTTTTAGGTCATTAAGATGATGTATGTTTTTGTCCAGCAGGTGGCGCTTTTGTCATGGTAGTTTCTTTCTGTATGACCAGTCGTCTTGTTTTCATGTCATTGTATATAGATATCAGTTTCAATGTTTAATGTTTTGACATGAAGTGGTGTAAAAGCTTTAAAAATATGATGTGATATTCAGTATAATGTGCAATTAAATGTTAATTTTTCAACCTAAAATATGTCTGCCACATCTGTAGCATATGACTGATTACTGTCTAATCATTTCAGCACATTTCCATCTACCTTGGAAAGAACTGGACACCTATTGACTCAAAATACACATATAATGGAAATCAATGGGAAGTTGTTTATGCACCGTTTTATTTGCTTATTGAAATCTTTTATAAATATGCTTGGAAACTGTTGTCCTTGGTAATCAACCATACTCCAGTTTTTAGAAGGCTCAGACAATCAGTGAGACATGGACCTTGTCTCTTCTATCTAAACCTGCTGAACTTTTACAAAAGACTTGGGTGGCAGAGTGGTACCTGCCTTCGAGCTTCAGCATTCATCAACCCACAGCAACGGTTAGGGAAAGCAGCTAAGAAAATTAATGAAAGAATGTTCAGTTAGGTCAAACTTGTTTGTCCTGTGATGGACCGGCTTGCCTATTTAAGATGTTGCCCTGCGTTCTGCCCTATGAACACTGGAACAATCCCCAGCACCCCCCTGTGAGCCTGATTTGAATGTTCAGTTTTGCCCAACAGATGGAGATGTTCATCTAATCCCCCTGAACGTCATTCCCTCTCCTAGCCTGTCCAGTAAGGTGTGTGTCACTGCTTCCCACTGCCTCTTTGATGATGGAGAATGTCTTAACAGGCTCCTTATGCAGTCAGCTGCCTTTTAGCAAACCTGGCAGCCCTGAGACCCAGGAGCTCCCAGTGGTGTGCCACATGACAACTCGGTAAAGCGGTGTATGCGTCTGAATTGTGTAAAGCGCAAGATTTTAAATGATGAGATGTGTGTGTAAGATGCATGTTTACATCAAATAAATATAGAAATAATCTACAATTTCAGGACCAGCACAGTGGTTTTGACTTTGTAAAACATCTTTATAATTGAGGTTAAAGTGAAGTAGACCCAAAAATGCTTATAATTAAGTAATGACAACATGTCTGAGCATGAAGAACTTTTCGAAACATAAAAAATCGTTACACCATGTAAACATTCTATGCTGATAAGAGTTTACACACAATATTACATGCATTTAAAAAAACAGTCGGTTTTCTAAAGAGTATGTGTGCTTTATTTCCCAACAAAACAGCATTTGACTATTGTACATATATATATATATATATATATAAAACCTCTTCTAATGGAAGCCCAGTATTGTGGTTACCATCAAATGCCTGGCTTGTTTCAATCAATACTCCATTAGATTAATTCAGGTGAACTTTCACAAATCTACGCATGGCTGGAGGCATTGAGGAGAAATCTTGAACCAAAAATGTTCATCTAACTAGCTCGACTACTTTATAGAAACCAAAAAAATCTTGATAATTTTGTACTGCTTTTTTTTATTCTAATGTTTACCTGTACCTTTGCTTGCAGAAAGACATGTACTGCTGACATAAATGGCTTTAAAAAGTAAATGGCTGAGACCATTGCACCATACTGTGTATAATGGTTATAAATAGAACTGTGACACCCCAAAGAGCCATAACATTGTAAGTTCCCCTCTCGCTTGTAAAACAGTTCTTGCTCCTTGAGGCATGGACTAGGCAAGACCTCTGAAGATGAGCTGTGCTATCTGGCGCCAAGATCCTTTAAGTCCTCTAAGCTGCGAGGTGGGGCCTCCATCATACTAGTTTGTCCCGAGCATCCCCCTTAGGCTTGATCAGACTAAGATCTGGGGAATTTGGAGGCCAAGTGAACATCTTAAACTGTTCGTCCTGTTCCCAGCAGAACATTACCCAAAGCATCACATTGACTCTGCCTAGTTGCTTTCTTCACATAGTGCCATGTCTTCCACATACACACCTGGCTTTCCACATGATTTTTTGATTCAATAGACCAAGCTACCTTCTTCAATTGCTTCATGGTCCAGTTACGATGCTTATATGCCCAATGCAGGCACTTTCGATGGTAAGCAGGGGTCTGCATGGGTACTCTGACTAGTCTGCAGCCACATAGCCCCAAACACAGCAGTTTATCAGTGTGCTAAACATAAAGCATAAACTTTTTTAGCATTTTGAGAAACAGTAACTATTCTGTGAATCTATACCAGACAGAGTAGTCTTCAGTCCCCATGTGCATCAGTATGCCTTGGGCACCCTTAACCCTTTCACTGGTTCAGTGGTTTTCCTCTCTTTGGACTTGCTCTGGCCGAGTCATCTAGCAATCAAAGTTTGGCCATTGTCTAAGTTGCTCAGATCTTTACTTTTGCCTATTTTTCCTGCTTCGAAAACATCAACTTCACAAGAACTGACGGGCACCATTGTGTAAAGTGTAAAGAACAGTGAAGTGAACGGCACAAATTTCTTCTCTGCATTTGATCTATTCACCAAGTGAAACAGCAGGCAGCTAAGAACACAGCACCCGAGGAGCTGTGTGTACGGACAGTACCTTGCTCAAGGGTACCACTAGCAGTCTTGGGATTCAAACACACGACTTTCTGATAGCAGGGCAAACTCCCTAACCACTAGGCCACCAGCTGTCCCATTGTAACAAGATAATCAGTGTAATTCACTTTACAACAATCCTAAGTTTGTGTGTGTGCATGTCAGACAGATGAGCAACTCTAGCGGCAGAATGAATAGTTGGCTGCGCTGACAGGTCTGCTCCCAGCGCGGCTGTGGTGTGTGTTGGTTAATGTCATTAAGCTGTCATTCTGTCCACCTACAAGGCTGACACAGCCGGCCCCTCCACCAACTCCTTCATGAGCTGAATTAGTCATTCTGCAGCCCAGTCAGCGCAGGTGACATTTGAGTCAAACAGCAGCATGCGCAGCATTCGTATTCCCCTGGGCTCCTTCCAGCGTTCAGCGCAGCAATAACTCAGAGTAGTGAAAAAAAACTAGAAAAAAGTGAGATGTTCAGTTTACTATGTGGTTTTCATGAACTGGGACTGTCTTTACGCTGCAAGAGGAGTTGATTCATATTCCTGTTTTGGACCAAACCTTTTATTGGAGGTCATAAAAAAATTAAATAGCTAGAAAGGGAGAATTCACTTATTATTAGTAGTACTTGACACAGTGCAGAGGATCTCTATTGTTTTTATGCTGATATGTAGTATTATTATTTTTCTGCCTCAAAATTTTTCTGCCCCATGCAAGGCATCACTCAACAGCAGTACCCCAATTTGTATCCATATTTACCACTTGGTGGTGCTATGACAGGTCACAAAGCACTTATAGCACGAAATTGCCTCTATGTCTCCAGCCATGTGTCCAATGAGCTCACAAATTTGCATTCCACACCAGAAGACATTTCTCTAGCACATTCTCGAATTTAAGTGACATCATGCGACCGTATCATGAAACACATGGCCGATTACAGCCAAAAGGGCGCCAAAAATTTCGACATGGCACAAATCATCCCAGGCCGACAATTCTCAAACTTGGTACATTTGTTGGCATACAAGCTCAGATGATGAAGTTCAAATTTGGTCCACTTTGCCCATTGGGGGCGCTATGGCACACATTCAAACATTGCAGTGGTTTTCTGCCCATAACTCATGAACCATGAGACATATTCACAATTGCTTTTTACTGCTGAATTCTGCCCTCTGTCACAAGTTCAGAAATGTGTATGTTTTGATACTACAAGAACATGTGCCAAGTGTCATGAATGTCGGCCACTGGGAGGTGCTACAACAGGATATTTGTCATTAACGGCCTGTGCAGGTCAAAGCGTTCTAACCTGTCAGCATTGCGGTTTCGAGGACTGGGCACAAACAGCTTGGACCCCGCTCATCACCGCTCGCAGCTATATTCATTATTATTATTACTACTACTACTACTACTACTACTACTACTACTACTACTAATAATAATAATAATAATAATAAATGTCGAGCTGCTTTGTATCTGAATCAAAACTGAGGTACTACTGCTCCTTAACAGTGTTAACATGTAAAAAATCACTGGCATTGAGCAGTTAGATGTAAATACTACATTCTACTGCACTCTCAGTAAAAGCTCTGTCTATGGGTGTGGGGCTGTAGAAGGGACTACACCCCTGTAATGTCATACGCCACAAGCTTTAACAGATCTGACACATTTGCTACATTAATTAGATTATTGTGTCGTCCTGAGGTGATGGTGATATTCATTATAAATTCATAACGAGGAGAAATAAAGGGCTCCTCGCTCTGTGACAGACAGGTAAAGGCACTTCTGGCCCTCCTCTGCTCACAATGGACTAGCGGGGCAGGGGCGAGAGCACCAAATTGGAAATTGGAGGTTTCTCTACTGAAGCTGTCTTATTAATCCTCTCAGGGTCTGTCGACTTCCTGTGCGTGTGTGTATGTATGTGTGTGTGTGTGTGCTTACATTACCCCTCCCCCCCCTTTCATACGCAGTGGTAATGAAGCTGTCATGGCTGCTGCTGTGTGGACACGGCTGATATTCAAATGGGAAAACCGTCACCTGTCCATGACAGAACTGTCCAATTAGAGGCAGAGGGCAGAGACCAGGTCCAGGGATGGGGCCGCCTACTGTAACCATCACCCAAAACAGCACACACACACTCTGACACTATCTCAGGGTTCACTGGAGTCCACATAGGGTACACAATTGTTCATGGCCAGCACTAGCAGTATAAGAGGTGTATAGTCCTCCTATAGGTTTCATATGCTCAGTGTGTATAAGTGTCCACCACATTGACATTAGACATTATTTTCAAATTGACAGCCTATAGCTATTCTAGTGTTAGATGTCAGGATCAAACATACAGAGAAAAATAATGTAATGAATTTACATGAGCTCCTTAAGTACTGACAACATTAATGATATGCTCAGAAAAGCATATTACAATGTATGTAACTTACAATGTAAGACAACATGAAATAAGAAGTGACTACATATTACCAGTGATAAAATTGGAATGTTACACATTGTTCATCATATCAATAAAAAATTCTAAATTATTATTATTATTTATTATTATTATTATTTACGTTATCATGAAGCAGAGGCCAATGAAAAATAATATTATCTGACAAAATCATGTGTCACCACATCTTCTCCCACCACACCCATCTATTTTTAATTGGAAACACTAGCTCAGAGACCCTCTCTGATGACATGTTTCGCTCAGAGACCACAGTATGAAAAAAATGCCTCATGATGTATAATACGTATATGATTTACGCTGTCTTGACTCCTTTCTGCTTTTTTTCACACTTAAGCTGATGCCTTCTGAATGAGCAAAAAAAATAAATAAATAAATAAATAATATATATATATATTAGAGAGAGAGAGAGAGAGAGAGAGAGAGAGAGAGAGAGAGAGAGAGTAAAAAAACAGCTTTGTCATTCATGGCCTATCAGCCCTATATGTATCCCATATGTAGCTCGTGTAACAAACTATTCCATTGTCAAGAACCCATCTGAATTATTTTCACATTAATAAAAGTCTGGAAGATGCCTAATTTTAGATGTCATTAATACCACTTTGTATTACAGCAATAATGTTTGATATTTGCTTGGCTTTTTACCCTTGACTTACCCTGTATATTACTTTGACACAATTTTAGCTTTCAGTTTTCTCACTTTCAGCAATTACTGTATTTTTTTAATATACTTTATTCATGTGGAAACGACATGTCGGAATCAAGATATTTGAGGGAATGTTTTCATTGGTTGTTTCTTATTTGTCACATTGCCCTTAGATTAACAGGGTTAGAATCACACAAAACATACCTAGTGTAGGAAGGCCAAGAACTCAGTCACACCTTTCGATTCACAAATTAGATCAGAGCTTCAGAAAGAGGTTCTGCTCCTCAGGATGTTCTGCTAATCTGAACTTTGATGCTAGCAGTATATTTCACAAGACAGTGGAGATGTATTGACTGCTCTGTAATTGTCTGCTTCACTCGTCTATAGACAGTTAACCTTGGGCTGTCTGGAGAGAAGTGGGCAGCAGCTGAGACCTCGGCTGTTAACGCCAATCAGCTGCCATGACAACGCTAAAAATGCTCAATCAATGTATGTGGGAGTGAGGCTAACTGAGGGCCACAGAATTTAAAGTCAAAATGAATTGGAAAACATAACGTATATTCCTTCGGTACTACTATGTGTTTCAGGCTGACTGTAGGTATATAGGCATAGTGGGAGCCAAAGCATAATATATATATTTTGAGCATATTGTGTGCAATCAGAATGTTGAAAATGTGCAAATAAAAACTACTCATTGTTAATATCCATTGTTATAGTGATATCCACATGTTTTATTGATATTCCTCATCATCTGATGGTCTGACTAATAAATCTGGGCTTATTGGGTGCCAGGAGAACATCTGCTGTCCAAATGTGCAAAGGCAACAGGAAAGTTTGGGGTTATTTTTCGAGTTTTGGCTTAGGAACCTTAGTTCCAGTCACAGGTAATGTTATTGTTACCGCATACAATGACATTCTAGAATGAACTTTCAACACTGTGTCAACTTTGTGTTTGATTAAGGCCCTTTCCTGTATGACAGAAACCCTGTGCAAAATCTGAGGAAATGGTTTGGTGTGGAAGAACTTGACTGACCTGTGCAATACTGACCTCCAATCAACTGAACACATATGAGATAAACTCAACTGATGACTGCAAGCCAGGCCTTATTGCCCAACATCAGTGTCAAACATCACCAATGCTCTGGCTGAATGGAAGCAAATCCCAGCAACTATGTTCCAAAAGCCTTGCTGAAAGAGTAGAGGCTGTAAAGCAGTAAAAGGTAAAAAAAAACCCTCTGCATTAAAGTCTAAGGACATGATATTCAGGTGTACACATACTTTTGGACATAGAGTGTAGCCAAGCAATGTCCATAAGTGGGACTGGCAGCAAAATAGTACATTGCCTTGAGTTGCAAAATAGGTGAAAGGCCTTCATTTAAGACAGACTGAGGTGACAAAATGTAAAAGGTAAAAAAAGAATTGTGCATGCATGCATGTGTGTGTGTGTGTGTGGAGGTCATTGGTTAGTGCTGAATGAGCGGAATGCTTCTCCAACAGAAGCTGCAGAAGGTGAGAGAAGAGAAAGACTCCACAGGGGACTCGACCATCTGCTGCACGGCACATCAGCACTGCAGTCCATTCGAATCACAAATCAGCACGCACGCACACACACACACACACTTCATTCATAGTCATTATATAGTGTTCATCAAATTTATAGTAGTTACGGAATAATCTGAATTATTTATAGCAGTTACTAAACAACAGTTAAACAAATAAAACAGTTTAATGTGGTACATAAACAGTGTCAACATATCAAAACATACTGTTAACTCCCCAGTCTACATGTGGAAACTATGCTGAAAAAAACAGGTGTTTTGTATTCACTGTTTTCATGATATCATGAAAATCAGCACATTTACATATATCTGTCTACTTAGCAGTTTAATTCCACACATTCATGATTTAAGTTATATGGAGTGTTTCAGTTTACATAAGTAACATTTTCACAAATCACCTTTTAAAGCATAGTAACAAAACAGGTCATTTAATTATAAGGGATATAAAAGGTGTGGAGGGAAAACTGATGTTAAAAATGAATCCTTATATTTTGGTACATAAAGCCAGATAATTGTCAAAAGTGTACCTCTGGAAAAAAATAATAAAATGCAAGAAAAATGTGGGCTATAGGGCCTTAAAAACTGAACAGTACTCCTGCAGGTAAGGGGGTTAATTAACCTGCCATAATGTGCTCAATGCTTCAGAACACTGAGCTGAAAACTATTGATTTTCCATGGAAACCTGTCTGTGTGTTGTGAGGTCAATTACTTGGCTAAATCAAAATAGTTGTGAATTTATGGTGAGCAAACCATCTGAAGAATTGTGTGGGATGCATGCAGATGTGCTCATGGTCAGAAAGTGAAAATTAGATGTAGATAGAGCAAAGAAAAAATATCTACAAGAAGAATCCTCCAAATCTCTTGTTCTTATCATTAACACAAAATGCCTACCCTATCCCAGTGCAATAACTCATTTATCTTTCATCAAAAGCAAGACTCCCCTGCTTTAGTGGGGTGTGTGGGATGGAAATGTGTGTGTCCTGTCTTTGTGTGTCCTGTCTCTATATCCAGCTCAGTCTGAAAAACAGCTCTCTCTGCCACTGCTCTCGGAGCCAGACATTTTCCCGCTGTCAATCACACGTCGGGTGGGAAATGAATCTGGATGTAGCTTGTCCCTCGTTCATCAAAACTTGACAGGCTACCTTCGCGTGGTTCCGCTTGGGTGGGGCCGCAGTATGGAGCAGACAGCAATGGCACATTGCTGCCTGAGATGAAGAAATTATGGAGAAATGATGTAGGGCAGATCACAGACACAGTGTTGTTTGGTTGGGTGTTAAGTGTCATCTGCGAGCTGCATTTTCCAGCCCATAGATGATTCTACAAAGTGACTCATCCTCACACACAGGCTGCGTCTCTGTATTGTAGGTTTCTTCATGCGTAATCTATGCAGGTGAGGCACTGTTACAACCTTTAAAGCCTATAAGACAAACTATATTTGTGGATAGCTTGACCCCTAAACCCTTACGAGTCTCAGTAATTAACAGGAAGAACAAAATCTGGGTGTGATGTAATTTGAATTATAAATAGCCATCAGAATTCTAAACTTTACATCAATAACACATCTGTGTCTGTAAGTAAAAGAGCGGATATTTTATTATGATCTGAACTTGGTGAAAATGTTACTGCTGCATGTCTTTTTTTGTCAAAATACATGCAACAGTAACACATTCACATTTCACATTTTTGTATCGTACTGACATTGAAACAAGTGAAGGAAAAAGAAGAAGAAATTGTGCAGAGAGGTATATAAACAGAACATTGGTTAAACTGACTGTAGATTTTTCACACAACTATGTCATTTATAAGTAATAAATATTCTGTACAATACAGAAAAACACTAAGGCCCAGTTTTGTGGACATGGGTTGCACCTGGTTTTGGAATAAACTGGGTCTGGAAAGGCTTAAAATGGATTGGTAGGACCAGCTAAAATGTCCAGACCTTCATTATTCCTTCACTTCTGTGAAGACATACACTGAATATTAGTTTCATATGTAGTTGCTGAATACTTTATAGTAGTCACTGGATAATAAACATTAACCTTAATAACTGAATACTAAACTCGAGTTTAAAGGGTTGAACATCACTGCTATCATACAGCGGTTGGTTGCTGAAGAGACAATGAGGATATAAATTATTGGACAAAAATGTCTCTGGGCCATATCTACTGCACATACTGATGAGCAAGTCATAAACATAAAGCCGCTTCACCTCTAGGATCTGTCCTCCTTACATGATAAAGGTTAAAGCGAAAGTAAATTGGACACAGCTGCCTTACCAACAGATCTAGTGTCTGCCTCCCCGGGTTTTCTTTCTAAATCACACTTGTTATCAGCCTGTTGATAGTCATCTCTACTGACTTGGCTATGAATCCACAGACATTTGTATGGTGCCTTCTCTAGGTTGCTGCACTAGCAAGGACAAAGATCTCTTCAGAAGCAAACACAGCACACAAAGAATGACTTAATTATACCTTGCACTTGAATCAGCGGGTGTTCGTGATTTCCTCTGGCACATTTTAAATGAGTTTGTATGCTGGCCTTTAAGAGCATGGCTTCCAGCAGGTCCTCACCCAGGGCTGAATAACAGCACTAGGCTATCTTGTTAGAGGCGGGAAATACGGAACAGGGCTTGGGGGGGTGTGCAGTGTTAAGGGTAGGTGTGCACTAGGTGAGCCCTCTGTGTGTGTATGTGTGTGTGTGTAATGGGAGGGGGTGCCTGGGAGAGGGCTCGGTCTCTCGAGGGCCCCTTGTATCCCTGCCAGGTCATATAAATCAGCATGCAGCTTGCGGCCGCAATGAGCTAGAAAATAAAAAAAGCATAAAAGTGTCTGAGTGAAATAGAGGGAGGGAGAATTCTTTTATGATGAGACTAAATTCTCCTTACTCGGCAATAGATCCACTGCCCTGGTCTGATTGTTTACTCCATGCGCCATTCATCATCACACTGCCACAAATGACTCAAATTACCACACCTGCTCCTCATATAATACTCTTACTATGAGTACTTCACACTCAGGTAATTGTTTAGGCTGAAATTCCTTAAGGACGACCTAATGTTACATGGCACACTTGGGCAGAATATAAAGTGCAATAATACATTGAAGTAGCAGCATTTAACATTCCAGATCCTGATGTCACGTTCTTTCGAAAATAAAGGTTCTTAAATAGTTATTGGATTGGACATATGTATAATATATAATATATAAAATATTTAATTGGTATAGTATTACAATATGTAGAACTACACTTTTTTTTAACTTAAAGTTCTTTGCACCTGCATATGTCATTAACAACAACTTGTTTAAAGAACCTTAATTAAAAGGCTTAAAAGGTGCCAGAATCAGTTCTTCAGTGACACTGAATGAACATATCTAAGGTTAAGAAAACATATTTAAGCTTTTAAGCTTTTTTCATTAACGCCTGCTGCTTTTTCAGAAAAGTTCTGTCAGCTCACTCTTTTGAACCTGTTTCCTACATGGCAAAATTAGACAGAAGAGCGCAGGGCAAGAGGCCTGGCTGTTAGCCCTGACTCAAAGAGACTCTGTGCCTGTCACTCATACCAACTCGTACATCAAAGCCATAACTTGTCCTCTGGCCTCATTGAGTTCTGACCTGACCATGGCCTGAGCCGGCACCCATCACCGTTCCAGCAACCTCTAGCAGATGCTAGCTCTCCCGCCCTTCGGGTGCTAAATCACCTTGGGTCACTTGGCAGCTACTCAGAGGAACCTTGCCCTGGCCATGAATGAAGCCTGAACCTGGCAGCAATGCCGTTAAGCTCAGAGCTTACACCCTAAACACGACTCCAGGTTCCTTCACTTCCGACCAGCTTGTGGGATTTTCCCGCAGCTATATTGAGAAGCGTGACATTGAGCTTGAATCTACACTTGGGGTCAGTTTCAGTTTGACACCCAGAGGCATTTGTGAGAGTGTGAGCTTGAATGTATGTGTGAGTTTTAAAGCCATACCAGCTAAGACCGAATCAGGCAGCTGATCCCCTGTCTCAGATAGCTCTAGTATCATCTGACATTTCAGGATACTCTTCACATTGGCAAGCTTCACCTCATGGACATGCAAGGCAGTCAATCATCCACTAACAAGTACTAGCCCTCTACGTGGACAGTTGGCATGCAATCAGATTTGGGTACACCATAAGAGGAAACAGGACCACTGCCCAGTAAATAATCACGCAATGATGGGCCGGCAGAGAGCATGGGCGAGATGTTTATAGCAGGTGGACAAACACCTGTCATACTTATAGCTCTGATTTATTCTGGGAGAAAATTCAGCACATATGTCTCCTTTGACTGCCAAGCCAATTTCTTTCTCTCTATTTTCTCTCTCGCAAAGCCTTGTGTGTTTAGGAGCTCTTTAAGTGTGAGAACGATCATCCAAAAATAATATTTTCTAGTTTAGAGTTTAAAGCGTAGTACAACCTTCTATTTGAGTCTTTTTATACTTAAGCTGGGTCAGATGTGTCAGCTATGCCAAGCACAGACTGAGCATCTCTTTAAATCATTTTGTAAAAAATAGTTTCAAAAATCTCTCATCATTACTCCATATATAAATTCCACAAGTATAAGCTCTGAATCTGACAAAGATGCTTGCAAGACAACTCGGGCTGCGGCGTTTGCTGTCAGAAATACTGCGTGGGTAACATGCTGGGCTTGCCAGACTTAGAGAACGATTCCAAAAGCTGTGGCTGTGGTCAGCTCTCCCAGCTTCTGTGACAAATCTGCTCAGGTCTGCTGCTTCCACTGGCAAATTAACGAGCAGCAATTAATATCTACTAGGGACCAGTGGGGGCAGTGCTTTCAACAAATTGCTCATCCATTCCCTTAGCACCACAGCCTAGACAGAATAACAGTCTCTGATTTAAAACAAAGGATCTGATTACAGACAGCGTCTCATAAAATGATTATAAAGGTTAAGGTTTGTGGAAGCTGGGGTTTATTCCTATTTTCTTCATACGCCCAGGGGTGAGGATGGTTTGGCAGGGCAAGACATGATCTCGTAACACACATCTGAAGATGACTTGTTAATAACGGACGATGCAGTGAAATCTACAGCTACCAAATATTATCCACCCTGTGCTCTTTTAACATGTGGAGTAGAATCATTTGGTCACATTTTCCAGAGTGATGCTGGCAGGTTTGTTTGCATTGCATTTATGCCAGTTGTAATGTTGCAATTGTGAATGGTAGATTTGTGCTTATTCAGACAGCAGTGATGGAGGTAGGTTGATAATGTGAATCCTTTAAAACATTTATTTTGCCAAGAGTATTTTAGGTGATTTCCTGTACATGCTGCTTGTTGTGATTTTCAAGAGATGTTAAACACTATTAGTTGTAGTAGTCTATTTGTTTCAAATCACTGTTCTTTATTTCTAATTATTTAGATTTTATGATGTTATTATATTCAATATTACAATGATAACACCTTGGACAGTTATTTTACCTTCAGCCCTGGACTTTCTGTGTTGATTTCTGTCCATTGTTTGGTTTTCATATTAAAAAGATAACTCGTTTAAAACTAAATGGACTTTCATCTTCTATGTTTTCATGATAAAACGTTTTGCTTTAAAAAGTGATCACATGGCCTCTGAAAAGTGTCCAGAATCCACAAGTGTCTCCAGGGTTTTAGCCCTCTTTTATATGCAAATGGTTTCTCTGCACATGCGATAGACATCTACAAGCTTAATTCATGGACTAATGACAGGGGTTTTGTCCATCAGACAATGTGAACAAGTGCACCATGGCCCCCTACTTTGAGCCCTTCCCTCACTATGCACTACGTTGGTTTAGAAACTCTTTTCTTCTCACGCTAAAAAGTCTATTTTACCCTCATTTAGCCCAAAGTTTCTCATTTCTCGCTGTAAGATCATGTCTGGCCCCATAAAACTAAGCTTTTTTTCAGGCCTTGGTCAACACAACAGAAAACCATGTGTGATAATAATGCCATTGTAGTTTAAAGGTGAAAAGGCTAAAGGACAGTTTGATAGTAGTATAATATTTTAGTGTAGTTTATCTGCCTTAATATGGACAGACAATATAACATACAGTTCACTCCAAGTCAGTTACATAAGTGTAAAATTAAAGGTTTTCAAATCACAAGGATACTACCCCAGCATTTCTTCTTAATTGATAAAACACTCAGCAGGTAAAATATGAAGGCAGAAAGCAGTGGTCACTATGAATTATCACAGCTGTGGCCAGCATTCATGGGAAATGTAATGCATCAGCATCCCTGTCTGTATCGATGCTGCCCTACCAAGGTACTTTACATTAGTCTGTCTCATGAGTTGCGTCTACGGATGATGACCCCAATTAATATTTGCTTACATTTCCGCAGCACCCCTGTCAGATTTAGTGGCCAAAAATGAAGATGTGCCTTAATGGTATGCTGATAGAAGGCCAGTTAGAAAAGTAACATATTTCCCTGAGGAATATCTCAGGATCTCACATAAATACACTCCTGATATCCCTGAGAGGGGCAGAGGGGGGTGCGTGTGTGTGAGGGAGTGGAAAATTAAGGCTGCTTAAAAAATACAAAAGACAAAAGAAAAAGATGATGAAAATAGTTTGTGTAGGTGATGAGTAGAAGAAACAATGATAGGTTATAGTTTTATTTTTATAAAGCTTCCACAGTCATACTGCATTAATCCTGGCTGAACCAATAAAGTGGTTTACAGTTTTTACAGTCTGGTTTACAGTCTGCAGATTAAATACACAGCTAAAGTTGTGCTAAACTAAAACCTAGTCTGATCTTGCTGTTCTTAATATTTCTTTCCTCCCTTGTAACAACTTCTTCTTTCCTGACAGATCAAACTTATCCTTTTATAGTTGCTGGTTTTAATTAACGGTGTTACAGAATCATTAATGGAATTTAGTGCCTGCAAGATTAATAGTTTAATGGCATTTATCTATGAAACCTTATATTTTAGGATACAATTGTAATAAAAAAGTCAGAGAGAGAGCTGTCCAAAGCTGGGCATGGGACAGGGTGCGAATCCATTAACGAAATCATTTAGTAGCGTCATAAAACTGAGGGGCAATATTTAGCCAAACGGCCCTTGACAGTGTAGTTCTCTCCGTACCTAGCAAAGTTTGCTGAGGGGGTAAAGGACTAAGTGCATCACACTGCCCATGGCAACGGGAGGCTTTTGGGACTCTGGTATATTATGTTTACCAGGTCACAGTACCTTTACATACATGGTTTACATAAAGAAACAAAGCTAAACATTCAAAGATCTTGAATGTTTTTGAAGTTTTGTGATTCACATTTATTTAAGTGTATATGCAAGCATTTAATCCGTGATATCCAACAATTTTGGCTCTGAAATGGAAATCAGATAACATGTGACAATAAGGCTGCATGATATGCATCAGTGCGCATCCCTCATCAAATTAGACCTTTATATAAACAGAGAAAGCCTACTTAATCCCAAACTGAAAACAAATTCACCATTAGAGAGAAAACAAAAACCAGTAGGTTGGGTCAAATTCTCCCAACACCTCTATAATGAAGGCACACAGTGCTCCCTCTACAATGATGTACTAGTCCCTATGGCACACACACACTCCTTTTAATGTAATATCGCCTATGACTAATTATGGTAATTCATTACATCTCCAATTAGACTGTGGGATTTATGGCAAGCTGGACCCATAAAGCACAGGATTTATAGAGGCTTTGAATGTCACCCAGAGAACAGTGGGCCGGCTCCTCATTCAGTCCCCAAGCCTGGAGCTCCATATATCATCAGAGAAAGACACAAAGGCATCCCATCCTACTCCACTCAGCACCAAACTTGCCCATCTCTCCATAGACACAGCCATACTTGTAGATGTAAATATCAAGTATTTACATTGCTGCTCTAAAGTCACTGCTTGCAAGTGTTAAGTAATATACATCAGCTATAACGTTAAAACTCCTGACAGGTAACGTGAATAACATTAATTATCTTGTTACAATGGCACCTGTCAAAGAGAGGGATATATTTGGCAGCAAGTGAACAGCCAGCTATTTGAAGTTGATGAGCTGGAAGCAGGAAAATGGGCAAGTGTAGTGATCTGAGTGACTTTGACAAGGGCCAAATTGTGATGGCCAGACAACTGGGTCAGAGTATCTCCAAAATGACATATCTTCTGAGTGTTCCTAGTATTTAGTGGTTAGTACCTTCCAAAAGTGATCCAAGGAAGGACAACAGGTGAACTGGTGGCAGTTCACCTGGTCATAAGTGTCCATGGCTCACTGATGCACACAGGGAGCAAAGGCTAGCCCAACTGGCAGAAATGCCTGAAAAGCTTAATGCTATGATAAAAAGGAGTTAGAACATACAGTGCATCACAGCTTGCTGTGTATGGAGAAAATAGCTGCAGAAAGGTCAGCATGCCAAAGCTGGCATGCTTCTGAATGCGAATACAATCAGACCTGGACAATGTAGCAATGGAAAAAGGTGTCCTGGTCTGGTTTTCTTACTCATCATGTGGATAGCCTGGTGCATGCAGGGTTGCCAACTTTTCCAAAAACCTTGGAGTGAGATTTTGGGATGTGTGGCCAATGTTTCTTCACCTGCAGCATCATTAAGTGCGCCACCTACCATAGAGGAGTGTGCACAGGAGGGAACACCTCTCTGCCTGTTCGGCCATGCGTAAGGCATAATTGATCCATCGCAAGTGGTGTTTGGTCCGACGCAATGGACAGCCTAGATCTGATAGATAAAATGGATTTTCAGCATGAGAAATCGGAGGTAAGGCGTGAGATGACAGTCAGATGCGTGTGTCTCACGCTCAGTGCGTGAGACTTGGCAACCTTGTGCTGCATGTGCATCATTTACCAGTGAAGAAATGACACTAGGATGGAAAGGAACACAGGAGGCAATGTGCTGCTTTGGACACTGTTCTACTGGGAAACTTTGGGGCCTGGCATTCATGTGAATGTTACTTTGACACAAACCACCTACCTAAACATTGTTGCAGACCAAGTACACCCCTTAAAGAGTTGAAGGTGTTGACTTGGCCTCCAAAGTTCTCAGGTCTCAATACAATGAACCATTTAGGTGATGTGTTGGATAAATGAGTCAAATCCATAAAGGTCCCAACTCTGCACTTACAGAACTTAAAAGACATGCTGCTAATGTCTTGATGCCAGATGCCGCAGCACACCTTCAGGTATATTAAAATATGCCTGCCTCAAAACGTATTGTTTATGTATATTAAAATGCCTCATAATTGTAAAGCCTAGATAAAATTTTAAGGTAGATGTTTTAAGAAATTACTATACATAGATCATAATGTTATTTACCACTTAATATTGTTTTTCTCATCCTCAAAATATATTGCTTTACCTTGCTAAAACAAAAATAATGCCATTGATATGGAAATTATTATACTTATCTTTAAATTCTGCTTGAATTACTGTGATGCATATATCAGCCCCACAAAACTATGTGTCCTAAAAAGGCTCAACCAAGGTAGAGAGCAGGTTTGTAAATGCTGCTGGAGTCATGGGCAGGCCTTTGCTACCTTTGGCAGAGTCTAGCCCTACATAGTAGGGCCCCTGGGAGGCTGATTTGTTTCTCTGCCTTTGCTGGTGCTGAAAGGAGCTGGGGACTGTGTTAGAAGTGTGCTTCAGCTCCAGCATTTCAATCAGGCACACAGCAGGGCAGCCCATCTGCTCCCTCAAACCCTCTCAGGTCCTATAAAAACCAGTTCAGAGAGAGCGAGAGAGAGAATACTGAAGAAAGGATGTGTGATACAAATTTTTGATAACATATAATACAAAGGTTAGTATTAAGTTAAAAAAGCCGTATTTGAGAATTTAAAAACTTTTTTTTAAATAGTGTTTACTTGTCCTGTTCCTGTATTTGAAAAAAAAAAACATTAATTAAATACTGATTAATTTTTAAATAGGTGTTTGCATCTTAAACACTGATGTTGATTTGATATTAAAGGCAAGCTTACTCAAATAGAGGAACAATTCAACTAAACACAGGGACACTTGTTAGCGCTGCAGAATAAACAGAAATTTTGTAAAATCAGTATTCTGTATGGCAGAATTGATTCACTAAAGGAAACACCAGAATCAGATGTTTCGGAACATGTATCTATTATTGATTTGCCCACTTTTGGGATCTTTCATCATTTCAAATAGGACAGAGAGTAGCAGTAATTGTCTTAACCTTTATTAAAGCACAATGCTGATAATGAAACTCTTTTCTTGTTGTTGGACACATTCTTGCGTACCTGATAAGACTTGTCATAAATCGATAATCTATAGAACACTTCCCATAAAAAAAAGCTTCTTTCTGTCCTTTGTTATAGTCTCTTATGTCAAAATGCAGAGCCCGTTGGGGGGAACAGATGATTTCCCCCTCGTCACCCGCCCCTTTCTGTCTCTAGGAACTGGAGAGAAATGTATAATGCATACTAATGAACCCCCACCTCCCACCACAGGTGTCTTACAACCCCTCTGTTACTCTCTTTGTTTCACTCTCTCACTTTGAGACATTCAGGAACAAGCCGCTGACAGATGCAGACCATTTTTCTTAGCAGACTCTGTGTATTTCTCCAAACCAAGTTTCAGCATGTTCTCCAAACTATACTTCAAAAGGTGAAACAGAATTTCCTCTGATATAAAATACAAATATTTCTCCTGATGTCTGTGTTTGCATGACATCTACTGTATATAAGCTGGGTTTGGCTTAAAGTAGCATACAATACACACAACCTAATAAGAAAGAAAGACAGATAGCTTTTCTGTACATCTACGTTATGTCCAAGTATTTGCCCTGGGTGTTAGATATTGGAGACTGCTGTTGTTCTACATGACGATTTCAGAGCTGTGTAAAAAAGTAGTTCAAGCAAATGTATAAAAACATAACCATCTGAAATTCAGTGGAAAATCATCAACAACCAGATGAAGAACAATTCCAGGCAGCAGAGCTGTTGAGAAACAACTGTTGATGCAATTACCACCAGTGCAGAGATACCAGAGACTCTGCTGACACAGTTATAGACTACACTAATGGATCCTGACAGTATACCGAAATTCTGAAAGTACAACCAGATTAGGCACTTAAACAAAAATCATAAAGTCATACAAAGTAATGGAAAGGTTAATGTGTGATGAAAGTTCAAAATGGCAGATGTCTTTGTGACACCTCATTAGTAAAACATAGCACAACCATTAGCAGGATTTGAGCATCCCATGCTGCTGGATCACTCATTATTATTGACGACACACTTAAAATGACCAACGCACAACGTGTCCAAAAGCACAGAAACATCTTGTCTGGAATTAGATTGCCTTCTGACTTCTGGAGAAGTCCATTAAGGAAACAAGTTGAATGTTTTGTATTTCATCTGATTTAAATTTTGCACAAATTTCATGTCAGAAATAGAATACGTCTGCAAAGCATTACAAAGCAAAATGGTGTAATGAAGGTGAACTGAACCATTTGCAGGCTTAGTGAAGTGCATAGAAGTGAAATGTTACCAATTTTTTTTTTTTTTAAACAAATTTTAAATAATTACATCCAATTAAAGTCTTAAAAGTCAAAAAAGTCAAATCATACGAATGACAGTGGTGCCTTTATTTTTGATAAATTAGCTTGAAGGATTGACAGGTGTGTTTTAGAGCATTAGGCAAGTTTGCAGAACTGTTTAAAACACACAGAATAATGTGCAGTTGGTTTGTGGCCAGGTTCTAACACACTGAGGGAGCATCTAATCTTAATTTAGACGTGACTTTCCAGCACACAAGCCAGGTAAACATTAGAGTTGCAGTCTGTCGTCTCTTCGTAATCCATCTAGAATAAGAAGATTCTTTATTTATCACATGCATAGTCATACACACAGTGAAATGATTTCTCTGCATTTAACCCATTCACCAAGTGAAGCAGTGGGCCAATGAGGCGCCCAGGGAGCAGCGTGTGGGACGGTACCTTGCTCAAGCTCACTAACAGTTGGGATTTGAACCCCAACCCTCTGATTGCAAGGCCAACGCCTTAACCACTAGGCTATCCAGCTGCCGACCCTGAAAGCTGTGGCAGAGAGGATCCAGGTATACACACTTTGTCATACCAAGGGCTGATGTGTTTCCACAATTTCATATCTTGAAGATGATTACAGCCAGGCTGATTGTAAAAGTGGCTAATACAACAAAGTCCTTTATGCCTTATACCTACTCTTTCTAGCACTCATTTGATCAGGGACACCCAACATATGTGCATTTTGTAAGTTGACAATTACTGAAGTTCATCTGTTGCAGTTGATACATTTGTACTGTATTGGTGCCGCTGCTGTGCAGAGAATGACCTTCCACTCACATAATATCTGGTCAGCAGTTGTCCGGTGGTGGTCCCTTTCCATTGGCAGATGGGTAGAAGGAGGCTGATGAATTGTGTAGCAAACAGTCAGAAATTGTAACCTACTAAGTACAGCTTCAGTGTAGTGACACCGGAAAAATGTTCAGGAGTGTACATATTAAATACTCAGTTCACATTTGTAGTTTTAGAAAAAAGGTACAAAACAGTTACCGAGGTGGTATCATTCAGGGAATGGAACATTATTGCATCATATTACATGATACATTTTTAAAACTAAGTTGTTGGGTTTTTTTTACTTTAAGTTACAAAAAGCCACAAATATCTCCCTTTCCCTTAAAAGTGTTGGGTGCACAATTGGATCTTAAGTCAGTTCTTGTTTTAATGTTGTTTACTGTTGTTGAATTTAAGCAGTCATTGAGGGATGAGGTCTGTTGAGTACATAGACTCGAACATCAAGTCTGCATTAGTATACATTGCAGCATTATGTAATCAGCCATTTAAAATGTCTTCAGTATTTATTGCATGCAGCTTGGCTGAATGAGTTAATATGCTAATAGAAACAATTCATTTGGGAGCACTCTGAGAAGGTAACGGTCTGACTCATGTTGTTAATTAAGTTTTTCACTCCAGTGCCCAGACATTCTGTGGATGTCAGTACAGCAGTGTGCTTGGACCATGAAGATACAATCCAATATACGAAGCAATTCTCCCACACAAGATAATCAATCCGGCAGCTAAATAAGTGCTATTTGATTTGTTTGTATGTTTGAGCATTAAAAAGGTCAGATGCTTCCTTCCCTCATCGTGTGTTAATTTCAGTATGTATCAAAAGCATGAATGGAGAAAATAGGGTATATCTGATAAAATGTGATTTTATGCATCAGAGACAAAGTAGGAGGAATAATCACTGAGTCAAATATTCAGTGGTGTTTTTAGACCCTACATATCTATACCATCTATCAAATTAAGACATTTATCTAAAGTTCAAAACAATACTGTACTGGCTGCAGTACTACAAACAATCTTTGCTGCCACCTGGTGGCTGACATATGAAAGCTCCACTATGCCGACTTCTCCTTAGAGCAAACCACAGTCACAGCCAAGCATATGATAAAACAATTAAAATATTTTCTCAGACAAAGCTTTATTTTATACAACTTTTAAACATATTTGACAAATTAAAAAAAGCCAAACAAAACATTATCTTCATAGATTTGTTAATAAATGTATGAATTAACTTAGAGAAGCCATCTTAATTCATGTACATTTCACAAGGATGGATATGTAACTTATTTGAGTTGTTGCATGTGGTAATACTGGCATGAAATACAATGGAATTATCATCAACTTCAGAGGATCACACTAGATGCCCCTAAAAAATGACACACAAAAAACCCAGATTAAAACATTTGAGAATGGTTTAAAACTGACCTGGCCGATATACTTGCAGTATCAGCTGAACGTGAAAGTGCAGGTGTAAGAATGTTGTGATTGCTATAAGCCCTTCTGTCACATACTTACTTCATGGCCCTCACAGAATGTACAACTCAGTCAGGAAGCTTTTGGGAACTATGCCAATCACATCTCTCACCTCCCCAACCCACCAGCCAAAGGTATCATACTCCTGAAAGAGAGAACACATATACAAATATGAGCACACATATATCATTTCACCAGAGTGGAGCATCTAGTCCCATCTTTGCTTTAACAAAAAGTTATTAATCCAACCCATTACAGTTATAGAAGGGTCTAGTGTCCTGTTCCACAATTGGACTTCATTGGACCACATATTACCAGCTATTATTCTGGTGGTGGATCATTCTTACCACAGAAGTGATATTAAAATGGTCATGGCATGATAGTACATGTTGCACCAATAGGACCACATTAGGCACAGCAGTGTTGTTCACTTATTAGTTTGGGGATTCTGAGAATTCAAAAATTTGCAAGACATTCCATAGGTGAACCTGTAAATCATTTCAATACATGTGGGTCAAACCTGACCCAGAACAAAACCAAAGTAAACACATCTATAGCAACATTTAAGTTTTTTTTTTTGTCTAAATCAATTTCTAGGCTTAAAAATATATACGTGTTTCAACTGTGAAAACACTGTAAATATAATATGGATTTAAATGTCAAAGCAGCTGGGAATTTGACGTAAGGGTTTAAACCCTCACTCAGCAATCAGAGCCGTGACACAGCTGTGACCCGACACGAATACAATTCTTAAACGTTGTCAGAAAGAAAGCAGATGTCAATTTTTACAGTGCATTGATTCATTCACCTCCAATTTCTTTCGTCTTCACTCCTGTCATCCCTCCGCCCTTTCACTCTGTCTTTCAAAAGGGCAACTCAAGGACATATGCATTTTCAACAGAACAAAAAACATGACCATACTGCTGCTGTCACAATAAGTCTTGTATGTCTGAAATAACTTTACAGAGGAGGGCCAATACATCATCATGTAAACGGTAGGATGTGTTTTCAACTGATTTAAAAAAAAAAAAAGCAGATAAATAAAAACGATCAAATATCAAGCAGAAAAACAGAAAACAATGTTAGAAGTTTTTTCTTTTTTTACGATCCAGCTAAAATTGAACGGTTAAGGTCATAGCGTCGCTATGAAGATGGATGCTTGGCACTGTATAATCTCATGGCATAGGAGCGCATAAAGATAAAGACACAAGTATCTCTTACAGCCACTGCATCACTTTTACTAAAAGCAGATTCCAGACTGACATCACTGGCCGTGTGTTTCTGACAGACGCTTTGTTGTCTGAGGTAAACTAGTGGAGCAGAAATGAGAGACATCAGAAGTTGTCTCTGGCAAAAAAGAAGAGAAGTGGGGTAGCAGAGGATGGATAATGAGAGTGCCTGAGATCTTATAAGGAATGGAGGACCATGGGAAGGATGACTTAGGCATGAATCAAATACTTCATCTTCCAGCAGACACTTGAAGGAAACCAGTCAGCATAAGTCATTTTACAGAGGGCTAGTGGCCAGGCCAACATAGTCCATGCACAAATTACTGTAGTGAACAGCATTACTAAACACAGGCGTTAAAACTATTTTAGGTATAAAGATTATATGTGTTTTTAACAAGAGTTTGGGAAAGAAACCTCAAAAATGGCTGAATGATTTTGTAAAAATATACAATATATAAGTATCTAATTTTTTTGACTGGTACTGTAATCATAATTGCAGTTTTCACGCATTAAGCTCCAGGCCTTATTTTTCCACCAAGAAGACCACGACATATAATTTATGTTTTCCAGATTTGAGAATAGAGTACTGAACTAGACTGGCAGTTTGCCAGGACTTTGTTATTAAATTTCGTTATTATTATAGTTCCATAATTATGTTGAATAATGTAGAATATAATTAAAATGAAAGCTCTTGTGATTTAAAAATTGTGCTCAGATTATGGTACTCACAAATCTGTTTTAAGGCAAAACATACTCCTCATAACAAGAGTGACTTTGATGAACTTGAAGCTGGCAAAAAAATAAGAAAGAGTAACTTTTTTTACTTTCTTAAATAATTGTTTTTTTTATTCTAAAGGACAGTGTATTTGGAACACATACTCATGTATTATTTTAGCAAATGCTTCTATGGCCTAAGGAGCCCAAAATGCATTAAGAAATGTACAGATTCATTTTTAAGGCTGTTAAAGTTTTTGATGCAGTGTTTCCCCAATAAGGTTGTTTTAACTAGGCTAGACTTAAATTGGAAAAGCTATTTTGGAAGAGTTAAAACAGGTCTGGCATCCGAACATCTTTATCCAGTGCACTCGATCCCACAGCAGCTGGTTCTTCATGGTGCAGAATGACTTTTATAGCCTCTCTTTTCTCTGAAACAGAAGGCTTTGATCTCCACACAGCAGATGAGATACCTGCCCTCCATCCATCCTCTTCAACCGACTCACTGCACGAGAGAACCTCTCTCTCTACATAGCATGGATCGAGGAATGTGGTTTGCATCATCCCAGTGCAGGGGTTAAATATGAATTTTTGCAGCCCTCCACTTGACCCGTAGGGACTTAAGTGATTCTGGGTGCGCAGCAGGGACAGATGTAAAGATTTCAGTTCCAGCCAGGGAGGCTCTTAGTGCCTCGGCACATAGATCGACCTATCAAACACATGGCTCCTTAATGCTGCTGCTGACAGCTCCCACAGACATATGCTGTAATGGAGGGGCAGACATGGGCCCACAGCACTGCACTGTATCTGTCTGCTGAGACTGGGAACAGGCTGCAGTTCTTCCATTAAGATCATAGAAATCGCAGTAAAGAGATAAGGAAAAAGAACAGAAGAGCTTTTGTAATCACATGCATGCATTTAGGTACATTTATTGCGTAGACAGATCTGAAAGCCCTAATCAATGCTTCGTCATTTGATTATCTGGTCACCTCAGTGTAAGAGGTGAAGTGGTGCACAATAGAGTCGTCATAATGATTCAACTGAATCAGTGCCCTTTAGTATATGATTCAATGCATTATTATCTCAAAGTATTTGAAATGATTGACTTGGTGCAATTTAAAACTTTTTTAGTTACATTGTGAATACACAAATATTTTAATATTGACCCAAAACAAATTAGCTTAAAATGAGATAAGACTGTTACAAAAAAAAAACAACAAAAAAACAACACACCCTGTGTACAGTGTGGCGCAGGACCTCACACGGAGTGCCATGTAACAGAACAGCACAGTTGTCCAGGCCATGTGAACCAGTTCAGGAAGTAAATGTGGACTGTTAGAAGGGGAAGCTTCCTGTTGCTGTCCTTTGAAACAGCCACACCTCATTGACAAGGGCATCAGCCAGTGCCTCAGGGCCGCCATAGCGATCAAGGCTCTGCGGGTGTGTGTGTGTGAGGGTGGCGCACTAACAGATTACCAGGCGTGTGTGACAAGAAAGACAGCAACCGGAAAAGAGAACAGACCTCACACTCCACCAAAACACCTCTACAAGCCTAAATATATGTTGTTAAGCATGTGTACATATATACGTATATACACACACACACAGATGCATGCACACACACACAGTTCAATAAAGATCAATTATTTTCATTTCCATCAGTATGATTTAAACTTGAAGTGCTGAACCATGGATTATGGCCAGTACATGCAGTGTATCCATTATTTCTTATTTCTCATAGAATATGTATAGTCCTGGCCTGGACCAGGTTCAGGTAGTGCTTAAACATTAAAGGCTAATGCTTTTTAAGGTATGGATGAGTAATAATTAGCTAATGCACAAGTTGTAATGCTTGGGTTGTTTTCCTACAAATAAAAAAAACATTTAAATAGAATACATTGCCATTTACGTGGGTGTTAAAATACATTTTTATAAGTCAGTTTATCCCATGTTTATGTAATTAGACTAACAGGAGTTGATATTTTCTTATTTCACTTATCCCTTGTTACATTTTTTTTACAGATGTATTTTGTTCATGTGCATATTCATTTCTGTTGTATTTTATTCTATAGATTACTTATAGTACTTACAGGGCAATAGTTAATATGTATATACAGGGCCCTACTGTAAATTAGATCAAGGACTTTTATCATGAATTAATACTTTGCAATTTCATATTCTTAAATTGTTTAGCATGTATTTCTTCTTTAGTATTTCTTCTGTAGTTTTTAAGATTGTATAAGATGGTCTTTGTCATTTACATCAGGGATGAATCATAATGTTGGTATTCCTCTCATGGATCACCTAATACAGTATTTAAGTCTTAACAGAAAGTGACTTATTGTAGTGTACCACTTGTCATCAAACTCACTTTAACACATGGTTTTGCTTTGAAAAGAGGTGTGTGTGTGTGTGTGGGGGTGTGGGTGTGGGTGTGTGTAGGCATGTCTGTCGGTGTGATTTAGGGCCCTGACACCTCCCCCTGGTCTGATGGTCAATACCCTTTCAGAGTGGCTGTGGGTCTGACTGGGTAATGGTGAGGAAAGGGGGGGGGGGTCTGCAGCTGCTGCATGGCCAAGGAGAAGGAGCCTGGTCACTAATAGCCCCACTAGTCTGCTCTCCAGACTGCACTCAATTATCTGTAAGTCACAGCTGGACACTAAACCCAGACCAGCTTTATGGTCATCTTGGCCAGAGCAGGGGGAAGGGGCTTCAGTACAAAAAAAAAGAGCTTAAGCACCAAACTACACCTCACACAATCAGTCTACACACCAAAAGAAAAATAGTCCCAGCAAACCACAGCATCAGTGGACTATCAAATGGTTTTTGGGTAGCTAATGCGATCAAAAGACACTAGAAGCTTACACTACTCAAATAGATGTTATAGTAATACTTTATAATATTTAAATAATATTGATAGCATGGTTAGGTAAATTCTAATGTTTGTATTTATTATCAATCAGTGGAAACACTATTTTCTGTTTTAAATGCAAATTATACGAAATAAGCAAATCCAGGGGTGAGTTTTCTTGACTTAGCCACCAGGTGGCAGGCTTGCTCTTAAAAAGACTAAAAAGCCTGGGTCTCATTCAGTCGGTCTTTCTGTCATTTTCTGACAGCTTGCTGACTGCTAACAAAATTGGCTGATTTCCCTGTTGGCATTCTGTGAAAATTATGGATTTTTTTTCTGAAAATGAGGCATCTGCAACTCTTGTGATGATAATATATCTGGTTTTACACAGAGTACTAATTTATGTCTCTCCTGCAGAAGCGCTTTGAGAATGAGAATGAACTGAGAAAAGTCCACATGCTTGAATAAAGCCCTCACTGTCTCCTTTCGCCCTTAGGCCTCTTTCTTGGTGTCAAAAAGGCAGTAGACTAGAAACCAGCACAGGATGTTACAATGCTATGTTTTTAAGTGATTTAGTCATGAGACAATTCAGACTTAAAAGATAAAGAATCAGCATATGGGTCATAATGTAGGAACCTCTACCTCACCCTTTTAATTTCAAATAATAAATAGCAAAAATATCAGATCAATGTCTCAAAAGGCAAAAGTGTAACATTCAAAGGAACAGAAAAACCAGCCCTATGTTACTTTAAGCTTGAAGGTTGTCAAGCTAATCGTGTAAGCCTCGTCCAGACCTGAGCACTGGGCTCTGCACATCACTTCTGAGAGGTATGGGAAGTCATTCTCCAGCACACCTGGTGCAAATCTAGTGCTGGATTCAGAGCTTCCTGAAAACACAAACTGGCATTAAAGACGAACAGTGAGAGGGAATGACAGAGCCATGCTAAAGGTCTGCGGACAGCGACCCTAACTGAACATGGCATTAAGCCTCCCAGTAGAACACTGCTGAAACACACATATACACATGCACAGATGACGGAAGGAGAAGTGGAGGTGGCAGAATGCTTCAGGCTGCCAGCCCACTGCACTCCAGGCCAAAAGCACTAAAATGGTTTCTGTAGTTACAAGACTAATCCCATCAATGAACACTGGGAGAGGGTTCATCTCATTCTGACATTCAGGGCCTTACACTGCAGCTCTGTACCTCCGACAAAGACACTAATCCTCAGATTAATAAAAGCCTTAATGATTTAACACACTATCACCACATCATAGTAAACAGACATTTAAAGATATAGCTAGAAATAAATAAAGAAAAAAAAATCTACCAACACGCACGCACACAAGCACACGGGGAAAGCATGAGGATCTGAATGCCAAACAATTGTGATGGCTAAATAAATGGTCTAGTGGGGTGTTCCGTACAATAGTGGTCCAAAAACAAAAAAAACAAAACAAAAACTGGTGAACCAGTAACAGGGTCATGACCAAGGCTCATTGGTGCAAAAGCTAGCCCATCAGGTCTGATCCCACATAACTACTGTAGAACAAATGGCTGAAAACTTTAAAGCTGGTACACATTGTGCATCACAGCTTGCTGCACAGGGGGCTATATATCCGCAAACAAAAAATATTCTGCACAGGGGGCTAGATATCCGCAGTGTGTCCATGCTGACCCCTGATCATTGTCTCAAAAATCAGTGCTGGACTATGGAGCAATGAATGAAGGTAGTCTCACGTAAAGTGGATGTGCGGATGTGTGTGGCGCTTGAATAGGGGCGAGGGGGAATCAGGATGCACAATGAAAATAAGGCAAGCTCGCAGGGACAGTGAGATGCTCTGGGCAATGTTTTTCTGGGAAACCTTGAGCTCTGGCATTCATGTGGATGTTACTTTCACATGTACTGCCTACCTTAACATTGCTGTATACCAGGTATAGCCCATCATGACAAGGGTATTCCCTAATGGCAGTGGCCTCTTTCAGGAAGTTAATGCACCCTGCTACACTGCAAGAGTTGTTTAGAAATAGTTTGAAGAACCTGACAAATAGTTCAGGGTGTTGACTTGGACTCTAATTTCCACATATCTGAATGTGTTGGACAAACTAGTCCAATGCATGGAAGACCAAACCTCACAAGTTACAGCACTTAAAGTATCTACTGCTAACGTGATGGTGACAGACACCACAGCACACCTTTAGAGGCCTTGTGGAGTCCATGCCTTAATGAAGCAGAGCTGTCTTGAGGGAGTGAGACAGGATAACAATATCAGGCAGGTGGTTTTAATATTATGGCTGATGTACATAGAACAAATATTTTTTGCTTGTTTTCAAATCTGCACTCCTGAAAACCCGTGTCCTGCACTTCCTACTCTTTAATTCAGTCATTCTGTCACTTGACAAACCTTCAGTTGCAAAGATTGTGCAGGAAACTAACAAACATTTTTTTCTTTGGTAAAGAGGTCTAGGATAAAAAAAAAATCAAAACTTTGTCACAAAAGCCTCATAACTTATGAATTCATTTTGACCCTGAAGTTGTCACCTCTGTTCCTGGAGTACCCCTTTCCCCTGTACATTTTAGTGTTAATCCTGTTCTAACACTCCAGATCCAACTAATTAATCAATTAACAAGCCCATCCTGAGCTGATGTGTTGGATAAGGGATGTTAGAGAAGGGAAAACACTACACATGTAGGACAGGGTTCACTCTCTGACTCCTGGTGTGTATTAAATTCTGTTGTACATCCTACTGGAATTTTTTTTTTAGAGTCCCTGTCCAGATATTAGCCTCTAGAATAATCACCACTTTTCAAGTACCTGCCCTGCAGTCATTACTGATAAATTCAATGTTTCCTCCAAAATATAATTTCAAATTTCATTTAAACAAGCATTTAAACTTTAACATATTCAGTGATGTCATACCTTGCTGAGGATATAAATGGCATCTCCTCTCTTGAAAGACAGTTCATCAGGTTGGTCTCCAGTGCAATCCCACAAACCCTGGAAGTAGTTCTGGTAGTCCGTGCTCTTATTTGCCACTGGATGGGAGAAAAAGACATATAGACCAAATCAACTGCATATTTACAAAAATGCATGAGATTCTGAGGCAACATGTGCAATCATTGGGGTGGGATATTATTATTACTGGGTGAATTGTGCAATTTATAATATTCAAGTTATAATGTGCAACTCTTCTGGCGTATTATTACTGTTTTTGTCAATGCCTGTCACTCCATATATATATATATATATATATATACACACATATATGCATACATATACTCCATGTATACACACATACATATACTTATCTAAGTTTACATATATATAGACACATTTATATTTTTCAATACACTGCTTTTTATTTTTGCTGCTCTTATCCTGTACTGTCCACTTTCTGCCTTGACAATGCAAATTTCCCCACTTGTGGGACTAATAATGGATTATCTTATCCTAACCTATCCTATCCTATCCATTGGAGATTTTAATGCTAACGACAAGTGGTTTAAGCATTTAGGTTTACGTCATTTAGGTTTACGTTTACTGCACTTAGCAGACGCTCTTATTCAGAGTGACGTACATGTTAAAGCATATGAAAGTCTATGACAATTAGACAAACAGAATAGAGCTCTCTGTCTGACAGTAAGCTCTACAACAGAATATGATAATCCAAGCAATTAATGTGTGGTGAAACCATTCTTTTAAAAATTTTATCTCAAGACAAATGTCCAGAAGTGGGCAGCAGAGAGCAAGAATTACTCTGTGACTAAGGACCTGGCCAAAAGAACAAGCTTCCCTGGCTTAGTAAATGGTCGAAACAGGATACCACAACTAGACACGGTACACAGAGTACCATAATATTTACAGGTCATAAAAGATTAAGTCAAAAACAAAAATGTTAAATAGACAAAGCAAAATTTTGCTAGCATGTTAATTATTAAGAACATTAATATGAGGGCTGGGAAATATGACTGTGTGTTATCATAATAAACATCACTACATGAGCATTGGATGATGTCCTTACCCCTTAAAGAACACTGATAAGCTGCATGTTTCACTAAAAGGGTTTACATCATTGACTCTTTTTTGTGTGTTCCATCTTAACAGATGTCAGAAAAAATATTAATATTGCGTCATGAAAATGTCTTGAAGTATCATGGTATTCTATTTTTGCCCTTAATTCAATCAAATCTCACAGAGAATGGTGTTTAAATCATTATAATATAAATACCCTTGATAATATGATGATTAATTAACAGGCATACAACCAGATGATGTCTTGCCAATTTTCACTTCAAGGAAGCTGTGTTTTGTGTGAATTTGTGTTTTGCGTGTTAAGTGTGTTAAGAGAACCATGTAGACTTACTGCCATTTGTGCCTGAGTCATTGATTTAATGCCTTGTTCTGGAATGCATTTAGCAGATAAAAAAATTACAAAAGCAAATTGTTCACTAATGCCAAAACTTGGAAAGAGACACCTAGCTGTCAAACTGATCTGTATCAAAACGATTAAAATGAGCTCATGGTTTGCCTAGCATAAGCAAGATCCCATCAACTGTAGTTTATGGCAGTAGCTGTAAGCCTTTTTTGTTTTAACAACACCATGCTTGTCTCTGCTGCATTAGCTGGCCTCTTTTCCTAAGCATCTGTCACAAGATCCTGCCTGAGCCACGGCTCCTGTCAGCAGGACTTCCTGTGCTGTGAGCCGAGAGCAGAGGGCCAGGGAGGGCCACAGCGCGCCACTGGCAGCCCCTCCACTCCACTTCCTGTCAGTGCCTACCAAGCCCGGCCCAGCGGCCGACACTCGCCAGGGCACACACTGCTCTCAGACAAGACCACAAAACCCTACTAAAATGCATACAAACAAGGAAGTGACATGGCATAACACAGCAGCACTAATGTGTAGATTATACTTTCAAAGTAAGCCAATATACAAACAAAGAGAAAAACCTACAGTTGTGCAATGTAGAAAATGAGAAGGGAAAGCAAAATTTACGGTTCTAATAGCAGCTTGATGCTGCTGAACCTCAAAGTGCTTCCTAAGGGGCCATTTCTCCCTCCAGCTGGTTCTTGTGGTTCAGACAACCCTCCTACTAATGTCATTAGGTTAATTCCACCCAATCCCTCTATTTCTATCAAACCATTCATCTTCCCATCCCTCCCATCTCCACTTATCTCCCTATTCACCTCCTTTGCTCTTGCACTCAGCCCCTTTCTGCCCTACGCCACCTCAAATCACTTGTCCTCTGACTCACAGGCTGTCTTCTCCATTTTTAGCAAATATCCATCTACCTCTTTTCCATGATCACTTTCTTCCTTTTAGTAAAGCAACAAATTAAAACCCAAGAAGTACAGGCAAAGCAGGTAAAGGCCAGGGTTGATCTCTGATGGCCAGCATACATCAGCAGACATGGGACAGCACTGCAGAGCAGAAAGAGCGGGGAGAGGCCTGGCGGCCTCAGTGTAATTACCTGTCACTGGTGGTGGTGCTACAGGGGGTTTGCTGACTGACTCTACTGCAGGTTTCTTAGGAGCTGGTATATCCTCCTCTAAAACAAAAAAAGAGATGCTCAGTTGAATGCAAAGGTCAGAAGAAAGCAACAGTCAACGGAAATATGTTAATACATCTATTCCTGATAATCATACAAGCCAACGTAACTAATAGGAGAAGTAATACTTTTGATTTATTTGTTTAGTTTTTTTTGTTTCTGGATCTCCATTAACTTCTAGTCATTTAAATTTTGTCAGTTGGTTCCTATCTTCCTCTCAAGCTAAACCTTAACAGAATTAGTGCTTAAATTTGGCAAACCAGGAAGTTCCTCATAGATGTCATCATCAATGGGTTCAGACATGGTTGCTGCACTGAAAGGTAAACAATCATCATAGGTTTCCGTGTCCTCCTCCAAAGGAATTATGCCTTCCATATCTATGAATGAAAATATGTATACGTGCATTTAGGTTCACAGTGTGCTGTGAGGGTAGACACTTGACAACCAAGCTGACAAAAATAAAAAAACAATCGCACCTTTTATCACAAATCCAATCTGCTCCACCCATTCTTCTGCTTCTCTTTGAGAGGCAGCACAGAACTAAGAGAAGCAAGTGTAATGATTAGCTATAATGATAGTTGTGACATCCATATCAGAAACCTCTGTATTGTTTATAGATTAGCAGACCATGAGAGACGACATCTACCTGGTAAACACGCTTGTCAGGAGCAGATATCTCAAAGCAGCAGTCTTTCTTGGAATCTTTGCGCAGAGTGTTGTTCATTTTGACTGTGTAGCCATCAATATTAAATTCTCCTTTCTGCTGCTTATCTTATAACAGATTTGTCACAAATAATGAATGAGTCTAAGTGGTGTTTATCTTACACATTTCAAAATCAATGGTGACAGAAAATGCATTTAGTGACTTTATGTCCATACCAATCAGGTAAAGATTACACCAGTATTCCCACCCATTTTAGCTAAATTTTGCACTAGTGTGTGCTTTGTGTCCATGTAGAACACACCACTAATATGCAAAACAGGAACTTCAATTGAAATGTGCACCCAGTGTGACTAAAATGTGTCAATTTATGCTGTTATTAAAGCAAGCTGATGTGCAATGCATGAAACTATTTTTTGTCAGGTCATGACGATACCTTTCTCATTGCCATAGTAATAAAATATGTGACCACTTAGAGCACACCATCTCTTCTGCCATTCTGTGCCAAAGAAGCTGTGGTCTGCCAAAGAAAAAGGTTACAGATACATATTAAATAAATAAATGTATATGTTTATACACACACAAACATATACACACATAGACTAATATATAAGTCTGAAACGCAATATTTTTAAAGTTCCCTGAACCTTCCACCTTTTCTGCGTTTCTCCAGGTAGCCACTCTTGAAGACAGCTTGGAGATCTTGGGCTGCCACAGGAGGAGCCTGCTGAACTCCTAAAGAAAAACAACACAGTTTTTAGAATACAGTTTAGAATACAGTTATACAGTCACAGCTTTAGTCAGTGAATGTGGTAAACCCAGTGAAAGCACTATGAAAACTGCTCATATAATTAAGCTCTCTACTGCTCAATTATTAATCACTATTTTCAGTCATGCAGGCTGGTTGTTGTATTTAAGCAGATTGGAAAAGGTTTTACTCTCTTTATTCCCAATTTCACCAGAATGCAGCATAAATACCAGTCAGCCACAATGTTAATAAAACAACAGATGAAGAGAATAACACTGATTATATCTGAGCAACTTTGACAAGGGCCAAATTGTGATGGCTAGACAACTAGCTCATAGCACCACCAAATGGCAGGTCCAGGGGGGTGTTCCAAGTAAACAGTGGTTACAACCTCCCAAATGTGATCCAAGTAAGGATAACCAATGAACCAGTGACAGGGTCATGGGCGTCAAAGTCTCATTAATGTGCCTGTGGAGTGAAGGCAAGCCCATCTGAGCTGATCCCACAGAAGACCAACTGTGGCACAAATTACTGAAAGTACATGCTAGTTATGACAGACAAATGTTAAAACAAAGTGCATTGTAACTTGCTGCATATAAGGCTCTGAGGCTGAAGTTTGGTCCACTGCCAAAAGTGCCCACAATGGGCATGTGAGCATCAGAACTGAACCATGGATCAATGGAAGAAGGTGACTTGGTCTGATGGATTTGCATGGCAAAGGTTTTCCTTATTGGCAGTGGCCTCGATCAGAATAATAATGCCTGTTATACTGTTTGCTGTTTGGTCAGGAATAGTTTGAGAAACATGTAGACTTGCCCTCAAAATTTCCCAGATTTCAATCCCAATCTGTGGAATGAGCTGGACCAACTAGTCCATGGAGGTGCTACCTTACAGCTTACAGGACTTCCTGCCAATGTCTTGTCACCAGATACTACAGCACACCATTAGAGGTCTTCTGGATTCCAAAACTCAATGGGTCAGATCTGTTTTGGCAGTACAAGGGGAACCTATGCAATTTTAGGCTGATGGTTTTAATGTTACGGCTTATCAGCATATGCATTCTCTGTTTGCATTGCAAAACTGGGTAATCCACCCAACCCAGTTGTTTATTCCACTATTTGCATGGCTGAGTGAGCATGAGACAACAGGTGACTTACAAATGACCTTCGTTGGCACTAAACTCCGATACCACCATCACTACGGTTGAAAACAAGGCATGAGACACATTGTGCAGAGAATAACCTTCCTGTGAACATACTAGTAAACGCACAGGTCCAAACAAGCATTTTTATTTAATGCAATCAAAGTTCACCAAAGATAAACCCATGTTCTAACTTCTGTGTTTTCTATTTTTTGATGGTATAAGACAAAAGCTCAAGATAAAATCTGAACTGGATGGTCATTTTCAGAGCTGCAGAACAGACCATTTTTCAGTGAGCAGGGTTGAGATATATTTTGAGCAAGCTAAGAGCCACATTCTATGTTAGCTGCTTCTACAGTCTGTATGTCACATCAATAAATAGCACCAACAACAGCAATGTATTTGTATTCACAGAGCCTTGTGAAAGAACAAAAAAACCTGTCAAATGAAAAGCAGAAGTGTAATGTCACTTGGTGATTCCTGTTACTAACCTTAGCACTCGTGATCACAAAAACACACATTTATGCTTTAAGAATTTCTGGAATTTGTCTGTTTTTTCCTAATCCAGCCAAAGTTTGTTTATTTAATAGGAGAAAAGCCAACTGAAAACAAACTTTTCCCCTTGTGAAACTTTGTTTTATCTCATTCCTGAAAAGCAGCATTGGCAGCTGTGCTATCAGACAGACTGGGGGCAAAAGCGCGTATAAAACACCTCAGTGCTTCTCCAGAGCAGTAAAATACAGAGCACACTAACACACACACACACACACACACACACACACACACACACACACACACACACACACACACACACACACACAC
>JBBJLS010000006.1:8708618-8728108 GCA_037577275.1 Bryconaethiops microstoma
ACACACACACACACACACACACACACACACACACACACACACACACACACACACACACACACACACACAATGACAGACATTCATACACAAAACTGACACACAGAAAACAATCTGTGATGTTTATCTGCACCTTCCAAAGATGACGGCAGAGCTCACGAGTAGTCCATGTGATAAGTAATGCATCAAGATCTGAAATTAGTTAGATTTACTGCTTGTTTTCCTTAGTTTAGCCTTATCCAACAGGGTTCCCTGAACTGTGCCTAATAAAGCTGAGAGAGTGCAATGACATTGGCTGTGGGCATGTCATAAAGCATTGGTGTCCAGACAAAAGGAGCACTCAGTCTCACCCAGAGCTTTTTAGTCATTCCCAGGCCTGTTGCTGAGCTACAACACCCATTGTTTCAGCTCATGTACTTTTCTACAACTCACAAAGAGACAGAAGTACACAGCCAGATGAGAGACAAACAGCCCCATATTTAAGTCCTCTACAGCAATACTGCATTTTCTTATGGGTTAGAGAGGTTGCCATTCACATCAGCTTGTACTTGTGTTTATAGATTGGGGTGCTTCTGTTGGTAGACCCTTTTCAATAATGAAAATGTGTTACTTAAGTATTCCAGTACTGACTATCAACTGACACATGAATAAAATGTATTGAGTAACAGCTTTTTAGATTAAAGGGGATATGTCTTTGAACCCAAATTTCCCTACCTTTTGAGTTTGGTGTAGTATGTAAACATTGGTAATGTTTAAAAATTTTACGTTTATACCCAAGTGCATACAAAGGCTTTGTTTTGAATCCACCTTTTGCCTATTCAGTCTAGAGCGGTAGCTGCACTCCTTCATACTGAAACTATAAAGAATCTTAAAGCCTGGACTGCTTTTAACATGAGACACAATGCAGAGAATACAATCAGAACAAGTATAATTTGTAAATAACAGTCAAAAAGGTGCAGTAATGAAATCAGCATGCTAAATTTTAAATGATCACACAGGACAGAAAATGGCCAAGTTAAAGTTAATTGTGATAGTTTGTAAAACCACATAAATTAGAAATTGACAAATTATTATTAGGCAGTAAACCGGTTCATTCAGTGTACTTGCTGAATTTTATTTTTTGTTGTTTTGTCGTTACCTTTATACTGGTACCAATTATGCCATATGCTACCTGTGCTCTAGTGTATTTTCTGCCTATATACTACCTGTGCATAAAGCTGTTTCTGTTGCCCCTACCATCATATGCCATCTCTTCATCTCTATCTGTACGCTCCGAGTGCAGGGAACCACCGTCGTTGTTGCTGTCTGCTTCCTCAAGATCATCCCAGTCTTCATCTCCTACATGACAAAGTCCTCATCAGTCATTTGCTAAACAAGCAGCAAGCATGCCATATCATCAGCCCACAGTGGGGAAGATGGGCATCAACAAGCTGAGCTTTCTCTTTTGCAACTGCAAGTGTGCAAGTTGGATATGTGAACATCAGATTGCCTTCAGAATTTAATGTCATGCCTGAAAGGTACACAGTATTAATTTTCTTAAACAGGTAATGTGTACAGAATAATGATGAACCAAATCAAATGAACCTGCAGCAAAGAAAATACTTTGCATAGATTTTGGATAGTCAAATGAAGAGTATGTGGAAAACAGTGCACCTGTTAGACCAGCCTTTTCATGCTTTTAAAACAGATTATTTTGGGTAACTATGGTGATATGTTTAGGGAAATATGTGCAAATTACACAATACATGGGGAAATATGTGCAAATAGTACATTGCTTGAAATGCTGTCAACATCTGTCAATAGTAAGTCTTACAAAAGGTAAAGCAGAAGTACATGTAAGTGCAACCAGATTTCTGAGACCAAAAAAGAAAGTGAATTATACTTTTAAGAAGATAAATTATGTCTTCTGAACACAGTACACTGAATGTCAAAGTGCAGGCACATAGGCGCTTTGGTTTCGGTTGTTGCCGATGAAAGTATATATCAGCTTCCTCTTTCGAGCTTGACACAGAATCACCAAAGATAACACAAATGTGATCTCATCTTATCTAGGAGTAAAAAAGCAGCAGCTACTGAAAGCTCTTCTAACCATACAGCTGCATGGGAGACATGGAACGGAAAAAAAGTACAGTTTTCTTATGGCACACATGTAACTTTTACAGCGATTAATACATTTAAAATTCCCCAAGGGGCATTTCTTTGAGAAGAACTATGTGGACAAACTAATAGCTTTTATTTTCAGGAACTTCTTTATTCCTGTAACCCCTTCAATCTATCAAGCAGAATCATAGAACAACAAAAAACTTACGTTTATCCTTGAACTCTTGAGGGTAACTGAAAAGAAAAAAAATATTCAAAAATTACACTTATGTATCAACTTGACTAAAAGCGAAACAACAGTGCTAATATGTGTCATCCTTAGGTGTGTTCCTCATACCTGGCCTTGATGTCCTTGATCCTCTTGATAAAAGCATCCTTCTTCTCTTTTGCCTTCTTACTCAAATTCTCACCTTTAAGGACGTCAGCCAGAAAGGTTTCCAAATCTGAAAACACAGATTGTCCTTTAAATGTAGCTTAAATACAGCCTTCACTTTTTCTAGCTTTGGCTGCGAAGCTTCAGACCACTGTGTATATAGGGCATCAGAAAGTGGCACATATAGATAGAACAACCAGAAACGACATTATCATTATATCTCACATGATATATGATCCTCCTCATCTGATACTGACCCATACCAAGCTGATATGGAGCAATCTACACCAGGCTACTTCTAACTGCATTCATACGATCTAAACGTAATTTCTAATGCACTAGAATGTGATTTTAGCCATTGACCCAATTCATGGACCCAATGGTTTGGTCAGAATTCAGAAGAACTAAACCTCCTTTCATGAAATTATGCCATTTCTGGTTCATTTCACACGGTTTTTTTTAGCTGTTCGTCCACACTATCGTTCAGCAGTTGGTCTCAGCTTCCTCTTTTCTGACAGATTAACGTGAAGAAACCTTTTCAGACCTGTCCCTACAACTAGGCTTCAGAGGGTTTTGGGAACCTTGCGTCGTTAAGAGTTGCTGCTGAGGTTCCTCAGGTGAAGGCGCTACCTGAAATGAGGCTGGTCAAATCCTCAGGGACGGACTTCATGCTGCAGCTCTCCGTCCACGATCGCCCTCGAAACACGGAAGCGCCGAGTGGCCTGACTGCCTGGGTGACACGGAAGTAGCCATGAATGTAAAAGTGCTGAGAACATGATTTCTAACTGGGAAAAACGCGCGCACACATTCACACGCTCCCCGCTCACTTCCAGACTTTGGCAACCAACCAAGAGTGTAGCCTCTAGGGGCAGTAATTTAGGACTCGTGTCTCAGTAGATCATTCTGCTGTCTGCACGCTTTGATGACTGATGACGTTCATGTTAGTTTGTCATGAAAATCTGTTTACCTTCCTCTACTGCTGTCCCTGATTGCCAGTGGGTTTTGCAGGAATATGTCTAGCAAAACTGAGCAAGAGGTGTAAGAGTAACGCAAATTAAATGATTCTGTTTGGACATGAAATGTAATTAATTAGAAAATAAACAAAAATATTTAGCTACATATAAAGGGCATTAAATAATAACCTAAAACAAAAAAATGCAATTAAAAAACGAATAAATATCATACTCCTTAACATTTCAGTGTCCAGAGTATATATGAAACACTGGAATAAATACTATATTTTATTCCTGTCAAACTCTCTCATTTTTGGCATAATAAATAAATTAAATGAAAGAAATGGGAATACATGTATTACTGCAACAGGTTGCAAAGTACATAAACATACAGTGTGCCTAGATGAAGGTGTCCCACTCAGCATTCAGCACCACCAGTATACTAAGTATAATAGTATACACCTCCATAGGACAGCTTTGCCGATAGAATGGGATGAAACAGCCACACAAGAGCTACAGGTTACTATGCCCAATGCCAAGTGTCAGCTACAGAGGCATACAACCAGCCAGTGTTGGACTGTGGAGCAGTGGAACTGACCTTACTAATTCTCTTGTGGATGAATGCAGTCAGATCCTTACAGCAATGTTCCAGCATCTAGTGTAAAGCCGTCCCAGAAGAGCAGAAGCGGTTACTGCAACAACGGTGTGACTCAATTCCAAATGCAACATAAATGATCAGGATTTCCTAAAACCTGTAGTATTTAAGATTATCTTAACTCTTAACTAAGTTTAATGTAGAATTCACTCTACCATTTCATGTTAATATTTGTGCTAAGATGCTTTTGAGAAATTGTCCCGGTATCTGCAAACCTTTGTGTGCATCATGTATATTGTGTCGTTGCACTTTTATGAGCCTGGTTAGAGAGCTGGAGGCTTTCTGTTTGCCGAATTCCTGAAAGACAGGGAAAGGGCTACCATGACAAACACACACACACACACACACACACACACACACACACAAACACACACAAACACACACACACACAGCCGTTATAAACACCTGTGGCACTGATGGGCTGTGAACCCCCACCCCGACCAAAAATATCCAGCCAGCAGTGTCCTGGTGACACTGATCAGAAACTGACCACTGATGAAGGACTAGAGGATGACTAACAAACCGTGCAGCAACAGATTAGCTATCATCAGTATGCAAGGTAGAAGAAACAGATTAGTCATGTCAAATAAAGTGGGAGGTAGTTGGACAGTGTTTAAGAACTCCAGCAGCTCCAGCAGCAAGAACTACATCTGCAACGTAGACCAACAGATTAGTTATGTCTAATAAAATGGGCAGTAGTTGGACAGTGTTTAAGAACTCCAGCAGTAGTGCTGTGTGTGATTCACTCTGTGTGAAAACACACACACACACACACACACACACACACACACACACACACTAACATTCCACCACCATGTGTGTGTGTTTCTCTGAGAAACAGACACACATGCACACACACTAACATTCCATTACTGTGTGTGTATGTGTGTTTCTCTGAGAAACAGATACACATGCACACACACTAACATTCCATTACTGTGTGTGTGTGTGTTTCTCAGAGAAAGCAGAAAAATCAGTTTTGTTCGTGAGCAGAACACCGTCACGTTTCACCCATCACTGATAAGTCTGACAACAGAGATAAGAGCTTTGTATATCATTTTGCCATGCAAACAAACTTAAAAGATAAGTTCACTGTCCCAAAAGTAAATTCTCACAAAGTAGAAAAAGCAATAACTTGTCTGCAAGTCTAATGACTAAGGTTATGACTTTAAAGCACAAAATGCAGCACAGTTAATATGTTACTGAAAGTGCTCTTGTGCCATATGCACTGAGAGTTGGTACTCCCTTTGCTTCAAAACTGTTCTGCAGTGCTTGAACCTCAGTTGACCTGGCCACAGCTCCATCCGGCTGGCAGGGGGAGAGGAGAGATGGAGTGACCTTTAACCTTAAGAAGAAGAGGGCAGCACACTCGTATCTCATTCCATCTGAGACAGCCTTGTTTGATCTGGACTTACCTCAGTTCATGCGTCTTAGCTTCTGGTATCAACCTTAAGTTGAGGAATGTTTGTGTGTGTCTGTGTTAATACATATATTATATTATATTATATTATATTATATTATATTATATTATATTATATTATATTATATTATATTATATTATGGAAGAAGGTGGTCTGGTCTCAAATCAAGTAGGTATTTATTGTTATTTCAGCCATATTCAAGTACACGGAGAAATTATGAATAATAAATGTATAATAAAAGGGCAATAGTATAATAATTTACAGGACAAGACAACATACAGTGCAGTTCACAAGAGCTGTAATATTACTAGTGTGGGTGAAAGCAGTATTCTAGCAGTGTATTCATAAATTATGCAAAAGAAATGCAAAGACATAGGTAGACAGCAATAAATAATTGTGCAAAATAGCAAATAGCAGCAACAAAAATGTACAGTATATAAGAATGGGCAACTGTTGGTCTGGTGGTTAGGTATTGCCCCTGCAATCAGTAGGTAGTGGGTGTGAATCACAGGACTGCCCCACACACTGCTCCCTGGGCGCCACTGTCAGCAGCCCACTGCTTCACTGAGGTGAATGGGTTAAATGCAATGTAATTTCTTCTGGGATCAATATAGTATGTTAAAAAAAACAGGGTATTTACAGTGGTATTTGAGTAGTAAGTTTCTTTTGTTTATGCAGAACAGTTTAGTGTGTATATACTGTGTTATTAGGAGAAAGGAAACACTTCAGTAGTGAAAGCCCAGAACAACCACCATGCCAGTGGCTTTACAGATGCAGTGTGTGGGGTAAATATCTACAACAGAGGGACCCCAGTGATCTTTTCAGCAGTCCTTATTCTCTGTAGGGTCTTACGATCTGATGCAGCAAAATTTCTATCCCATACCAGGATGCAGCTACAGAGAATGCTCTCTAGTCTCTCTGTAGAGTGCAGTTAATACTGTGTGTTTGGGGGGTGGGGGGGGGGGGTGTTGTTGCTCACTCCTCAGGCTTTGTAGGAAGTACATATGATGCTGGGCCTTCTTGGCGTTGGTCCACTTGAGGTTCTCTACAGTGTAAACACCAAGGCTCAGCATGATGGCACTAGAGACGTTGTTCCCAGTTCTTACTGGCTGGGTTTTCTCAGACAGGGAGACCAGGATCCAGTTTCAGGTCTGATGAGTTACATTTTCTTTTACATCTTTGAGACAGCTGGGTATGTGTGCATCGCTTACCTGGGAAAAAGTTGGTACCAGGATGCACTGTGGAAAGAATGCAAGCCAGCAGATGTACAGGAATGGTTTGACAATGGTATGACAAAGGTGTTGACTTGGCCTCTAAATTCCTCAGTTCCCAGTCCAATCTGGACAAACTGGTGTGATCCACGGAGACCTCATCTCACAGTGAACATGACTTAAAGTATCTGTTACTAATGTCTTGGTGCTATCACAGCACACCTTCAGAGGTCTTGTCGAGTCCATACGTTGACAGTTCTGTTTTGGCAGCACAAGAGGGATCTACACAATATTAGGCAGGTGGTTTGAATGTTATGGCTGATTGGTGTGTATTATATTTTGCAGTAGCATGTGGGCAACTCTTCAGCTTTTTCAGACACACCTTTCTCTAACAGGAGCATAAAATCAAAATAGCAATGTAATCTCAACAGACAAAGATTGACATTACAAAATGTCACACTTTGGGGACCTTCATGACCTTCACATTCTTTACTTTATATTCTTTAACATTGGAAAGTGTTCTATATTCTCACATCTCATTCACAAATTCTTTCAAAAACATTTATTGAAAGGGCTTTTAGGGAGCCAGAAATAGTAGTTCTATTTCATTACACAAACCTTTATGTTGTCCTTTTTTAGGTGCCATTTGTATCATTAGCTAGTTTACAAGCGCCGTTGTTTGCTGGGTCAGGTGTGTTAAAGTTGGGAAAACACAAAAAAAAAATTAGCGTTGGGGGTCTAGGACTGACTTTGGAAACATTTGTCTAGGAGTAGCACATAGTAGTCTAAAAATAATCTGTCCTTCAGTTGAAACATTCACTATAGAGTTCCAAGCTGCTTCTGGAAGCAACATCAGCCCAAGCACAGTTCTTCAATCATTTTATGATTTTAGTTTCCAAGGCAGTGATGTGAGCAGCCTTACACAAGCCTAGGTTCACCATGCACAGTGTCCAGCATCAGCTGCAAACATCTCTATAATTAAGTAATTAATCATGCTTTACCATCTGTCAGAAAAATCTGGGTTTGGTGAATCCTCTAAAATATCACCTGCTGACGTAATATTTTTGTGGAGGGTTTTTCATAAAATGTTTTGTGGAGGGTGTGAATGGTCTGTGAGTTCTGTGACTGGTCTGGGTGCCAAAGTGCCTCTGACTTTCTTACTATGTCTGGAAAAAGAATATTTACCTGCATGCTTACTCTTTCACCATCCTGAGAACCCTGAAAACCCTGAGTAGAAGACCACTAACCCCTAGTAACCACAGTGCCTGGCTGTTAGTGAGCACTAACTATAGGTAACTTTTGTCTCTTTCATTCAGTGTTAGTTACTGCATGACACTCTGTAAATAATAAATAATGTCGACCTGAGTCTTGTTTTTTCTCAAGGCTTCTTTCCCATGATGACAGAAGTTTTCTTTGTCTCCTCAGGCTTGCCCACTGGGGGCTTGGATCTGTAAAGATACTTTTTAAAAGCCAACCATTCTGAATAGTGCTACATAAATACATTTGGCTTGATTTAGTTCCCCATAAAGGGAGAACTTAACACTACAGTGTCATTCTAGAGAACATCATGGCAACAGTTTAGAAAGGTCTGTTTCACCATAACAATGCCCTCTGTGCACAAAGCAAAATTAAGAAATGGTTTTCTGAGTTTGGTGTTTTTAAAATTCAGACTGCCATAAAAACTTGCATAAATATGTAAACTTCAAAAACTGTTCCTGTCCAGAAAACAATTGCCTTAAAGGTCACTTGAGCTTCAGTATTCTACACATAGCTCTTACTGGTATCAGAACACCTGAGCAGCCTCCAAAGCCTGGGGCAGTACACATGATGAGCTGCACTAACCACTGTAATTTGCCTTGCCTGGAAGGCACAGTGGTACCTGTGAAGTGAAAACTCTGTGGTGGCTATGAAGGTGCATTTGCCTTTTGGCCATCAAAGGATTAGGGTGCTCAGGTGTTGTTTTGAAATAGCTTAGATTTAGCTTACAGAGAAACTTCAACCCTTTCTTTTGATGCTAGTGTCTTGACAAAAAACAGTAGAGCCAGGTGAAGAGAAGGAAGAATTGACATTTTTCCCCACAGTGAGTTCAAGTTGAACTAATACTAATGCAGCTACTTGTCTTTCGTGTTTTGAGCTTCACATCCCCTTACCGACTTGATTTCTTGTGACACATCTTCAGAGGATGCTGATAAACTTGGCTTAGTCCTGCATGGTGTGCCCAGCTGTGAGTGACTTTCTATCCAGCTGTTGCATGCCTCCTTGAGGTAAATTAATTCAGATAGGGTGTCTATGACAGGCTTTAGTTTAATGTGATAAATAACATGCCACAGTCCTTAACTCGTAAAAATGGGTAACAATGCAATGCTGAGACCATTGTTGTTATATACCAAAAATGTCATCAAGCAGCATTGTTTTTTGCAAGTTTTGAGGTCAGTCTGTTTCTACTATATCAGTAACATGTAGAGTTTTGAACATATTCATCTAATGCTTTGTGATTACTTTCTGTGTACAATCATTTGTTTACTAATGGCAGTCTTACATACATTAACAACAGCCACTGCAGCCAATCTGGGCTACACTACCCAAAAACCTTACTCATGATAATCCCTATGCAGAAGAGTGAGAATTTAAGTGAGATGTGTTTTATCATATAATGAAGGTCATTTTTATTAAGTCTTTGAGAAGCCATGCTCTGCATAGGAATGATGTAAAAAAATTGCAAAAGCAAATGCTGTTTCCATGGAAACCAGCTGAAGGCTGGCCACACGGGCTTTAAATGGCTACACAGGCATAGCACACCATGTCAGTGGAACAGTGGTGGAGTTTTCCTTTCTATCACAAGAATATTGTAAGGTTGGAAATATGCACTATTCTTTACATCTTCTGCATGTTTTGCTGATAAGTTTCATTTTTAACTGTCATCACAGATGCTTACACCCACACTGTTCATTAATGATATACTTGATGTTTTTCAGAAATTAACAATCAGGAACACCAAAAGTGCTAGTGAATGTATATATCAAGTAATCAATTATGTTAAGTTGAAATTAGAATTTGTGTCACTTATAATGACTTTTACGATATCACTATGTCACCCAGTGTCTTATGGTGCATTTGATATGACCATCAAAGATAATGGCCAGTATTAGTAGCAAATGTACTACATTGTGTCTCAAAGACAATAATAGAAGTTGGAAGAACAATGGGATATTGTTATTCAGTGTACTGAATGTGAGATGTGATCCACAAAAAAAACAAAGTAACATTTCATAATCTGTTCTGCTGAATAACCACTACATGATAGGTGAACTTATTTTCAGGCCTCTATGGCATATAAAATTTAGCCAAGAAAGGTCTAAAGCATTTCCTGAATCCAGAGAGGGGAGAGGGTGCTGCAACTTTTCATCTGTCCCTGGATACTGTAGAATTCTGTGAAAGTATTTTGCCTTTTTTGTACTTATAAATATTGCTAATTATAGATCCTAAGCACTGCACAGAATCAAGAATTTCACAATTATCTGAGAATTAGACGTACAAGCCAATGAGTACTGAAATGTTGGGATGTTATTACAGTTTGAGACTTTGCGACTTTAAGAACAAATAATCAGGGCATTACAAAATTCAGCTTTGTTTATATTAACATCAGGTGCTAAAGATGAAGGAAAATGCACCAATAATATTTCATCTAATTCATAGGTAATCTGACATCAACTTCAACTGGCCTGTGCTAAATTATGATTGACACATCTCTCAACCTATCTTAATTATCATTAATTGTTCTGTTCTCAGTTAAGCAAAGGGACCGCTCTGAAAGAACTCCTACAACAAAACTGGAGTGAGAATGGCAGGCACAATAAATTCAGATGTTTTAGACTCAAAGATGTAAAAGGGTATTACTGAGGAATATTTCATTCATAGACACACTATGCTGAACATCTGGAGGGTGGTGCTTTTTGAATTTCCTCCCTGAATCTGAGAATATTTTTGATTAGCCTATGTTTAAGACCACACTCTTTCAAATGCAAAACTACTGTATTAATGAGATAATGACAAAATGATAATGTTACAGAAAATATTAAGATCAGTTAGATAACTAGCATGAGCATTATTTTGATTTGCTGCTGACAGTTACCCTTGATAAAAGAAAACTGAGCAAGACTATACATTTTCTAATAACATTCAGTGTAAATAATATCATTGCTTATGCCATTGTTTGCATTACTTTACTAAAGTTACTGAAAGACCTCTTGTAAGAGATGTCAAGTCGTTCTCAGCAACTAATGTTACTGAGCATTTGAAAGGGCAGCTTCTATTACTAACAATGATAAATGATAAATTATTTCCTTGGTTTCATTAATGTGACCATGGTTTCCAGAATAACTTTAGTTTCATTCAAACTGGCCTGCACTCATAATTTGCATAATTTTGTTCTTAAATATTTATATCTGCACTGAATCTTTTGCCAAATATGAATGAAAAATCTGCTCCTGTCTGTGCCTTTAAAATTGTGCTTTATACAACTTTGTATTACACATGCTACTAGGTAACGTGAGTTGAAAGGTTGATAGACTTTCTCAGAATTTTGCAAATAAACTTAAGAATATACACTTAAGACTAATGTTTAAAATCAATTGTATCAGCACATACATGGAATAAAACATGTCAATAATCTTAAGAAAATATGTTCTCTGCTGTCCAGACATGCCAGTCACACTGTTGTTCTTTCTCATTCTGACTGTGAGCCTAGTTTCCTTCTTTTTATAAGTCATTCTGACTGTGAGCCTAGTTTCCTACCTTTCTACACAATATTTTCCCAAAACCAAGGTTAAAATGCCACCTATGGTCTTTATTTCTGCATTTTATTATACTTAAGATGTTCTCTAGTGCTCTTGAGTTCATGCAAATGACTACCAAAATACAACTTCTGACTGTAACAAAAGCTTGCACAAAAGCCTACTGAATACTGCCTGTCTGGGGTTCAGATCTGAATGAAATATACCAGACAAAATACAAGCTTCTTACCATAATTAGGAAGAGTAGTAACTCATTCCAGCTTGAAACTGTGTCACTGACTGCTAAAAATACAAACGTTATCAACATTCTGATCACTATATTTTTAAAACAGAGTAATACAAAAGCCAAAGTACCATCACTTTCAAGTCATAGCCCTTGATTGGATGGTCGCTTTTCAGAAAGCATCCAAAATTTATTATTAACACTTGAAATTACAGCTCATGAGGAGAGAGGGAGTAATGACACCGCTACAGATCCCTTTTGCTTGTGTCTTTAATTAGTAAAACGCGTTTTGAAATTCTTTGAGTCTACAAATGGCCTCAATATGACATCTAGTTGAGGATGGTTCACAATCCGACTCATCTTCTTGCACCTGCTTATGATTGCAGTTTAGTTTGTCATAGTAGGTTCAGGCTCAGACCGAGTCTCATTAGTAGTTCTCACCAAAAGCCTGGAGCCAGAGAGCTGCCTGGTAGGGCTCATTTCCATTTTAATACTTACCTCCAAACTACAATTTGGCGTCAGTTGTGGAGAAATGATTAGGTCAACGGCCCACTGTTGAACATGACGTGCAAATAACTCCACATAACAACATAAGTCTGTGTAGGCTATTAATAGTTTCAGATGGCCAGCATTAGGCCCAAACTAACATATGGCTACGTTTATTTCGCTCTCGCGGGACGGAAACAAAAACTTTATAAAGTCTACAATGTCAGTTGGGTTTAAGTTACATTGTATTTTCAAACTAACTTAATCAAATCAACAGCATTAAGACACACCAAATAAAAAAAGTGAATATACTCACTACAGAGGCCTTCAAAAAATAACAATAGTCCTACTAACTGAAAGGGCAAACCACGCAGTCCACAACGCTCCAGTCAAGCGTTTTAAATGTGAAAGTGAAAAGAAAGGCTTCTCTCAGATCTGTGTTAGATCTAGCTATGAGAAAACACGAAACATTAAATTAAGAGATGTGATTGCAGACGGTAAAGCATAGGAGACGTTCTTCATGTTTGGGCCTGCAGCACTGGCACGAACATGGCTTTATGTCAGAAGCAAAAGAATGTACATAGCTTTTGACATGGTTTAATAGCGGCCTACACAAGCAGGTTTTGGCTGACAAATGACTGTTCTTATAAATATTACTTCTTGATATGATTAGGCCTACCGTAATATCTGGCTCTCGTACGCCGTACTGAAATATGGATGCTCCTTTGTGTGATCTACCACACGTGGTAGAAGTAAGAAGACAAGAAACATTAACTCTGGAGATGTGTCGAAATCTAAACAGACATTTGTGGAATTTTGTCACACTTGTGCTAAAACACGATGACACTCCACCGCATGGCTTTGTGCGAGTTAACGTAAGCTATAACTTTTTTGACGTTACAAAAACTGATCTGATCTGATAGATCGTGGGTCGTAAAAATATAAATTCTTGATATAGTGGTAACATAAGTGGTTCTTGACTGCCCCACCAAATGCTTTATATATTAAGAACTTGATACAACAATTAAAACAAACAAAAACAAAATTTGCTAATCTATCTTAAACACCGAGTAGGTATTATCCGTTTCCGAGCTAAATCTACACCGAGTAACTGTAAATTATAATGCTCACTGATCGGGATGCTGGTCAGTGCACATTCTCAGGAGCGTATTGAATTAGACTGCTGCCTCAACACTAAGCCCGTGTCGAAGGTTTAATAGGCTATAAAATTTAATTGCTAAACTCCTAAACGTTACAGCGCCTGGCCATGGAACTCCGTGCGTTTTCCTATACACTCAAGAGTTTTTTTCTAGGCTGTGCACCAGCAGGGACATCCATCTTTTCCTTAAAATTATTTTGCTACACATTTGAATGCATCTTAATACCCAATGCAACAGTTAAGGCCTCTGCTGAATTTATATAAAGCAGGCAATATAAGCAATATGCATTTCGGCCTCCATATTGCTTATATAAAACTACTCAGTCCATGGGGTAATTTGCAATAAGCTTGTATTTGGGAATATGTAAATACTCACAGCAATTCTGAATGTGTATATTTAACAGCTTAATAAATGTATCCTTTATGCTGCTTAAGAAGTTATTGTGTCAACCCAAGTAAAACGCACTGGATATAAATTATATTAACCAACTAAATATAATTACCTCTAGAATATGAAGTTAGTACCTGCCAAATATATTCAAGCTCATGCATCATTTTTCTTTTTTTTCCATTTGATGACATAATGATACAATGGGCTTTGAACAAAACACCAAAATTCTACAAAAATTACTCAAATTAATGCAAAACACAGCGGCCTGCTTTATCTTCGATAAGAAGTAAAAAAATTTATTCTAGGAAAATACTGCGCGTCGCCAGGGATGGGAATTATACAAAAATAAAAGAGAAAAATATCATTTTTCACTTTTTTACGTTGTAAACACAAATCATTCCATTTTAAGCAATTCAAACTGAACACATTGTATGCTAACGGTCCAGGCCTAATGTTTTATTTTTTAAGTCATAATTAAAGCACACTGACCATCAAAGTGAGAAAGATATCGACTCCTTTGCGACTGAAACTTTTAGAGTTAGTAGCTCAAGTGTTGCAGGTCGATCGTTGTGAGTGTTTCGGAGAGGAAATCGAAAGTCTCTGCTGATAAACTCATGGGGCTGTCTGACAAACTCGGCGAGATTGCATCCGAGAGGTGAAGGCAGGAATCCGAAGAGAAAACGTGAAAGTCCAGGGCCGGAGGAGAGCCATTGTCCCGGACAGATGCGCTCTCTGAGGCCATTGTTGCGGGGCAGATAGGAACAGTGGGTGACGGGTTGGGAAAATGTTTCAGATTTTTCTCATTGCTGCTCAAAGGCGAAACAGTAGCGCTTTGGGCGTCTCCATTGTGTCCATTCTGGGAGTGCTGAAGAGGCGACGCGTTGTGTTGAAACGTGTAGCCCTCCCTCTCCGAGAGAGCTCCAGAAGAGGGTGGAGGCAGAAGGGCTTTCCCCTCAGCCGAGGTCTCCAGGCTGTCCGGCCGGCCTTCTCCGTGGTGATTCTCCTTGCACTGCGTCTGTCGCTTGTGTTTCATCCTGCGGTTCTGGAACCACACTTTTACCTGCCTTTCGGTCAGGTCGAGCAGCGCGGCGATTTCCACCCGCCTCGGCCTGCAAAGGTACTTGTTGAAGTGAAACTCCTTCTCCAGCTCCAGCAGCTGAGTGTTGGTGTAGGCCGTCCGTAGTCTGCGGGTCGTCGCCCCGCTGCCTCCATCAGCGAGCTCCGGCGATCCTGTAAAGCAGGGGGATTGGAGGGGGGAATTACATCACCATGTTATATATTACAGAGATGCCACTAATTACAACATAGCGCCGTAGGGCCCCACAGCCCACATCGCAAACTCGTCAAATATATTGCGCTTCTCTGCGGGCATAAATTGTTTGTGGACTCGAGCCACAGCGCTGGGAATAATTTGTGTCCTCAGCCTCCCCAAAAAGCCAGAACGCAGCGAGCGTGTCTGGTGTGACCAGCTCGCGAGGAGATTAATGAACACGGCAGCTACCTCAATATATCACTCTTCATTACTGTCAAATAGTAAAATTCACGCCCTGCAGTGCGATAAGTGCGAGCAGGGTTTAGGAGTCAACACCATACATCCTCGGTTTATACAATAAATGTTTATATGCTTCGCATATGATACATCAGTTAAAGTTAATTGAAGCCATGACGAGAGCAATTTAAGCCAGTTCCCAAGTACTCATTGTAATTTAATTTAAAATCGAAAACCATTAGTTGGGAAAATGTCAACCCAAAATGGATTTTTAAAACGTTAGCTAAGACAATTCAACTGAAATTTTCCTTTCTAGTCATTATTTGTGAATATATTTACTTGGGGTTTACTTAACAAACGTTGGTTGTGTAATGTCAGCTTACAAACAATAATAAAAACAGCATCAAAATGTGTGTTGTTTTACCTTGAGGAGAGAAATAGACTGGAGAAGACTCAGTAGTAGCTGCAGCCGAACTCTGGTTTTTCTTTGAAGCCTTTTTCTCCTTCATCCAAGGGTATTCCGGGGGTAAGGAGGCTGCAGGCAACGGGCAAGAGCCATGGGGGTTCTGCTTAGGGCGGCTATGGCGAGGGTGGCTGCCTGGGTTCAGGCTCGGGATGGTCTGCTCAAAAGGAGGAGGAATCAGTGTCGAGCGTGAAAGCGTCGAGCTCTTGATTGATGAACTTTGAAATGCATCAGCGACAGGGGGAAAGGACGTCAGGCACTCAGCGAGCGACGGCTGACTGTTGATAAAACCCGTCTCTCGCTCGAATTCGTAATTCATCTCCAAGGAGTCTTCACAAGTCACCGCTCACAGATTTGTGGCTCGAAGAGAATAATGAAATACAGTGTGTGTGTGTGTGTGTGTGTGTGTGTGTGTGTGTGTGTGTGGAAAAAATAATTTAAAAAATATAAATAAATTAAAAAAACTATATGCTGATTACGGCCGTATGGGGACAGCGATACCATTAAACTATTGCTTTCATGGAGACAAGGTTGAAATTGGACCGTATTGCTTGTCACATGATTACCTCTGTCCAATGACAATTTGGGGTTTAATCAAAAGAAGCCACTGTCTGTGTGATTGATCTAGAAAAGTCTAAGAGCAACGCCTCGCGCTCTGGGACGGCCTGTTTATTCGCGCATTTATGACCAGATTGTCCACTGCTCGGTAGATCATAAGTAGCCCTGGCTCTTTTCTGCTCACGGCTCTATCTGAAACTCAGCGTGTCCGCCTCCTCTCCCCCACTTGTCCTTCCCCACTGCAGCCGGTCTACGGGCCACCCCGCCTTTTCACGCGCCACATTAACACAAGACGACCGTCCCGACCAAAGAAGCGCGCTCATCCTCCTCATGAGTTTTACAACAACTTTGCTTAGAAAAACGCGCGCTCTCGAACCAGGCACGCGCACGGCGTAGACACAGAAGCTCGTGCACGCTCACTCCAGAAGGGAGGAGCGCTCGGACTCTACAGCAGTACTTGCTGGTCCGAAATGTTGGCGTGCGCATGCGCATTTGCATTGGCTTTGTCCCAAATCAATGCCTTTAACTACGTGTAAGATAATGTCTTACTAAGTCCGTTTGGGTTTTCAAACAAAAGTGTTGAATCTATGATACTTGCAGACGATATTGCTTGCACTATTGCAATGGAAAAAAATTTGAAATATGAATTCACATTTCACATCTAATACATACATGCATAAGCCCTCCCGAGCGCTCGCATTACTCACACACACAATCATTTTCTATAATAATATGATGCAACCGGGCAAGAATGTAATCGTGCAAAAAACGTCCGTTAAGCTACACTCTTAAAAGAAGAGATTCTGAGGTTTGATTGCTCCCTATCCTGACCTTACAGTGACATTGGGGATTCGAAGCAGTACTTACCGAACGCCTATTCTGTTGTACTGTTCATGTTTATATATACACGATAAATGAATTAATCCAAAACTGTTTTCAGCCAGTGATTTTTTTTTGCTTTGAAAAGGGCTTGGCTATGCGGGAGTAGGCCACTTTATTGCTTATATTCCAAACAAAGAGCCCTGGAAGCCTGCACGCTATCAATCTTACTCGCCAAAAGGTCTGACAGCTTCGTGCCCTAAGAACACATTTAAACCATCTAACATTCTCTTAGATCATATACGGCCAGGGAGAAGGAAACGACATAGAACTCACGCTGAAGAATTCCTGTCGCTTTATAAATTCTTTCATAATCTATTTTGTTTGGAAAAATGGAACGACCTTAACACAGAATTTCATGCCGGATATGCTCGAGAAGGACATTCGCTGGCTTCTTTGGACCAGAAATTCGTTTACCCTGAATTATTTTCGCTTTTCGAAAAACAGACCTTATGGAAGAGAGGAATTTTTAAATGAATAGGGATATCTAAATACTGCAAGAGACAAGCCGAATGATTCTGCCATTGCACAGGATCTATTGTATACCGAAAAAGTGGGTGTTGACATTCTTAAAAAATACCCACTCCTTCCCACACATTTTCCACCAAGAGGCAAAACTTTATTTTCTCTCACGATTTCAGCACGCTATAGCAAAACATGGGCAAAACGTTGTTAAATGTGACAGATGTTGATAGTGTTTATTCCACATTCATTCCTCATTCATCGGATGCTTCATTACTCCGTATTTATTTTTTGACGTATTTCATTTTATTGTATGCACGTTTAGCATATATGTACTGGAGATTCAAGTAGTCTGAGTAAATTACGTTTATTATGCTTTTTAGTTTATTATAGTATAATATATAGTGTTTATTAAATTTGTAGCATTTTGAGCCATTTAAAAACACGGATGTGATATAATTCATTGTTTTAATTGCTGTAATTTCATTTGATTCAGTTTCGATTGGAATGAATGAATGATATTTATTATATTTATTAAGGAAATATTTTGGTTGTATTGTGAATGTTTGCATAATTTAATGATGGTGCAAAATAACCTGAATCCTGTAAAATTAAAAATATGATGCTAGTTATACAGTATTTATAAAGTGCGTGAACTCGTATAAGGGCTAATATTAAATTGGTCTCTTCTGTTTTTTGGGGGTTTTTTTGACGATGCTCATTTAGTTATTACTTGAGAAATTTTCGTTTTTATAGGAAAAAAATAACACATTGTACAATGCATTAAATTAGCTTTTTTTACGTGGAGTCTCTGATATGTCTCTGTTCATGGGTCCATTCGTTCCTCTGTTTAGAAGACTCTTCATATGAAGATATGGAAGCAGTATATAATTATTGCCCTTTCTCTCAGATAAAGCTTCCAGCGCCGTGTCTTTATGATCGTGTCTGGCACCGTACAGAGCCTCGCTCACCGTCTGTTATACATACGAGTGAATGCTGATCACTGACATTTATAAACTCGAAATGCAAAATGAAAAGTGGAAACCAAGGGATCATTGAATAAACAGACCAGCGTATCAGTGTATTTAAATTAGGATCACCTTGAAATTATTATATATTTCAGGCTTTATGTATTATTATTATTAGTAGTACTTGTAGTAGTGGTAGTAGTAGTGTTATTATTATTGTTGTTGTTGATGTTGTGGTTGTGGTTGTTACTGATGGAGTAATATTACAGGCATAATAACATTCAATGCAAAATGCATTTAACTACAAATTCTAATAATCAAGAAGGTATTTTTTACAAAGGTTTTTTTCAGTATTATTTTACCCTCGTTGGTCTACCTAACACGTGCACCATGAAAAAACAAAACAAAACTACTGTTGCCTACCCTAATAATACATCCGAGTCAACCAACAACGAGAGCTCCACGCGTCCTGCGCGAGAAAAAACAACCACACTCAGGGTGAGAACACTGGCTGGCTTCAAATCCAGTACCAGGTAGACTACAAATCCTACACGCGCAACTCGGCATAATTTTTGAAACTGGCATCAAATTTTAAATTTTGTTGTAGGAGCAAGTGAACACCCTTGTTGGGATTTTCCTCGGCTCTGGCTGTGTGAACGAGCGCAAGGCAGGCGTATATGGGGTGTTTATGGTGTCTTCAGAGGCAGCAACCCACAGTAGCACAAGCACACTGGCGTTTGATGGATGACCCTCTACCCACACACACACACACACACACACACACATTGCACTGGGCTGTAAATGAGCTCCATGCTGCCATTGTTCTTCTTCTGGAGGTGTATTTGTGTGTGTGTGTGTGTGTGTGTGTGTGTGTGTGTGTGTGTGTGTGTGTGTGTGTGTGTGTGTGTG
>JBBJLS010000006.1:8743148-8760102 GCA_037577275.1 Bryconaethiops microstoma
TAGATAGATAGATAGATAGATAGATAGATAGATATAGATAGATAGATAGATAGATAGATAGATAGATAGATAGATAGATGATATCAAACTTTCAATCAAATAAAGCAGTTTGTTATCAGACTTCACAATAATTTTCTTGGAAGAAAATGTCGGGAAATGACGGGTATGTATAAAGGTTTATTTTACATTTATACTGGTCTCCCTTGTCTAAATGAAGGGTTTGGGGATAATCACCCGAGGATTTTACTTGTCGCTTGAGGCAAATACTGTTTTCCTCGCTTTCTCTCTGTGCTCATATCAGTGCCAGTTATTTTCATTCCAAAGTCAGTGTCAATTATTTTTATTCCAAAGAAACAGAGTCCTCCACTGTCCTCCAAGCAAGAGGAATTAACGTTTGGAAAAAAAGGTTTCATCTTCTGATTCTTAAAGAGCTCATCTTAAAGAGGTTATCTTTCATCCGACAAGAATTGATATTATATATGATTTTTAAATAATAATAAAATCATTTATACTGCAAACGTTTCGTGATCTTTGTAGACCACACTGTAAAACACAATGACCCATGTCCTCGCAGACAACATTCTGTCCAGATGAGCGATATTATCATGTACTTTTAGACCAAGCGGACTTGAGAAGTGAACTTTTACAGCTGATATTTCAATGATTAGATATTTACCTGAAAGTTCTCGTAGTGTGACGAGGGCACTGTCTCTCTCCAGAACACGACGTAAAAGGCATTCGGCAGTATTTTTTAAAATCCACGGCAATGACATTGATCGGAAAGGCGCCACCGTGTGGAGGAAGTGCCAGTTGTAAGAACTTCAAAACCTTCCAGCCGAGCTGCCGACGCGGAGACAAATGCCGGAAAAGTCAGAGAACAACAAGCTTTCAGCGAATCCAGTCGCCGTTTTCAAGCTCTTAGTCACAGTTAATAACCTTGGTTCTCAGACGGTTTATTGCACCCGCACTCCAATTGTACAAATGCTCCAGACTAAGTCAGGTTTTATGGCCGGGCTGCTTCAGCAGAGGTGGTGGGGGTGGGGTGTGTGTGTGTGCCGCAATGAGCTCAAGAATTCCGCAGAGTCTCCAAAGGATGCGCAACGCAGGGCGACTGGGTAAAGCAGTACTCATTAGCTCATGGTTGGCTTTATTTATTAGACTTCATAATGGCCTGAGTCGTTACTGGGTTTGTGACCTCTCTCATCACATATCGTCTGTAAAACGCTATTTGAAGCTATACAATGAAAGTCAGCCTTTATTGTTGTAATTCTTTTAGATTGTTTCCTAGATTTCATGACGAACACTGGACCACTGAATCAAAGCGCTGTCAGTCCTGCATTAAGCCATTTCGGAGGTGGAAACCAAAGCAAGTGTTTTTAAAGCCGATTTGATTCACTGGGCCATCCATCGCCATGTTTGGGGCAGTTCCGTAATGGATACGAGGCATTAATGATGGCAGCTATTTGATCCCCGAATCAATTTGAACTCTCGCTGGCAATAAAAAATATCCATCAAACATCTGATCCTACATAAGAGGGGAAAAGGGAAAAACGGGACATGTTACAAGAGGTCGATTTATACAACGAGATGTCAACGTCCTTCAAAATCACACAAACGAAATGTTTCTGTAGAATGACGTATCGCATGTCTGGAAAAATGAAAAGTAACATATATACATAAGCTGGAGATTTTGTAAAATATTGTCATGTGCAGTGTTCTCATCCTGTTTGTCTATTGCTTTTAAGTCACGGCGTTTAGAAAACGTTGCATTTTGTTTACGTTAAATCACATCAGTAACGATCAACACCCATCTTTAGGCTCGCGAAAGCCTACCATACAAAAACAAAAATTCAAGTAAAACAGAATGCAAAAGTTAACATTGTCAATTTTTCCCGAAAATAAAACAAAAACAACAAATATATTGCTAGTATGTCTCTCAGGAATTGTGCGTGCGTTATTTAAACAGGTGTAACCAATATAATGCCAAATATAATAAGAAACAAGTACTGCTGGGACTAAATGACACTTTCCTGCAGTGCAAGTATTGTCCTCCTCCAGAAAGATTTTATACAGTTTTGAGGAGTAATACTTTTGCTATATTGCCACATTTATAAATATGTATGAAGTACAAGCTTTGGTCAGAAAATAAAATCATAAAACACCAAAAAGACACAAAAAACCCTGTAGCATTTATCTGAGATTGATGATGCAATAATAATAATAATAATAATAATAATAATAATAATAATAATAATAATGCAGACTCTGCATAGAATTAATGTTGTGAAATGAGGTTTGTCAGATGGGGCTTCAGATCCGCTCTCGCTCTGGGAATGTGCAGCGGCGAACTTGAAATTAACCATGCCTGGGGTCCGCTCCTGGACGGACGGGTCCTTTACAGCAAAGGGTTCGTAGAATAGTACTGTAAGCGGTCCCTGTTTAACTTCTTCTCTTTCATCCTCCTGTTCTGAAACCAGATTTTGACTTGACGGTCGGTGAGATTAAGCATCCTGGAGAGCTGCAGTCGCTTCTCTTTGTTGATATAAACACTGAAGAAAAATTCTCTTTCCAATTCCCTGATTTGGTATTTGGAGTAAGGGCATCTCTTTTTGCGCGTTTTCTGTCCAGCTGAAAAAAATGACAATTAGGGTTGTTTAGATTCACCAAATAGACATGGAAAATATGCAAGCTTAAACTGTGAACAATTCGATGCATTTTGTTGATTTTTATATACTCTTTATTTGTCGTTTAATGTCATACTTTATAGCGTAAAAGATTTTAGATCTGCTATGTAATAACTTACTAACTGACTTGCTATAGTTCACACCGCACCTGGAGAGAAATCTGTGGTTAGTTCTTAACGGCTGCCTAAAGACACAATTTGCATCGTGCGTTGCTTGTGAAACAGCACATTAATTACTAGAGCGTCTTACTAAACAGCACTGAAAACGTTAGAGGTTCCACGAGTCTAGTCATTCCTTAAGGTTTACCTTCACAGGTGCATTAGCTGTAAAGTATAGCATGTCTTAACAAATTACTCACACATGTGATACAATTAAACCAAAAGATCACGTCACATAGAAACTCCGAAGAAGTCTAAATCTTTGTTCCAGCCGCGCGTTGATGTGTGTTGACCGCGCTAGCCGCGGCTATTTTTAATATAATGCAACTGCACAGACGACTTCAAAGTCTTTACAGAGGAAATGCCCTATCATTCACGGCCAATTTCAACCTTAAGCACGTGATCTATCTCACGTTTATAACAAAGTTTTGTTGGGGTAAATCTACAGGCCCTCCATAAACCTTATATGCTTATAAAACAGCATATAAAACCCTTTAACGGCTACGCGCGAGATTAGAAACTCTCTCCAAGTCGGCTTCGGCTCTTTCTTACGTACTGGTGGCGTATTTTTCTTCGTTGTTACCCGAAGACGACTCTGGGCTGCTGGTCTCCTCGCGGCGTTCCGTATCCTTCGCGTCGCGGTCTGGATGGGACCCTGAAGCTGGGGGTGGAGGAGCCTTGCTCGTGGTTCCGTTGATCGCGTGCTCGGTGCTTTGGCTCTCCGCGTTTCCGTAGGCCGTTTCGAAAAACTGATCGAAGGCTTGGGGCAACACGCCGTTCCTTCTCACACTGCCGTACACGCTGGCCGTGTGGCTGGAGCCAGATTGGTGCACGAGCGAGCTGCTCTTCGAGAACACGTCCCCCATGTTGGGCAAGCAGTCCCTGTGCACCACGTCCTCTGCCCCGTAGCAGTGAGGCACGCTGCTGCTCCGATGGTGATGCCACTTGCTTGATGGGTCAATGGCATAGTCTCTGTACGTCACCTCTCTCACGGACTGGACCTGGGGCAGATTAGACGAGTGGTAAGAGTATGGCATAGGGCAAGAAGACGGGGTCTGGGACAGAAAAGGAGGAAGGCTGGAGAAGTCCGTTCCCGAAACATAATAGGTGCAACTAGGCAAGTACATATTGGACCCAACGGGCAGCCTCTCTTCATAATCCATCATCTGTCTGGCCACTCCAATAGGGCAGTCCCCGCTTTCACATCGTTGTGCCGAGCTGAGCCCTAGTGGGTTTCAAGAGCTGAATCGCAGAGCAGAAATTTTGAGACGTGGGGTGACGTGTAGATCCATCTCCATCCATTCCAGAGAGCGCCAGTCATGTGACCGTGGGCAGAAATTGACATCTACGTCTAGGAGTGGGCCATAGTGTGCCAGTAAGTGTGAGTGTTCAAGTGTAGTACAAAAAGAACCTGGACTGATTTGCCCTGTTCTGTTAACGCAACGGCTCACATAATAGATAAGTCTCATTTGCAGTTATCCGATAATCATTTGTTTATCCATCCTAATACAGCCAACATCTACGATTCTCCTTAGTACAGCTTGAAGAATTGTTCCATCTTTTCAAAAGCACATATACTTATATCATGTCTCGCTTTATTTATTTAATTCTTTAATCCTTTTATTTATTATTTATTTTGCGCAGTCTATCTGTTAGCGCGCAACTTCTTTATTGCAATGGCTGGTTGAAAGGGAAATTCTATCATTAAATCCATTCTATAACCTCGTATTTGGTTTTTATGACTTAATTATACGAATTAATGAATTCAGCTCAATTTATTATATCACGTAATAGCCTATGCACGTATATGGGGGTGGGGGCGGTGGGGGTATATTTTTGAAAGACTAAATGGCAAAAAGGCTCGTACACTAGTTGTGGTATACCTCACATGTACCTGTACATAGCTCATTGTTTTCGCACTTACACATACTGAAAAATACAAATAAATATTTTGAGTTTACATGATACAAATATGTTACCACATACTAGTTCTTGACAAAATAAGTCAACTGAAAGACCGATGTTGTGTTGATGTAACGTTTTATTCACTGCTTGTGTATCAGTTTTCTGTTAGTAAATATGTATACTGGATTTTAGCGTGCTTGGCTAAATGTAGGTGAATAACATTACATTACCAAAAATATAGGTAAATTATATTACGCAATTAAACTAATAATATTCCAGCTATTGGTTTCACGCTTTAAATGTAGATGGACCGCACAATGCATGTTTGCTCAAATCCATTTCTGAGATGTGCTTGACATTTTGTAGCACCTCTAAAATGTGAGTTGTATCTTTTAAAATGGGATTTTCAGGTATTCGGGAGGCCAACAACTACGAAATAGATGGCCTCAAGATGCAGTGAAGAATTCGAGTGTTCTAAACACGGTTTAGGGCCATAAACTTTTAACTTGGACTGTGGCCCTGCTAAAATTACATTGGCCTAGGACTACAGCTAGGGTGCTCGATGTTCAGGCCTGCATGAATGGATGTGATTCGTTTAAACACAAAGCCCGGATAAAAGAGGTGACAAATTTCCAAACTGGTATTATGACTTGGTAAATATTTGGACTGTCCTATTACAAGCCTTCGTTTTCCAGATTGTAAATAGCGTAACCATTGCCTCAACGTCAAATTCATTCCCTGTTATCGTGACTCTAGCTTGAATGAGTGCAGGGTGACGAAGAGCACTAAAGTCAGCCTGAAAAGCAGGCTAGAATTTTATGGGGCTCTTTGCAGCTTGCAGTCGCTTGCAGTTGCTACGGTTATTTTGGGTGCAGACGAACCCCGTCTGATCATGAGACGCTATTTACTCGCACTTCCTGAACTTCAGTTAGACCCGAAGTCATGAAGTCCTAAAGTCATGGGTAACTGGAGACTGAAGAGAGCCATCAGTCTATATCTTGTACAACCGGTAAGATGCATGCAACGTATGACTTTTTCATTTTTGCCTTATAATGTAAAATATATCGTTACAAAATAATAGCAGGCCTAATTTCCAGCAACGACGATGCACTGTGTAAGTGAGTGTTGTTTGGAGTTACGTGTAATTCGCAGAATGGTCTTTTTATAGAATTTGAGTAGTAGCCGAGTCAGGCCATTATGGTAAAAATGCGCTTACATGGCGCACTGTGAGTGTGGGTGTAGCTTATGTTCCACCGAGTACTTCAAGTTCGGGGGAGGGTTCAGTACCAGTTGGACAGAGTCTGTGCCCCGGATGAAGAAAAAGCTTAGATGACAAAACATTCCTTTTTATTTTTTGAAAAAAAATCTCGCTCTATACGACATTTTTACTTCTGTCATCCCTTTATGCAGATGGCATTCATTTTCAATTAAGTCAAATTTAACAGTGCTTTTGAATGGCATATACTAATTGGCAACCCACACTCTGAACCAATTTGTCGTCCCATAGCACAAATAATAAAAGCAGAACGAAAATGTTCACTTTTGCAGAGCTTCCTTCAAAATCATCATGCTATAGTATTTAGTACGCCGTTTATTTAAAATAAAGCATTTTTTACATAAAATAATCGACAAACGTGCATGCACGCATGCAAACACACAGACACTTACGCAGGAGAACAATGGATCTATAAATTTATAGTCTAAGCATTCAGAAATAAACTGCAACAACATAGAACGTCTGGCTGTTTTTTTACCTTTAGGTAACGTGTAAGGTTAAAGTGATTTACGAAAGTTATATTGACGTATGATAAATTAGTTTAGTAATTCATATGCTTTTTGTTTTCTTGCTAATTCTAGATTTGAGATACCAACTAGAATATAGTATGAGAAATTGTCTATCAATATTACCAGTGATCTCTTCATGCTTTTCAGGGTGCTCTTTAGAAGGTTTATTTCCGTGCTTTTTTGTTTTAGCAGTTCACCGGTCTTGAACATGTTAAAATATTAAATGTTCCCAACTATTTGACAGTTTCGACAGTCTGTCTATTGCCAGTCTTTTTTTTTCTGAAATTCAATTCACCATAAATGACAAGTGGGAAATTAAAACGTTACCATATAGGAATAGACATTATGTAATAATAAAAGTATACCAACAGAAAACCATACTTTAAGTCTAGCGAAACTGTTTAACTAAAGAAAAGCCATTTTTGGCCATCAGTGTGTGGGGAAGGAGAAGGAGATGAAGGGTGGGGGATGTACTGCTGTGGCCACGGGCACTGGCTGAACCCAAACCCTACCTTTGCCTTGCACTTGCTCTCGCTCCACTAAGACGGACAGTCTTCTTATCTGTAAATTATATTAATTCAAAAAAAGCCGAAACATTTTCATATTTCCTAATTTGCCTTTTCTTCCTTAATTTTCATTTACAGCATTACGTGGTGGATGTCTGACTGTGTCAAGGTGTAAACCACTGAAAGAACGATCGTATAAAAAGTAGTTCTACTTGAACATATAAAGATCTGATGTAATGCGATGATATCTATTCCATTCAAAAATATGCATTTATTATGAAAATTATGAAAATAAAATCCAAGAAGAGATTTGCTTGAACAATAGAAACTTCACATTTAAATTTACATTCCATCTGGAGCAAAAATATGTACAAACGAAATTATTTTCAAGTTTTCAAATTTAGTCCAATTAAATAATTAAACGACAGCTACATAAGCCAATTTTTATTTAAAATTGAAATTTATTTATAGTCAGTTGTATAGACATTTGATCATATTTATAGCTTTTCATCTCCATTGACATCAGTGTCGTACCTGTATATACACTGGTAGAGCGAGTTCTTTAAACTGATTCTACATTGTAAATACAATAGCTCTATTTAACTGATACCCAGAAGAAGTGTGGAAGATGTAACTGTCTGTAACTCCTTTGTCAAAATGCCACTATTACTCGGCCTGTGAAGGTTGGGGATGGGAGTTGTAAAATTGCTTTAATGTTTTGTGCGTCTTCAGTTTTTTATTTGCAATAATAGTTGACCGCTAGTGTCATCATCCGTGCCAATAATGATAAAAAAAATAAAATAACTGTTAGCATGAAGACGTAATGTGCTGCTGATGTACTTCTGGTTCTGACCCACAACATGCGATTAATGCAGCTTTCTTCTTTTAAGAAGAATATTTTAGGAAGAACGTGATTGGAATAAAATGGAATAATGTAGTACATCTCTGAAATACAAAAGAAATGGCAGCGCCTTGTTCTTATTCAGCTCTTCTTATTCATTTCTTATTTCGAATTTAAATACGATTTTTGAGAATTACATATTAATTACAGGTGAATCTCACTGTAAAAAATCGTTTTATGAGTAGAGTGATTTGCTGAGGCATTTATAACCTAGAAGCTGACTCAACAACTGTCATCAGAATGACGAGGTCATAGAAGTTGATGCTATGCGTTGGTGGTTTATGCTGAAACAGCACTAGAAATGTAGTTACTGTAGTAGAGGTAGAAAAAGCAATACTTTAATTAACATTGGCCCTTAACTACCAAAAACAACATTATAAATAATAATGCACGTTAATAAATAGACCCATGTGTTGATATGAGGCTTCTTTCAGTTCATTATATTATACCTGGTTTCAGTAATGTTTGTAATAGTTTTGTGGGGCCTTCTTTAAGTAACTTGCAACTGAATTGTATTTTTGCAGAAACAATGCACACAATGCACACAATGCAGTTTCCAATAGTGCCTTTAGGTGGCAGCAAATACCATTCTTTTCTTTTCATCCGGGTACTTTTCAAAGGCATCGCTTCAAAGACATGCTGGTGCTCAGTCTCTGCTGATATTGGTGCATATCAGCAGTGCATCTGCTTGGTGATGTATCTGGCGCTCCAGAGGGACATGATTAAATGTTGCCAGAAAATACAGATGCTATTCTTTCACAATATTAAATGCAAATGTAATTTCCAGCATGACAAATTATGGCTTCAAAGAGGCTGTTGCACACCCAGTGTTGAGCCTTCAAATGTAGCTGATTTTGTCGGTAAACATCGAAAACTGTTGATTATATAACACAGACATTTAATATGCATTTGCAGCTACAGGACAACTGTGGAAGAATTCGTTCTGCATTTTGGCTTTTAATCCATTTATATCTAAAAACCTTAATTTTATATGATAAGAGAAATTATATCAGTACTTGTTCAGATCGTTACGAAACGAAAGGTTGTTTAGTTATGTCTTTAATGATCATCTGAAAATACCCATTTTAATTTTTGCTATATGCCATTTTCAAACTTTCGTTAACTATCAAATTAAAATAAAAAGAATCAAAGTAACTGTTTCATTACTATACTTCGACCACAAGGCTACCACTTAAGCTAACTCTTTAGCCATATAATTTGATAATTGTCTTCAGATCTTTGTTCAAGCAAAGAGTACATTGGCCAAATTTTCAGATATGAGCGTTAGCGGTTTGACTGAGTCTGACGCCTTTGAACTTCATATACACTTCCTCGGTAAAGCATACATTCAAATCTTATAGCTCAGGTTATGATTGCCATGTATATGAGATCAGTTTTTTTCTTTGCACAGGAAAACAGAGAAGATTAAACAGAAGATTATGAGAAAATTTATGAGAAAAGTTCTTGGCCAAACTTTGTTCCACCACCTTCACTTTAGTTTAATCAGAAAAATACTTTCTGGCACATTTCTGCAGTGTAGTTGCTTTCCAGAAAAATTACTGATACACATCAACGTCAACCACACACAGGAACGTCACAATCGTCTGCACAAAGTTACTTATGTTAAACCTTTTACAAGAGCATTTATAGTTTAATATAGTGTGGTGACTGTGTCTTGTTTTTTCCTCTGTTGTTTGAGGGACTGTGGTCCAATCTAGATATTCAATGCCTCTTATTCCGTAACGCTCCCCCCCCATAATTCATTCATTAATGTTTCTATAACGTGTAAGCAGAAATATGTTCTGATAAGTACCATGCACTTGATTCCATGTCAATAAAGTTAAGACAAATTTGTGTTTTTAAACACTTTTAATTACTTTCAGTATTATTTCTATTTTGTATTCAGTTTTACTGCAGTCCATGACATTTAGTTACTAATTTGTATTTTATGTTTATTTTCGATCTGTTCTGTTGGTTCTCCTGGTATGCTTTGCTGTTGCTCACACCTCGTATTTTCTAAGTTTATCGTTTAATTTTTGGTCAAAAGGATTTCAAAAAAGACAAGAGCAGCACCTGAAACATTTTATGTCTTCCACAGTACTTGTTTAATGATGTTTTCACGCTTCTCTATTCACATTAGATTGTCTTACATAGGAGGGTCACAGATGGATTTAAGGCACACAGGACCAGTTTATGTACATGCTTTTGTTTCCCAATTTTATTAGTTGAAAGATTCTGGAAAAAAATTCCATTGATGGGCAGGGATATGGCGTAAATCAGGTTGTATATCAGTGGAGCAAAATGTTTGCCTTTTTTCTAATTTTATTCTGTACAACTTTACATGACAGTGTAGTGTCCTTAAAATGCAACTTTCCCCTCCTTTGCATTGTGATTTCTATTCCAAACTGTATTTAAAATTTACAAATGTCTACGTCGTGTGATTCATTTTTCTTGTTTTCTAATGTCAGAGCTTAATACATTTCCTAATAGCAAATGACAAAATATGTTACCTTTCATTAAAAATCGTTTTTTTTTCTGATTGTCCGCTGTCATCTTTTCTTAGTCTTTACTTCTTCGTAGGTATGTATTTGTTCGTTTGTTTATGCTTTCATTATGCCAATAAACATAAGATCATAAGTAACAGTGTTTTGTTAATACGGGATACATGTAAATGACAATTATTTTTTTCTCAATAAAATACTTATGTAATATAAGCAGCCTGTAATTGTGATATTTAAATTTGCAAGAAACTACAATCATCAAAAGTTTCTTAAAGCATCCTGTATTTTCCCTGACTTGTATTTTTCCTGAATGTCTGGATCTATCCCACGTATTTTCAAATTATTGTCTAAAGGAATAGCCTGAAATGGACAAAACTGACAAAACACCTAATCAAACTGAGGTTGTTCTGTCTTAAAAATCTTATATAGAATGTCAAATTGGCATGTGGACAAAGAGTACATGCGTGGTAAGGGTCATTGTCAAGTTAGTCTAATAGGCCTAAGTTATTAACTTGGTCTTTAAGCGAGAATGTTTTATAAAACACCAGGAGACAGTATGAATAGTCCTATATCAGTTTTGTATGTCCTATACAATGCTCAGACTAGTCCCATAGAAGACCGTTGTTCCTTATCACATATATAGACTAACCAGATAAAATAAAAGTTTAGCCTCTTTTTAGAGGGAAACCTACATGTGTAGTTGGTCCCTATCAAATGTATGATATTAATAATTTCAATTATACCTCGTCAGCCATAATCAACTATCAAAATTTACTGTAAATAAATAAACAAGTGAGTTTAACAGATCTCAATTACTCACAGGCTGGAGGGAAATGCAACTGCAACTGCTAAACTTTACCGCTAGGTGGCAACGTTGTAACGTATATCGAAAAAGATGCTACGTAGTCGTTGCATAATTTCTGATTCTTTCAAATACGGAAAAAAAACAATTCTGATATGTTTTATTAAATCTTTATATTTTGTCACTCTTTCTTTGGACTAAAGATAATATAGTGTTATAAGCTTGCCAACAAAAAAATAATTTAAAAATGTTTTCAAGCCACATAGTGCTGAGCACATGGGAAGCATTAATAAACCGGGATTTGGAAAAAAAAAATACTTCATAAGGTAAGCTTTATTGTAATATTTTTATCATTAACCTTTTTAGTTTTCTCCTCCAGTAGACCCCGCTACGGTTCTGTACAGAGTGAACACAAAAGTGTGAATAAGAACATTTTCCACCTGAAAACGTAAAAAGTCAAAATATGTTTAGAAGGCAATTATTTAATTACATAACCTCTGAAGAGTATCTTCATCATCCACGTCGTTTTTGTGGTTGGGAAATGTGATTTGCTGTCTTCGATATCATATCATTCGTTTATTTTCTTTTTTTAACTTTCACTAAACATGTACTTTACTAGACATTTTCAATCGAACAAATAGCCAAGTCTACGTTTATGTTTGTATACTGTCGCCACAAAGACAAACAAACGAGCAAAAAAAACCAAACAAACAAACAAGAAGAAACGCCAGATAGTGGATTTATAGGCATACAAATGTTTTTGGTCGCTCTGCATCGCGTTATCCTTGGGATGTAGCAATCAAAGTAGCAAATTCTTTTTGTCTCCGCGGAGGTTTCATTCTACGTATCGTAGTCACTCCAGGTGGACGATAATAAATAACCACGTGGGTCCTTCCATTTGTCCAAATGTCTTCACTGGGTCCGTGCTCGAGCTCGTTTAAGTGATGCTCTTAAATTTGTTGACCACCTTCTTCTCCTTCACCCGCCGGTTCTGAAACCAGATGGTGACCTGGCGCTCGGTGAGGTTGGTGTGAGCTGATATTCTTCTCCTCTTGTCTTTGGTGATGAACTTGTTAGCCGCATATTCCCTCTCGAGCTCCTTTAGCTGCACCTTGGTGTAGGGCACACGCTTCTTCCTGCCACGGCGCACTGAGCCGCCATCAGGCGCGGACACGCTCTCTGAGGGACAGAAGTGGGAAAAAAACACATTAAACTACAGCACAGAAAAGAAAAACAACCGCGTATTCATTCACTAAGATGACCTCACGTAGTTCTTTTTGGCTCACGATTTTATGTATGTGATTTTGTGTTTGCGATTTCACGTGTTTTTGTTTTCCACATTTAAGTTAAATTTTTAGTGTACGGTTCAGTATACGTTTTAACTCATTTGACTTGGCTGTGCTGCACTTTGGTTCATTCTTCCTGTCTTAAATGTACTTTTCAAATAAACCTACCTCACCAATTAACAGCAGTCTGTCTATATGATCACATTTATTTATTTTATACATATTTATACATTGCAAGAACATTTTAAGTGTCGAAACAGAAATGAAATAAAGTGGACTTCCTTGGTCTTACACTTTGGCCGTACTATGTTATCACTTTATTGTAATGTTCTAGAACTTTAGAACTCTCCTCTGGTTCTCACACTGTAATGAAAGTTGAGTCACTTTGGATAAAAAATAGCGTCTGCCAAATCACTGTAATGAAATGTCAGTGTAAACGTTTCTGATTTGTTCCTGTGGCCCACATCCAACAGCATTTCTTTCTGCAGTTAGGTGTACTGTGTCACAGTGTAAACATAGATGGTTTTCCCTTTTCCCTCTCACCTGTGTTGGATAAACAATAAAGATGAATTAAATTCGTTGTCTTCTGTCAATTCAGATATTTATTCTTAAGTTACAAATTGATTTAATGAATAGTAACACTTCAATAATGATCTATTTCTGATTTATTTACACAGTAGCCCACCTTGGAGGCTGGTCTTCCACAGATGTCCAGGCTGGCTCTGCTCCTTGGGGCAATACACAGGACTGTTCCAGCTGTTGGTGATGGCCCAGGGCTGGTAGCTCTCCACGGGGAGGATGGGCTCGTGTCTGGGTTCTGCGGACACCACGGGCACGTCCAGATACCCTGGCACGTGCTGGTAGGGTCCGGCTGAATAGCTCGGGTAGAAGGCGAGCTCTTTGGCCCTGGAGGAGAACTCCCCGTCTCCGGAGACGGATGCGTCCGTGGCGAAAGCGGCGGAGGGCTGCGCGCACGGCTTGGCCATGCGGCACGGGTAGTATCCGCCGCCGAAGTAGCCGTAGGGCAGTGCAGGCTGCGGCGGAGGGCACGGCGGCTTGGCCGCGTCAGCCACTGCAGAAGCGGGCGCCTCGCTGGCCGCGTATCCGAAGTGCGCTGCTGCTCCTCCTCCTGCCCCACAGCCTCCTACTCCTCCTGCCCCGAAGCCCTCCATGCCTGCGCTCATGTCCTCCGAGCCGCCGTCGTACAGGAACATGACCGGCTCAGTCCAGCGCGAGGGAAGGAGCACGGACGCTGTCATAGCACGCGCAGCCGCGAGCCCCCTGTTTTCCCCCAGCGCTCCTAGAAAATGCCCCGCCACTGGGGGGGAGGAAAAAAACAGAAAAGAGACTGAATGTGGGAGAAAAAAAGAGATGCCCATTCATGAGCAATGATTGGACAGATGAGAGGCACGTGATATGCAAAGTGGAGGAGACGCTGTGTAGATTGGAGATAATTAAATATCAGCAACCGCAGATTTATAATCAAAGCGCTGAAATACTAAGAGACCTTCACTGGCGGTGGGGTTTCGTTCATTTAGAATGGACAGCAAGTATTAAACAAACCTGGTTTTACATGCAGTTCAACAATGATGCTATTTATTGAATTAAATAAATGTCGAGATTGGCTGATTCGTCATCTGAATAGTCTTGAAATATTCAACAGAAGCACGTCAATGTTTTCAGATGGATTTCAGGCGTGTTTTCGCAGTTTCGACGCTAAACGCATGCAATTTTAGTGAATTTCACAAAAAATCAACCAAATTCTCCTGTAAGGCAGCAGTGGAGGATGGGAGGAGAAGCATGGCAGAGTGAAGGTGAGATTGAATGTGCTCTTAAAAACATTTAAATTTGGTGCACGACACTATTCTGCGTTTGTATGGTGGATGGTTTAGCGCAATTCAGCCAAAACAAGCAGCCTGTTAGCAAAAATAAAAGTTTTATAAAGCATTGACTCGAGGAGAAGGAGTGCTAGACAGCAGCGTGTTGAGTAGGATTGAAAAAGCAGGAGTTCCAAGTTTCGAATTCTCTGCCCAGCTGCATCAAGCGTGCATCAGCATGGGAACTGACGGTTGTTTGCCTCTGTTAATCTCGCTTGGAACCCTTGTGATCTAATATAAGCTAGAGATCGAAAGTGTGAGCAACAAAAAAACCGAAAGCAGAATCGAATAAAATCAAATACAAAATTTTATGTGAGGAACTAAAAAAGTTGATTTCCAGCTAATCTAAGTTTGCTTGTAAGTACGATAAGATAAGAAAGAACTTGGGTCATTAACATGCTCGGTGCAACAAGAAAGAGTAAAATATAATAAGACAATAAAAAATAAAGATTGACATTAATAATAGTGCAACCCAATGACAAGGAAAATAAGTGTAATAAATAAGTGTAACTAAATTACAATGTAACACTGACATTGCTGTATGTAAGGATTTAGAATACTACGTAATGTATCATTATTATTATTATTATTATTATTATTATTATTATTATTATTATTATTATGTAAGCGCTTGGAAGTAAGTGAAAAAGGAGGAAATGTCGATGGCGTCAGTCTGCATAAATAACCATCTCGTAACTGCCAGTTTTGCACTGTTGGCAGACTTTGTTGTGTGCGTCTTCCGGTATTTCGAACAAATCGAGGGTAGTTTCCTCTAAAAGAGAGGAGAAAAAGCTGCTCTCCATTCATTAAGTACATGACTGGTAGCCATAGTAACTGAATATTCAATGAAAACCTTTATGATGTTGCGACCAAAAGGGGGACGAAATGACTCAAAGAAAGCAGTAATGAGAATCAATAAAATGGTCAAATCTTGCCAATCCCACCCTGAGAGTAGCCAGTGTAAACGCGGAGGGGTCCAGCAGCAGGTCCAGCCCCCGGTCTGGCTCGGCTGGAGGCCAAGGTCAAGGTGAAAGCTGCAGTCCAGCATTGGTGTCACTGCAGACCCCAACTGTCTGGCAGGAAACGACCACATCTCCCCCCGCATTGTAAAAAACGAAAAAAAGGGAAACACCAGTTCATGCAGGGCTTATTCTCATTCGCTAGAAGATTTTTAAATATGCATTTAGACTCAATAGATCTTCCTGCGTAGCTGGTGTCATTACAGAGTTGGGTAATTATGTAAAAACTGCTTAATTACATGAGCGAGCTGATAAAAGAGAAAGGCGAGTTTCGGGCTGTGTCTGCTTTGACATGATACGAGTGGGATTTTATGAGCTGTAGTCGCCTGAGAGAAAATGTAGATGCCTTACCGATTTAATTTTAAATTCAAGTTACCTCGATCTTAAGGAGCACTGCTGTATTTCTGCTCAAAATGAGTTTTCAGCGGGGTCCAATATATTATGTCACAGTTAACAATCCCGGATCTTCTTTAAAACTTTAAATAGAACAGATGTAAATTATAGCCTGAGCCCTCGACTAGCATTTTCATGAATGGTTCATCGTCATATTTGTTGCAGTATGTTCCAAACTGTTACCTGAGAAAGATGTTAAATGAACCTGTAATAAAAGGTATAGCGATAAATATAAAGCGCAGCTACCAAGCACTCCTTGTTGATGAAACAGACATGTTGATGTCTGTTTCGTAATAGATAAACATCAATATTTTCTTGGATTACAAATAGAATGAACAAACATGTATATATGAAACATACATGCGTTCAGACACATGCTAAAGATGTTAACGATAAAACTACTAATACTATTATTTTATACTTTTATACCACCCCTACTGCTATTACTAAAACTGTTATTATTGTTGTTGGTATTATTATTGTTGTTGTTGTTGTTGTTGTTGTTGCTGTTGTTATTATTGAAATTATTACCTGTATTTATACTAGTAGTGATAGTAGTATTAGAAATAGTTTTAAAGTCAACATTTACCATTTATAATGCTTCTTATGTATTTTTACTAAATGTAAAACAACTTTAAACTGCGCTGGCTAATATGCTAATGATACACATTATAATATGCTTATAACAATAAGAAGAAAATTAGGCAAATCTACCTCTTTGAAACAACAAGGGTAAATATAATTTGCAACATGCAGTGTTTTTCAGGTTCAGCCAAATGCTTTCCTTTTTTTGCCAGAGTCTGGACTTGTTCACCAGCCAGCAGATCATAGGAAATCTCTCCGGCAGACACACATGAAGAGGCAAGGCGACGTCTGCCACAATTCCTACCTCTCCCAAGGTAACGAAAGGTATTATCATGTAACGAGCAAAACATTAGAAGGAAGCAAGATTAGATGTGTTATTTTAAAACAGTAAACGTTTATAGATCTGTATGGCGGATGGTTAAGCTCCCTGTGCCATTCAACAGCACGATTGTTTCACTTCTGACTACTTTCGCCTGACCGTGAACAGGCATACAGTTTTATACATATATATATATACACACACACACACACACACACACACACATATATATA
>JBBJLS010000006.1:8769628-8799049 GCA_037577275.1 Bryconaethiops microstoma
AGACTTACAGAAAACGTTTGACCTCTGTCATTGCCAACAAAGGGTATATAACAAAGTATTGAGATGAACTTTTGTTACTGACCAAATCCTTTTTTTCCCAATATAATTTGCAAATAAATTCTTTAAAAATCAGACAATGTGATTTTCTGGATTTTTCCCCCTCATTTTGTCTGTCATAGTTGAGGTATACCTATGATGAAAATTACAGGTCTGTCTCATCTTTTTAAGTGGGAGAACTTGCACAATTGGTGGCTGACTAAATACTTTTTTGCCCCACTGTATATGAATTTAAAAAGCACACTTATCCCCCCCCCCCCCATTTCTGTAACTTCCTTCATTATCATCACTACCATCTAGCTCAGCAAAATTCCAGTCAGACTTGTGTCTTCTTATCTAAACTTTAACTTACAGCTTAACATTATGCTTCTCTTGGCATCTTTGTAAAAAAACAACAAGCAAGTTCAAAACTGTCAAAAAACTGGATTATTTTCAGTTTGAAATGTACTATTAAACAATCAAACAAACACACCAAAATTGTGGTTAAATCTGAAGTGTAAACAGAAGTAGGTTTTTAGAACGATCATTCAGATACTCATTTAGAAACACCAAGTATTCAAAGCCTAGGAAACGCTATTCAGAACAGTCATAATTAACTGTAACATTGAGAACAGGCTGAAGAGGAAAACAATGAGTGATATAAAAGTCACGTGATATACTTTGTTTCCAATGTTACAGATGAACAGGATCTATAATCCAAATCATTAGACATCAATGCATATTACATCATCTGTTTAGTTCTATAAGTAGCAATAATTTAAATATATGTAAATAAAGAGAGAAGGATAGAGCTCGTACGTGGCTCATTCTTTCAGCTCTATCTCAGGACTTTAATTACACAGGCAGGGGAAAGCTTTAGAACTACCATAGTGCAGCTCCATCTGCTTTCAGACATGGACAAGAGTGACGTCAGCCTTGGTTTTGTTGTGGCTCGTTTTCATTACGGCCTGTTCATAGGCGTGAGGGCAGAGCTGAGAATAATACCTACCGGAGTGGATAAGTACAGAGACTGAGCTGTTCTGTGGAATTCTTATGACCATTTTGCAAACCCAAAAGTCGTTACAGTGGCACTTGTGCCAAACCATGCTGACGCAGTATAGTCGAGAGAGGGAACAATTTAAGGAAAGAAAACTAGTAGCACGTTGTTGTTTAAGTGCCCAAAAGACAGAGGCAACAACTTCCTGATTAAACGGGACTATTGGCCATAAAGCAGGAGTGGTTGCTGGCTGAGTATAACGAAACCCAGTTGCTTCAGAACATGAGGTTTACCTCAAGTACTCAGCCAAACCTATATGAAAAAAGGATTGAGTGAATTTCTGTTTAGGAATGACCATAACTGATTCTACTGTAACATATTACAAGCTTCTTGTGTTTGTGTGACTTCCAGTGTTGATGTCAGTGGGCTAGAACTGCCACTGCACAAGTCTGACACCTCTAAGGCCAAAGCAACCTCTAAAAATGAAATTGAGAGAGAATAAAGGATGTCCATATATCTCAGTAACAGCCCAGAATGATGATATATTGTGTTAACTAACCAACAGGGTCTTAAAAGTGGAGCTGAAATGTTTAAACCCATTGTGTGAGGAGTTTTGGACTCACTGCCTTGTCAATCACCCTACAGATGCTGAGGTTGATGGCAGAAAGACAGCAAAGGCTGTGCTTCAGATTTGCAGCTAACGGAGGGACTGCAGCACTTGGCACAGTGTTGCTCCAAATACACCTCAGCACTGACCTGCCCCCAGTCAAGTTTAGTGTGGGGAGCTGGACAGCCTTAATCCCAGTGCAGTGGGAAAGGGAAGAAATGGCATAAATCTCCATTAATCTGCTGGAATGGGATCATAAAACCTGGCTGAGAAGCTCAAAGAAAGTAAGTCATACTAGGCTGAGGGGTGGAGAACAAACAGAAAGCAACCATGAAAGACGTTTGTGCGTACGTATGGTATATGTGTATGCGTGTGAACTTATTCAGACTTAAGGAGACACTCTGAGTAGGAAATGAATGTCAATGCCATGAGCTGCTTTCCCCACCCCCACTAAAAGTCAATGTGGGTTCAGTTAAGCAGTTGAGACAGGTCAAGTCTCTTTCGCTTTATGGACGTCTGTAAAATAAAAAATGCAAATGGTAAAATGTTACATTGCATGTGAAAAGTAATGGCATAATGTCTGCCACTTAAGGAATGAGGATGTATTTGAGACCACCACTCTGCGCAGATTCTATAGTGTTTTGTGGGCCGTATGCACTGCTTAAGAGTTGCATTATAGATAGAGACTTGAAACTGTCACAATATCTTTATTGCTCAGCTTCATCAGTATCTGCCAAAATATTCTGAAAGTCATTGCTTCCAGTCATGCTGCAAACATTTCACAGCTCATCTTGCTGGTTAAATCGTATTTTGTATATTTTGTACAGTTTGTTTGGCTTTTACGATGTCACAGCTGCCAACTGAAAAGTTTGCTTTGAGGAAAAGGCAGGTTGGAAATTTGGTGCAAGACAGCATTTAAACTCTTCCTCGGAATCTGAACAAATTAGTTACAGATTTAGTCATCTAATGTATTAATTTTCCATTTCCATATGCTAATGTTACACAGAAAACTACTACTGGTTAGTTGTAGTTGTAGCAAGTCACTAGTTAGCGACCAGTGCTCAGCAGAATGTCAGTTACTGTGAAAAACAAAACAAGGGCGCAAGGCTTCTCAAACCAACCAGACCATGCCTTCAGCATTAACTGTTGTATAAATGTAACAAAACTGGCTGTCCTGGACTGCACCCCAATCCAAAAGCAGTGCAGACTGAAACACTCCTTCTAACTTCAACATTAAGGGATGGGCTTAAACCGCTGGAGGCTATAAGTGGACATGAGTAGGGATGGGTATCGTTTGAATTTTTTCGATTCTGATTCAGGTTTCACTTAATCGATTCCGGTTCTTATCAATTCCCTATTTCGATTCCACCAAGGTAAAAAATAAAAAAATAAAAACCAAAAAAAAAGACAAATGTTTAAATAACAAAAGCTTTACTCAGAATGATTCAAACCAGTCAGTCATCTAATTTGTTAACAATAAAACAATTTGCAATTTTACATTAAATAAATAACTGAAGAAAGTAACATCACGTAAAATGAATGTATTTGGGGTTACCTTTTTATTTTAACCTCAAATTAAACAGGTCCTGGCAGTTACAGTGTTTAAGAACAAATTTACAGAACCGAAAAACAAACAAACAAAAAAAAAAAAAACGAGTGGGTACCCGGTACCAGGCATTTTCGAATCGGTTCTTATGTGGAACGAAATTTCGGTTCCCATCCCTACACATGAGTGGACAAAATTTATGAGTGCCGATCCTTCCAGACATGTGTACTGCATGATGCAATTAGGCAATTAATATCTTACCACATTAAGCGGCATGTCCAAAAACTGGGAAGGCCTAGTTAACCTCAGTTTGGATCAGGAAGTTTAAAGAAAAAATGACTTTTTTTATTAAGGGATGGATGGCCTACATTATAAAGACTCATCAACTGGCTAGGGTTTCAATAGGATAAACGTATCTTTGGGAAACAAACAAAACTAGAAATTGGAAACGCACAATGAAGGGCCATGATGCATGTGTGTTAATGTGATGTGTAAGAAATAACTGCTCCTAAAGTGACTGTGAATATTCATGCTGTATGTGGTCAGACTGTGCTAGCAAGAACAGTCCATGCACCTCTACATAAAGATGAATATTATAGTAGGATTGAAGTGCTTAAACCACTCATTACAGAAACAAACATACACTTGAGAGTTCACCGGTACAAAACCATGTACACTGGTCTATAGAGATGTAGAGATATGTTCAGTGATAAGATCAGAAGAGAAATCCTTGTTACTTAATAAGAAGTAAATCTGTTTTTTTTTCTATGAAATAGCCCAACAGAAGCTGTCCTATAAGCGCATCTTAAAAAGACAAAGAAGTCAAACCAAGAAAGAGAACCCATGAGCTCTAGTGTGTTCTCAGTACTTGTTTAAATCTCCATGAGTAGGTCACAGGATCAGGTCACAGATGCTGCACATTGGCACTAACCATAACTCAACCACTCAACACCAAAGACTAAATAAGTTCATTCCCACCCCCCCGCCAGAACTGTCTATCAATGACTCTGCATTGCAAATGTGTGTGTGTGAGAGAGAGAGAGAGAGAGAGAGAGAGAGAGAGAGAGAGAGAGAGAGAGAGAGAGACTTAAGCTTGCAAACCTTTATGTAAGTCATATTGTGCCAAAAGTTACTTCAGTACCACTTAAGCTTCAAAATAAAGAAAAACATTCACAAATGCCAGACCCAAAGTGCAAAATTATCATCCAAAAAAATAAAGAATTAATTGCCTAAAAACTGTTCTGTTGTTGAGGATGTCGGATTTCATGTGAAAACCACGGCCTGCATATTGTGAGCAAGCTTATTTTATATAAACTTTTTATTTATTATTGCTTTTTCAGTTCACAGACCAGTTTTAACTCAGCGTGTCCTGCATTTCAGCTTTGACCATAATTGCAACTTTTGCCCTCTTTTATGCAAATTGTTTCTTAAATGAATAGCCAGTGTAGCAGGACTCGTCAATGACACACCAGCACCTCAATCTGTGGCAGCAGAAGTGAATACTCAAGATCTCTGACAGTAATAAATTTTGCCATCTCTGCATTTGAAACGAAGTCCTATAATCCAACTGACTGAGACACCAAGTAATTTTAGAATACTTGGTAGGCACATGACTGCACACATGAATTAAAAGTCTGTTTGTTGATAAGACTAGAAAGAGTTATTCATGTTATTCACCTACTTTTCATCATCATGTTGCTTAACAATCACACTGCTTGGCAAAACAATTGTTCATTGAAATTAATAATAATGTTTATGGTTATTATTGTTGTTGTTATTAATATTAATAATGTATTGAACTTTGACATTTTATACTGCAGTCAGTGTTTTATAAGGGTAAAAGGCTACTTGAGGCAAAGCTTTATAGCAGCGGTTCTCAAATAGCACCTCAGGGAGCTACATGCACGTCAGATTTTTGTTCCTAACTGGCAGCACACAGAGGTAGAAAAAATTGGACCTTCTCTTGTTTGAAAAACACTGTTTTATAGCAGATGTATCGTGACCAAAGAGCCTAAACAACAGTAGTAAAAATCACTAACATACAGCCTCCTGAGGTTAACTGATTTATTTGGCACCTCTGTGCTTGTGACAAAAGTTCTTTCTGCACCATGCAATCAGGAGAAAAAAAAAAACCCTGCTGTCCTTCTTTCATTCTCTGATAAATTGCTCCCTCTTGTTTGTTATTAACAGATGACTCAAACTTGAATTATGCATTTTCTCATATTGAAAAGGAAAGTGGCTCATGAATCAGTACAGTGTGAAAGCAACAGTGTAAAGTGTAAAGTAAAGGAAAGCACAGGACACAGTCTGAACAGCACAAAATTCTTCTCTGCATTTAACCCATTCACCAAGTGAAGCAGCGAGCAGCCAGAAACACAGCGCCCTTGCTCAAGGGTACCACAGTGGTGCTACTAGCAATCCTGGGATTCAAACCCATGACCATATGATCGCAGGGGCAACTCCCTAACCACTAGGCCACCAGCTGCCCCAACAGTCACTCCATTTATGAAACAATTGTAAATCCTATCTGTTTCTAGTTATATTATTTATGTTACAGTGGATAGGCTTTTACCTCCAGACACTGGGGCATCCATGAATACTGCCCCCATTTTCTCTGCAGCAACAGCCATCTCCTTGGACACAGCAGGATCAATGGTGCTGGAGTCAATCAGTAATGAGCCTTTCTTTACTTTCCTGGGTAGCAAGGCCAAAGCTTTAGTTTTCAGACATATGTGTTATATATTAACAGTCCCACTTCCTCTCTATAACTGTGCGCTCTGTTTCTTCAAGATATAGCTGTTGCATATCTTCGTATGGTACATTATTTGAATTAAAAGAATACAACATTCCACACTAGGTAAGCTCAATGTTAATAATATTGTGACATCATTTAAGCAACAAGTATCTAAGTGACTATCTAGTTTCTTACTTGAGAATACCATTTGGACCGGTGTACGCCTCAATAACATTAGGACTGGATGGCAGCATGGTGATGATTCGGTCTGCTTTGTCAGCTACATCGGCAGGAGTGTCCAGGATCTAGAACAGAGGACCACAACCAAGGGAAAAAGTGAAACCAGAATGAAGTACGCAAAAGCTATACTGTTCAATTTTGTATTATTAGATTTTTAAAAAACGTTCAGTGCACAGAAAGGCAACTGCTGACAACTGATTACAGGCTGGCAGAAATAGGCTTGGAATATACACTGACAAGCCATAAACACTTGAAACACCAGCTCAAATTAATAACTTTAATTCTCAACTTTTGCTGCTTCGCAAAAAAAGGAAACCTGAGACGCAGTGTGAGGCGGGAAATCTTAAATCCTGGCACTGATAACACATACCACTCGACTCAGCACTGATGCAGACCAAGTACACCCCTTCATGGCAACGGTATTCCCAAATGTCAGTGTGCTCTTTCAGCAGGATAATCACATTGCAGAAACTGTTCAGGAACTGTTTGTCGATCACGAAAGAGTTCAAGGTGTTGTTTTGGTCTCCAAATTCCACAGATCTCAATCCGATCAAGCATCTGGGGGATCTGCTGGACAAACCTGTCAGATTCTTAGAGGCCGCACTTTGCAGCTTACAGGATTTAAAGGATCTGATGTAAACGTCTCTGTGGCAAATACCACAACATACTTCCAGAGGTCTTGTGGAGTCCATGCCCCACTGGATCAGAGTGGTGACACAAGGGGAACCTACACAATGTTAGGCAATGTGGTTTTCAGTGTTATGGCTGATTGGTGTATACCATGGAATGTCAGGTTTGTAAGACATTCTTTTGGCACAGAGTAAGAAGCAAGAGTTAATGATACTGTGAATATCATCTGACTCAAAATATGATAATGAGCTATCAATACAACTGTGTGCTATTAAGAAATAATTAAGACTGTATGAAGTTATATGCCCACCTGAGCTCCCAGTTCCTGTAGCTCTTTACACGCCTCTGGAAAAACGTCGGTGGCAATCACAGGATAACCGTGCTTGAGAAGGTTCTTGGCCATTGGGTTTCCCATGTTTCCCAGGCCAACAAAGCCCACCTGGGTTTTGGAGGCCATGGACCTGGAGACTGAGACAAAATTTTTAACTGAGCAAAAAACATGTACTGTCAATTTGACATATGTGAACACACCACAGCACATAGTGTGAACAGTTTGAAATTCTTTCTCTGCATTTAAGCCATTCACCGAGTGAAGCAGGGAGCAGCCAGGAATGCAGCACCTGGGGAGCAGTTTGTGGGGCTTGTACCTTGCTTAAGGGTACCTTAGTGGGGCCACTAGCAATCCTGGGATTCAAACCCACAATCTTCTGATTACAAGTGCTTGTGTTGCAGTGCTGTCCTTCAGTTAATCTCAAGGTGAAGGATATAGAAACAATATGGACTCAAGAGTTCCAGTGGATGAGAATATGGACTCAGTGGGTGAGTGTGTTACACCAGTCTGCAGATTACACTTTCCACATTAGGAACACTGATGGTCCCTCTACAGGGGTTTATCTTGCTATAGCCTAAATGAAACTTTGCAGCAGCTGATATTTCTGACAGAGGAGAGATGAAGTGATAGCATATAGCCAAATCAGCAAAAGCTGACATTGACAGACTAGAGACGTTAGTCATATTACTGACTACTGAGCCACAGTATCGTTGGCATGCAGTAACTCATAGAAACAACTGTCTAATGTTACAAGTTACAACTTAAATTAAAACATGACCTATGCCTTATACATCAGTTTGTAGCAGATGTCTAAAAATACACATATGGCCTACACTTAAGTGAGGAATACTGAGAACTGTAATAAGCTTGATATACCGTACCCTGCACCAAGACGACATGATTTTGCCACTTTCCCAAAAGACTCCGGGATCCCCTGAACAGAGCGGCCATGCTGCCGACCTCCGATATACAGTGCGAGTATTGGGCGGGAAATGACTGACAGCGCTCCTGTCCAATACCGTGAGGACTCTGCCCTGCCTCCGCCCCCAAAGCCACGCAAGAGAAGACGGGACATAATTCAAAGCCATAACCCGATTGGCCAGAAATGTTCAAACTCGCCACTACTATCAAGATAGATAGGCGATAACACTAAGCTTTACCTAACATCCAATTTAGGGTCATAATCCCAAAAATATCGAGACACTGCAAATATTTCAAAATATTTTATTCGGACACTCTCACTCTGTTATATATATATATGTGTGTGTGTGTGTGTGTGTGTGTGTGTGTGTGTGTGTGTATATATATATTGGTTTTAAAGACCTAGCCAATGTCACGTGAGATCTGATTATAAAAACAATTAGAAGTATTGATACTTCAGTATCAGTCCGCACTCCACTTATGAACATTGTGATTTGATACACATAGCACCTCATTTCCGCCTGTCGGTATTAACTTTATCTATTGTAGTGCCATGCTTGACCTTTGATGTGCCTTTGTTTATCTGGTAAGTCTGACAAGTGGCATTACATTATACAGCATAACTAGATCAGTCTCTCTAATAGAATAACTAAAAGTTGATCAGCCTTGTATTTTTTCCTCAAGTGTTGTAAAGAATGAGAATTTAGCTTCAAACTTCAAAACAACTGTTTGCTATTTTCAACAATGTCAGACATTAGTATTTTTTTATTTGTGGCTGGATTATGTCATCCCACCTCTAGTTCTTGGTTGCCACCTATTCCTGCAGCTCGTGGTCTGCGATCTGAAGGGTTCAAATCCCAGGACTGCCAATGGCACCACTGAGATACCCTTGAGCAAGGTATCGTCCCTTTGGTGAATGGGTTAAATATAGAGAAAGAATTACACATTGTTCAAACTGTGTGCTGTGCTGTGTTCATGAGTGACTATAAAGGGCAATTTACTTATTGTTTTTGCTATCTTAATGTTCTGAAACTTGAATGTTTCCTCATATTGTAAGTTGCTTTGGATAAAAGTGTCTGTCAAATGAATGCAATGTAATGTAAGACAGTACCTTAGCTAACTTAGAGAGGAACTTTGTACTTTTGTGTGTTACTTGGGTTACAGAGTTAAATAGCTATTTAAGTAGGTTGCCACGATTCATTAGAAACTTTGCAGGAAAAACAATTAAAATCAGTATGAATCTAAAAAATTATAACCTTTTCCGGAAAACATGATTTTAGCTAGCTGAGCATTGATAACTGGGGGTGTAGGAGAAACATACTATTGGTGATGACGTAATCAAACCCCAGAGGACATTTCAGGGACAGACAAATGTCATTTGATTTTTGTTTTTGGAAAATAATTTAGTTTTTTTTAATGGGATAGAATGAGTAATTCATATGACCAGGGAAATGAGCTACAAATAGGTCAAAAGACGTGATATACGGCCAAAATGGCTAACAGTATGGCCAAAACTATTGGGACGCCTGACCTTTACACCAACATGGACTTTGATGACATTGCATTCAAATACGTAGACTTTAATATGGAGTTGGTGCCCCCTTTGCAGCTATAACAGCTTCCACTCTTCTTGGAAGGCTTTCCACAAATTTTTGGAGTGTTTCTGTGGGAATTTGTGCCCATTCATTCTGTAGAGCATTTATGAGTTCATGCACTGATGTTGGACGAGAAGACCTGGCTCGCAATCTTGTAGATACCAATTGTCTTTGGTATCTACTAATGTATTCGGTATGTACTAACTGTCTTTAATACGCACTAATGTATTTGGTATGTACTAATGTGTTTGATATGTAGTAATTGTCTTTGGTATGTACTAATGTATGTGATACGTATTAATTGTCTTTGGTGTGTACTAATGTATTTGGTATGTACTAATTGTATATGGTATGATTTTCAGTATGATTATATGCTTTCCAAAACACTGAAATTGGTCGTTGCCATGGTATGCGGAAGTGACGTCGCGGGCCCAGTGTTGACTGTACTCAGTAAAGTGCGTCAACAACATAGTAGAGCTCTGAAACATGAGGTAGGCCTGCGTTTATTTGCTGACACAGTTACACGATTTTCCGTCTTCTTGTGATAAAATGCGTGACTTTTATTACTAAACTTGTGTCTGAGCCTGTTTGGAAGACAGTAGAGACGCTGTTAATGCGAGATAGCAACTAACCTACATATCAGGTCGCTAGCAAGTGCTAGTGCTAATGCTAACGCTAACGGAGTAACACGGTCTCTTTAATTGTTAATTAATTCGTTAAATCAGTATTTCAGTTTTAAAACGACTCGATAGTTGGGTTATTTAAGCCTTTAGAGGTCAGTTTTACTTATATCTGGGTTGTGTCATCCACAGCTAGTGACTAGTACCTGTGGTCTTTTTTGTTTGTTGTTGTTTTAGGCTAATGTAGCTCCGTGTTACTGAAGTTACAAAGTTACAGAGACATTCGAGTTATATGACATGGTTTATTAGTTATAAATAGATTTCACTGATTGATCAAGCTTATTAATCAGTGGTCAGCACACTGTTTTTCTTTGTTGATGGTAAGGCAAATTTTGACTTCGTTTCCGTGTAAACTGGAAAACATCCATACTAATTTGTGTATGTGCCCCAGTCAGTAATCGGCATGAATATCCTGTTTCAACAGAGTGTATATTCAGAGCGATGCTGTTTACTAGTCGAATACTGTCTTTAAATGTGCACCATTTTATGTGCTGTCGGATCCCAGGCCATGTTGGCAATGAGAACGCAGACGGGGCTGCTAAGATAGCCCGTAATGCAGAATTCAGTGCTTGTCAAGTCTGTTTCATATCTCAGGCCTGCGTTGGCGTCGTATGTCTGTATGAGTGGCAAACTGAATTGGCTAAATGTGTTAATGACAAATTACATGAAATTACGCCGCTGCTAGTAAGAGACAGTGGTTTTCTATTTCAAACTAGACATGATCAAATACAAGATGCCGTATTGGTCATTCTAGGCTTACACGTATTTTTATTAAAATGTGAGTAACCCCAGTCATTTTAGTTTTGTAATGTGGCCTTGTCAGTGAAACATATTTGACTTTGTTCTGCTCTGAGTAGCACAAGGAAACGATTTTTATAATAAGGTACCACCACATACAGTTTGAATTTATATCAAATATTGATTTAAATAATCTTATTATGATTATTTATTTATATATTTTTATTTATATATTTGCTTATTTAGGTCTCTTTCAAATAATTTATATTGTTAATATACCTTTTTGCCATGACATAGACGTTGTTAATATGGCATTTAACTTAAACTACTGCTACACAAACCATTTATAGGCTGATCAGAGCAAATGGTCAGTGAATGACACAAAGATAAGTCTGTTTTCTTCAAGTTTTAATTAAAATTGATCTTCAGAGCAACAGTGTGTCTACTGCCAACAGACTAAGTTTGTGCCTGTCCCGCTGCCATAAGCCATCTTGTCGTTCTGAGAATTTCCCCTGGCTGTGGATTATCAAGATTACAAAATAAAGTGTATGTGCCTGCTTTGTTGGGTGTTTTCAGCAAGATAGGCTAGAAAAAACAATGACTAGTCTTGTGCTTGCCACTCCCCAAATATCTGTAGCCTAACTGCTGAGTCACCAGCATGTGGATGTGCTTCTATTTAAACCTGAACCTTTCATTGTTCTGTGTGGTAGACTGGTGTGATATCAGTATACGTATCGACACAATGGTGGTCTTTGTGTCTAAATTCTGACGTTAGTGTCACAACATTGACAAATCGAAAATCTTTCTAGGAAGTGTAGCACATAAAATGAAAGATGTTTATTAACAGATCTATCCATAAACTACATCTCAATGTACAACAAAAGCATCTATCTGCCTAGCTATCTATTTATCTGTCTATAAAGACAGTTTCAGGGTAGTTTAGATTTGTGTCAGGTTTGTGTTTGTGGACCGTACCTGATTCATAGTGTTATTTGGGGAAATGCTAGGACTAATAATCAACTTCTGCACTCTTTCATTTCTTCTGGTTGGTCTCTTTTTCTCTCAGGGCCAGCTGCTGACTGACAGATGGCTTTATTCCAGGAAGGGACAATAGCAGGCAGCGCCATGGAAACATCTAACTTTGCCCATGTCATCTTCCAGAATGTGGGGAAAAGCTATCTCCCTCATGCTGCTCTGGAGTGCCATTATACACTCACACAGTTCATTAAACCCCACCCCAAGGACTGGGTCGGCATTTTTAAGGTAACCAAGTTAAATGATGTGTCTTTGTGGTCATCAAAGGAAATGTCATCTAAGCGTTAAAAGGAGAATGTGGATCTTGAAATCAATCACATTTTACTCCTTTCAGTACAATGGGGAAAATTCCACTTTGGAGATCAGGATAAAACTGTATTTGAATGGAAATGTTGTACAACCTGTAAATCATGAATCACATTTTAAGTGGAATGATAAACCAGTGAAGTAGACCCCAAACATTTGATCAAGAAGGTATCTCTACTTGCCAGTCATGGTATGATTTATGACAGTACAACCATGATTTATGATAGTACAACCGTTATTGATTACAACTAAATTAGCACCATCATTCAGGTGTTCCATTATGTATATTTTGGGGGCAGTGCTTTGGACTGCATACTGAAGAGGGGAGCTGTATTTGTTTGACTGAAATTCAAATCAGCTAGCTTCAAGGCAAAACTGATAACAAAACCTGTAATGTTTATGCCACCACCTTTAGAACTTTGACTTTTGCAAATTACACAGGTCAAAATCATCAGAGATAAGTTTTGTAGTGTTTTTCGTGCTCGTTTCAAATCTGTTTAGTTTTCCCCTAGCGCGTACAGTTTTTGTGATGAAGGTACTTATATATTGCATGATAGTGGTATAATTAGCAATATGATAATCATATACTAAGCATTTTTGAAGAAACAGTGGTAGCTGACTGACACTGATCATTATATCTATGCCACAGTGTGCAAGTATCTGACTTCGCACTGAAAATATTGGAACAGTTACTTGATTGGTGCCTGTGGTTTAATAAAAACCGCATGCAAGTCTATTGCAAATCTAATTCAAAAAGTTTATGTGACTGAAAAAATGGTTTAAAAAGGTGTGTTGTGGTTTCTGATAATTACAATTTTTATTTTTTTTGTTGACCTGTGTTACTACTGGAGTATTCCGTTTTCTTTTTGATGAATTATGAGCACTTTGACTCATTTGTCTGGCGTCCCCCTGCCACTACTGGTAAAGGCAAAAAATATAAATAAATAAAAAATTAACAAAAAACTGCAGTGATGTACTCCTAGGGAGAAGAGGGTAGACTTAGTTGTCGAAGGAATGATGACTGTCAAGATCCAGTGTCTGGGTTTTGGTCTCAAGAGATCAAAGGTACATTTTAGGGGCGTGTGTGTGTGTGTGTGTGTGTGTGTGTGTGTGTGTGTGTGTGTGTGTGTGTGTGTGTGTGCTGTTTTGATGAACAGTTTTACAAGGAGCTGTCGGGAGGGCTTCTGGTTCTTTGCAGCTGTGCTGCAAGGAAGGCAGTGTTCTTTATTAAGAGCCATGGGATTAACTCGCTGTGAAACACAGTGAAAGATCCAGCCTTTTAGACATAGGCTAAATGGCTTCAAGGAAAACTGATCCTGAACAATTTAGATTCATGGAAAAAAGTTATGATCACTGAACGAGCTTCCTGTCTTTATAGCCTAAACTGGGTTGTGAAACGAGCAAAGGAGATTGAGACTAATTGCACTAATCAAAAAAAGTCTGAAAAACTAAATATCAGTGGTTTACCTTCTTGCAGTGTTGTTGTTATGATGACTTTGCAACAGCTATTTTGTCTTGTTATTTGCTGCATTGAAGTACCTTGATTGGAGCTGTCCTTGAAGCCTGTTTTCATGGCTTTAGTTTCTTGGCATACAGTATTCGGCAGTGGCCTGGAGGGAGATATGTTCCTCTGTTCTTCTGCAGTGAACACAAACCGCCTGATATAGGAGTTAACTCTGGGGAGGAAGAACCCACAAACCATAAATCCTTCACATGGCTGCGGCTCTGCTGACAGACAAGCGGGTGGCCTGCCAAAAACACTAGACAATGGCAAGATGGATACCTGATCCATGAGTCACTTGCCTAAAGTTATGTTGTGGTTGTGGACTTCCAGTAGGATGCTGTTGCCACCTGGTGTTCAGGGGCGGAGATGAAACTGCCTGTTCTTCAGTCACTAATGAATGGTTCAGTTGTAGTCGCACCACATTTGATTATACCCCATCTAAAGATTATTGTTACCTGAGTGGATTTTTAGAAAAAAACCCACCTTTTTCCTGTTATTGTGTGGCACAATGTAAAACCCAAATTCGGAGACCATAATGTCTTCAAAGTTGCCATTTCATGTCAAATTATTTATTCATCATTCTCTTGCTTCTTTCGAAACCCAGTTAAAAAAGTACCTTTTCTCTCAGTGCTGTGCCTTGTCCCCAGACACTTGATTCTGTTATCTATTTGTTGTCTCCTGCTACTGTAATCAGTGGTGGTGTATTCTTAAAGCAATCCTAAGTTTGAGAAAGATGCTATATAAATAAAATCAATTATTATTATTATTATTTTTACGGTGCCAGGCAATGCAGCGCCATTCTGCCGGACAGCACAGTTTTAGCTGCATGGTTTTGCAGTTACAACGACATGGTTTCTAACCCATTATAGAACACTTTTATTCTGATTGAGTGACTTTCCCATTCAAGGTTACTTTATTGTCATCAGCAGCTGTGTACATGTACATAGTGAGATGAGACAATGTTTCTCTATGGACTGCAGTGCAACATATAGTAACATACAACAGTCAACAGAGTGCAAGTTACATCAGATAGTAGACAATACACAAAAAATAGACAACTAGTGTGGACTTTTACCATTTCATATCTGTAGATATGAGTTTAGGGGGAGTTCAGCGAAGTTTTGAGGATTCTGTGATTGTCTTTTAACAAATGATTGTCTGCATTAGTTTTTGTTTTCCATTTCAGTACCAGTTTTAACATGATCTAGCCCACTTGGCATTGGAATCCACAATGCCACCTTAAGGGCCATTCCTTGCTTTTAGCTTAAGTGAAGTTTGTTAAATGAGCTTTTAGAAGGTTGAGAAATCGAGTGACCACAAGTGTTAACTTCAGCTCTTACGTATACAACTGGTAGCTGGTAGCAGCTGGTAGCCTAGTCGTAAGTGCATTCGCCCTGCGATCAGGAAGTCGTGGGTTCAATTCCCAAGACCGCTAAGCACCTCTGAGGTACCCTGAGCAAGGTACTGTCCCCACACACTGCTCCCTGGGTGCTGTGTTCCTGGGTGCCTGCTGGTGAATGGGTTAAATGCAGAGGAAGAATTTTGTGCTGTTCACACTGTGTGCTGTGGTGTGTTCACATATGACACAAGGCTCACTTCACTTATTTATTTATTTTGGTAGGTAGCTACTCAGTTAACAGTGGAATTAAAGATTATTCACAATGGTTTTAACTGAAAGTTTATGCTCGACAAAGCAATTAGTCACAAGCTTTATCTGTGTAATGTTTAAACTTCTCAGAAAAGTTTGCATGGCTAGCTGATTAACACACTTAAGCTAATGTAATGGATGACGAGTACATTCTGAATGAATAATGTGCTTCTCATGTCCCCTCCGTCCATTTTCTTGCAAGTGACCACTTGGGTAGCTCGAGTGGTGTGTAGACGTGGGTGAGGTAAAAAAAATACTCTCACAACAAAGTATGGGGTTGCATATTTAATGTATTGCACCAAACCACATTCTGTGCCATGAAAAAAATACTCTCTTAATAACCTTGCATGTGAAGTAGGACCCTTCATTTGCTCTCTCCCCTCTCAGCCTAAGCAAATAAGTGATTGGTTTATGTTTGAGCTTGCACAATGCAGCCTGTAGCTCTTTGAAAGGGGAGTGCTTGCAGAAGGCCTAATTTGAAAAGCTGAGAACGTCATGTTCAGAGTGTTGGGACACGCCATAAGAGTGGAGAATGAAAACAGTGCTTTATAATTATGCTGTCAGAGAAGCAGTGGTGATCAGCAGTGGGCCCTGATATATGTTCTTCCCACTCTTCAGGTAGACAGCTCAGGTCTATGGGTGCATGTGACTGAGAGTTAGGAACTTTCCCTTAGTTCTGTAGTTATTCCCAGATGACTACCCTTTGAAGAGTTTGCCATTAACATTTTTACCACATCATTTTTTCCCCTTCAAGTGAGTAACAGTAAGAGGTTGTGTTCTGGGAGTTTTCACATACGATATTTACTTCTGATTTGGAAAGTATGTGTGTTCACATTTCAGTATTAAGGGGCAGTGACAATTAATAGGTTTCATGTAATGCATATTGCTCCTCAAGCTGGCACAGAATGCACAAATATTTCTTCAGGTATTTTTTTCATTGTGCTTCACATATAATTGTAGAAGTTCTGCAAAGAGCTCCTGAATGCTGTGACTATCGAGACCATATCTTGGGGAGATCCTGAGTTCAGTCCTGGTGATACCAGAGCCATCCATAGACATCCATTCAAGATATTAGAATTGACTTTGCTCTCTCTGTGTTGGTAGGATGGCCCTCCCTGTCGATCAGTGCAATACTTGACAGCCCAGGCATCAGTATTAGCCTCCAAACCTCGAGCTCTTCAGTGATTTCACATTTAAAATTATCCAGTGGCTGGCTTTATTTGACATACAAGCCTTCACCCTTCCAGTGGTGGTGTTGTGTGATTGGTACAGCAGCAAATAAGTAATGCCATATAGGGATGCACATTATAACTACATTTGATTTTTCAGTATCCATAAAAGTTGGTGAATGCATATTCTGTTAATGTTGGCTAAAAACCAAACTGGCTTTGTTTGTAACCTGGTAAGATTTTAACCCATGCACTTGGTAGTTATATTTGCCTCTAGTCAGCAAAATTGAATTTGATTGCTGTGCCCCTGTTGCTCATTTTTCTGTCCGCCTCAAAAGAAAACCAAAGATTTGCAGGACACTTTTTCTTTACATGGAACATCACTGTTTACAAGTAGATGGCTATTAATAATTACTAATAGTAATAACCTGTTTTGCTAGTCATCACTGCAGTGAACCATGTAAATGCAAGATATTGAAAAACGATGATGATGAGCTTTCTTTCAGCTGTCTAGCTCAACGAAAGGGAGAAATTCCTGCTGGAAAGGCATTGTCTCTTCTCAGGGAGGGGTCTGGAGAGGTTGAATGTGACCTGGAGTGATGGATGCATCATTTCCTTTTTTAGTTTTAGCTAATATCATCTGGAGCAAGTCACCCAGTTGCTACTGCATTATCTCTACCATCAAACCCTTAGGAAACATGTTCATGGAAATAGTAAAGGATAATGTCATTTTCTTACCTAATACAATCGCATTTGCACCCCCTGTCAAAACTCAATAACCTGTCACTTGTAGGCATGTATGTTTTTGCCTTAACTTTTAGTGATCCAAATATCTGAATATCCAAATAGTGATATCAGCATTCAAAAACTGACAGCTGGAATACTCAGGTTTTTAAAAAATGTATTATTTTATTTTTTTTTACCAAAGCAAGACCAAATATGCTGGTGATAGTGTCGTTAAATTTCACTGTCACTTTCTAGGAAAATATATTTAAGTACACAATATAAATGATTTTGACTGCAGCACAAGGGAGTTTTTTTTCCTTTCATTCAAGGAAATAATGTAATGAAATAAAAGAAATCAAAAAATATTAATATGCATAAAACTACACATTCTGCATAAGTAACTTGTCTAATGCTCCAAAGCCTGTGCTTGGTGTTGCATACTCGTCTTCCATTCCTGTTGATCAGCCATTTTAATTCTCTCTGCAAGGTCTAAATGAGAAGCACAGGGGTCTTGTTCCGCCTCTCTCTCCCCATACAGGCCTAATGAGTGAGCTGTGTCCAGTGTGCAGTAATGACACTGCCTCTAATGACTTCCTGCTCTTTATAGCTCCAGCACCTCAGGCTACTTGCTTGCACACAGTCCGGGGATTACAGTAACAGTTGTGTTCTTCTGGAAGACTACAAAGTGAGAGTAGCATTTAAATATGACTGTTCAGCACTGACTGTATGTTGTTTGTTTGTGTACTCAGATTTGTTACCTCACCCCAGTTGCCGTCGGTTTTATTTGTAGACCGTGATAGGAGAGAGCAGCCTTGTTTAGCGTGCATGCGTGCGCACGTGCATGTTTGGAAAGGCAGCCAGTCCAATGTGAGGCTGATTTTGTTTGACAGTTTTATGGCAGAGGGCTGAAGTTATAGATGTATTTTCTGTACACCCCCTCATCAGCCATCAGTTAACAACACATAAAATTCATATAATTACATTTTGGTTTCCATTTTGAAGTATGTGTAAAATTTTCACCTATTTTCCTCTTCCTGTCAAGGCTGAGTTGTAGCCATGCTCCCTCAACCAAACATATTCTCTAGGGTTTGGCGCCGCACACATGGCAGCCAGGACGAGCTATGTTTCAATCATCCAACTGTAATTCTACAAGAGTTCATGCATGTGCACACATTTTGGAGGGTTTCCCATTTGCTTTGGTGCTGAAAAGCTTAACAGCGATATAAACAAGCAAGTCAGGCAGTGGGTTAGACCATGACCACCTGAACACTTCATTTATTATCTTTGAATTAGCTTGCATGTGTGTGTGGCAGTGTACATAAACACTTAAACCACTTTATAGAATTAGGCTGTCAAATCCTGCTCCCTTTATTGACTGTGTAGCAGGGAGGAAGGGTTGATAAAACTGTTAGAAGGTATTCCTCTGAATTACAGATGTACTTAACTGATGGTACCAAATGTCGTACCCAAACTACAAGTTAGGATAAAACCTTTATATGCACATTTCAATTTGTTTTACTGTGTGCTTGTTCGATGCACTTAGTACATAAATCTTTCATAGGTTGGCTGGAGCACAGCTCGTGACTACTACACCTTCCTGTGGTCTCCTCTTCCAGACAACCATTCAGAGGGCACTGCAGTCAACAGATCAGTGGTCTTTCAAGGTAATTTGACATTCTTTAGAATATTTTTCTGTAGCTTCTTATGAATTGGAATTCAGCACTGTGGTTGAAGCTCCTTTAGAAGCGTGTTAAGAGGTTTTAATATCCAAATGACGGATGCAGTAAAATATGAAACACTGGGGCCCCCTATTAAAGTGCCTGAGTGTTGATGGGCAAGTTTTACTACAGTGGTTTAGGTCATGTAGTGGAATTTTTGTAAAAAGCATGAGAGAGGTTCACTGATGCACTGCTATGCTTGGAAAGTAGCATATTTGGTGGTATGAGATTGCTTTGCCCATGTGAGCTATAAAACACTGTTGAATGGATGCTACTAAAATATTTCATATAATTATTGTTTCTTTAATAATGATCCTGGTGTCTCCCAGTACTACATAGTTTCAACACACTTGGCCCAGGTTTTTAAGGATTGGAGTTAGATCAGATTGTTTTTAGGCAGATAAACCTTGTATTGCTGTGTATCTTCAGGAGAAAGATTTAAAAAATCTGTAATCTGTGATAGTTTATTCAAGTATCTTTTACTTGATATAACCTACAGTGTTTTCTAATATATGTTTTTGCAGGTTACTACGTGCCCAATGATGATGGAGAGTTCTACCAGTTCTGCTATGTTACCCATAAAGGAGAGATCCGTGGGGCCAGTACCCCATTTCAATTCCGTGCTAATAGCCCTACTGAAGAAGAGCTGCTGACCGTGGAGGATGAAGGTGGATCAGACATCCTGGTTGTAACCACCAAGGCCAGCTACCTGGAGGTGAATAGTTACTTTGGATATCTTGAATACATGGCCATGTTATCAAAAAGCAAACACTAACTGGCTTAGCATTTCTGTAAGTGTCTCAGGCAGCATGATTTGACTGCAGGTGAAGTGTTCCTAAAGTGTCGCTTTAATCCATGTTACATCCGCTTAGACTAAATTGTTAGTTTCCTGTTTGCTCACAATTAGTCATGCAAAATTATGTATGTGTTTGTAATAATGTATCTTTGTTGTGTTTCTCAGCAAAAGATGGAGGAGGTGCGTCTAGAGAAGGAGGAACTACTGAAGAGCGTGGAACACCTACAGCAGGAAAGGGATGAGCTGCTGAAGGAGAAGGACAGACTGCGAAAAGAATATGAGCAGGAGCGAGAGAATGGTACCCAGCTCAGAAGAGAAGTGCAAGTAATAAATCAACTCCCTCATGCTTTCCTTCCACAAAGATGCAAAATAAAACTCATATGACTGAATCACACTGTGCAAGTCTCATCATGTTCCACTTAGAATTATGGACTTAGTATTTAAACCCTTTGCGGAGGGGATTTACACAACTTTGCATTATATTATGTTTTGTCACATTAGATTAAAAACTGATTGGCTTGTGCATTTACACCAATTATTGTTCATGTTTTCCTCTTGTAGAATTTATGTCCAAGTGTTGAGTGCAAATCTAGTGCAGTCTGTCAGCACCCCCTAGTGTGAAGCTTTACCGAATCTGCATGGTCTCCTCCACATCATAAAAAGCATAATTCATGAGTGAAATGAATGCCATTAGTATCACTGCAGTTGGGTGGCTTTTTGAGTGGAAGAGTTTTTAGAAGGATATGCGTATGAGCACTGGGGGAAAACTGCGTTAAGATGAGTGTGCCCACCAGTTTGCGGCTGTTAATTTTATGACTTCACTTTTATATGTTGTTTTATGTGCTGCTAGAATAATTCAAAACAATTTTGCTCATAAAGCATACTGTTGAAGGGAATTCAGCAATAGTAACTTTTTGGTAGATCTGCCTGCCACATCCCATAGGTCGTACCCCAGGTTTGTTTTGGTTTAAAGCAACAGATTCAGCTCATTTCAGTTCAACATTGTATACTTGTATGGACCTGGAGACTGTTCATTGAAGTTAAAATTTATATATTGAGCTCTGTAACCTCAGTTAAAATACTGGTTTGTTTCTTGATTCTCCTGATTCTTGCTATTTTTTTGTTTGTTTGTTTGTTTTTACTGAATGGTGTGCTTTAAGTTTTTGTGTTGCTGTGTGGTTTAGGAGTTGCAGCTCTCCTCACAGAGTCTGCAGGAGGAACGAGAAGAAGTGAAGAGGACAATGGAGGAGAATGCAGCACGTGTGCTGCAGCTGGAGGAGGACCTTATTGGGGTCACTCAGAAAGGCCTGCAGAAGGAGACTGAGCTGGATTGGTATGTTAACAAAAACCTAAAAATGAACAGAATAGAAACATAAATGATCCTTCAGTTATTACCTGGGGTTATGATTTTCAGCTTGAATATTACAACCTGTTTCCCTGCTGTTTTCGTGTCAACTTAAATGACTAGTAATTACTTTTGAGTTGTATTTGTTGGTATAAGTATGCATAGTAAATTTGTAAATGTTCTTACGGACAGCCTCAAAGATCGGGTGAAGAAGCTTACTGTAGAAAAAGAGGCACTGGAGTGTCAGCTGAAGAATGAGAAGGATGAGAAAGAGCTCTACAAGGTAAAACCAGTTAAATTAGGTACTCTGATAAATTGGTTTCAAAGATTAGAGGATTGTTAATTTGACATTATTTTCAGATGTTTGCAGGAAAAAGTGGCCCATTTCAACAGACCTTAATTAAGCTGTGCTTGGTTTGTGCTATGTGCGTTCCACCTGCCCTCTCTCTTCTTTTTTGTGGTAGGCACAGGAACTAGGCGTGACACTACGGAAACACAGGCTGCCCCACACCCCATTGCTGTTGCCCCTGGCGGTGGGGGTTAACCTAGTGTTGCTGTTTCTCTCTTGTTGCTTTTATAATTGAAGTTAGGTGGCATGTTTCCCAGCAAGTGAATGCAGCCTGGTGATAATTACTGAGTATTTTTGCTCAAATATCAGCACAGTAGGATCTTTAAGTCTTAGTGTGAACCCACTGGCTCTATTTCACATGACTTATCTGTGCATGTGCATTTGTCTGGTATGTGTCTGTGTCACTCAGATTCACTTGAAAAACCGGGAGCTGGAGAACACTAAGCTGAGTGCAGAGCTCCAAATGTTGAGATCCGTGGATGTGAATAAAGAGAACACCATTGCCCAGCTAAAGGAGGAGCTGGGTCGGGCCAAAGCATGCTTGGCAGAGAAAGAAAAGCAGCACCGTCAACTACTGGCCAACAGCTCCCCCTCGGTAATATATGTTGAGAGATAACATATTGTACAGTGTGTCTAGAACTCGAAAATACACCAAGCAGTCACAACATTAAAACAGATGAAGTAAAAAAAAAAAAAAAATGACAATGGTACTTGCCAGTGGTACCTGGGATGTATTAGGCTGGAAGTAAACAGTTAGTTTATGAAGTTGATGTGTTGGAAGCTGGAACCAGGCAAGCATAAGGATCTGAACTTTGAAAAGGGCCAAAGTGTAATGTGATGGCTAGATGACTGGGTCAGAGCATTTTCAGAACACCAGGTCTTGTGGGATGTTTCCAATATACAGTGGTTTAAGCCTACCAAAAATGTGAACTGGCAGCAGGTTAATAGGCGCCCTAGACTAACTGATGCACGTGGGGATGTTTGGTCTGATCCCAGAGAGCTACTGTAGCAAAAATTGTTGACGTTTTGGCTGGCTGTGATAGAAAGATGTCAGAACAGACAGTGCATCACAGCTTGCTGTGTATGGAGCTGTGTATCTGCAGACCAGTCAGAGTGCCCATGTGGACAGTCAGGTGTTTGCACATCACTTAGCCGGGAAAGAGATGGCATCAGATGTTCAATGGAAAGAAGGCAAGCTCGGGGAAGCAGTGTGATGCTCTGAGCAAAATTCTGCTGGAAAACCTTGAGTCCTGGCAATCATGTAGATGGTACACTCCACCTACCTATGTTGCAGACCAAGTACACCCCTTCATGGCAGTAGTATTCCCTAATGGCACAGTGTACAAGTTGTTAAAATTATTCAGGAATGTTTAAGAAATGTAGAGTTGATGGTGTTGACTTGGTTTCCAGATTCCCAAGATCTCATTCAAATTGAGTGTCTGTGTTATGTGCTGGACTAACTAGTCTGATCTAAGAACGGTGCATACCACAAGTTGCCGAGCGTAAAGGATCTGCTGCTAATGTCTTGTTGCCAGATACCACTTGTGAAGCCTGTGCCTCGACAGGTCAGAGGTGATTTGGTGGCACAAGGATGACCTACACAATAGCTGGCTGGTGTTTTTAATGTTATGGCTGACTGGTGCATGTCCACTATATAGCTGCTCTGTATGATGTAATTCAGCATACGGTGTGGATATGTGGATATAGCAGTTGGCTGTAAAGCAGTAAAAGTGAATTCTCTGAGAATAACTATTGAAAACCTTTGGGATGAGTTGTCATTCCATGTTCCCTGATCCATCATGCATCTGTGTCAGACTTACTAATGCTCTTGCGGCTGGATCATTTGCCCTAAGCAATGTTTTGACATTTAGTTCAAATATTTACAAGAAGAGCAGAGATAATTGTGCCATAAACTTCCTATTAATTCCCTTGGTTTCAGAAAAAATGTGGATTAGTAGATATCTATAAACTATTGGACATATAATGTAGTTTGGAAACTTTTTCTGTAATTTTTTTTTTTTTTTAAGTAGTCAGGAACATGTAAAGCATTCAAGTATATCTGGATGCCTTTTTTTTTTTTTATAGTTTGGGTAGTTCTTCTTTCTGCAGTTTGGAAGTGACGATGGACCACAACATGCAACAGTATATTCAGAACAGACAGCAAATTCTGAAGCCTGTGCTTTGGTGTATTTGTTTTGGTCTTCCATAGCTGATGCATATTGATTTCTTTTTAAAGAGTTAATTGTCTGTATTTACATACATGTGCGTTGAATGTGTTTGTTTACACTTTTAGGGAGAGAGCAAGGCTCTGCGTGAGCAACTGAGACAGAAGGAGGAACAATTGCAGGCCACTCAGCAGCAGGCTGCTATGTTGTCCACGGAGTTGCGTGAATCGTCTAGTGCGCGGGACCGGAGCATGGCTGAGCTATACCGAGCCCGACTTGAGGCTGATTCTCTTAGGCAAGGCCAGGCTGAAGTACGGGCTGAGTGCAACCTCTTGGAAAAACAGCTGGAGGAGATGAGGAACTCTGCCAAGCAGGAGACTGTAAGTATCCTAAAGCACCTATTTTAATAATTATGAACACCATGTATCAGATACCAATATCAGCTTTTGGGACCCTTATGAAACAAGGTGATGCACTGTTAATAGTACCCCAGTTGCATTGGAACCTCATTCTGTCACATTCTCATTCCACATCTTAACAACCAGCTGAGGTGACAAGTTGAATTTGTATTAATGTAATGAAAAATGATGTTTACATTTCAGCAGTGTAAGGAGTCTGAGGGTTTGGCCATGGCTGACCTGCAGAGGGAGGTGGAAGACCTGAAGCTCAGACTACAAATGGCTGCAGAACATTATAAGGAAAAATACAAGGAGTGCCAAAAACTGCAGAAACAGGTGGTGAAGCTCTCCGAGCAGCAAGGGGTGAGGCAACATACCTTTATTTTAATTATTTATTTTTTGTCTAATCTCCCATCCGCAACTGAATATAACGAAGGTCATCAGAAATATTTTCAGAATTTATTTGTATGTGTAAGTTAGTTACAGTTAAAAGTCAGCAGGGTGGTAAATATCCAAAGCATTTAATCATACTCCAGTGCCATCAAATGATGCTCACAATAAGGTGTATAACACCTCAGGTTACACTTACAGTGGATCGCCAAGTGTTAAATGAAAATTCTTCATTTTTCAGGTTAAAAGAAGCCCTGGGTCAGAGGCAGCAGCTGCTCCTCTCTGTGCCAGCCCAGAGGCATCTGTGCCAGGTAAGCAATATTTTAACCTAGCTGAAGACCCTCTAACTGTGTCAGTGGAAGTGAGAGAACTCACAGTTTAAAAACTGTATTAGTTATAGGTCTTTTACTAGTAGTGACTAGAGATCTGCGACAGTTTTTTTTTTTTTTTTGTCTTTGTGATTGACAGGAAGCCCAGGATCATCAGACAACGTGCTGGATGCTATTATCCAGGGCAAGCTGAAGAGCGTTAGCAAGGACATGTCTGACAAGAGTGAAAAGTACAGGAAATGCAAACAGATGTTGAGTGTAAGCGATGTTTTTTTCAATATTAATTGGCTTTTCTAATTTTCTGTAATTTAGTTTGGGTAACATTTGTTAGTTAAATTGTATTTTAGATCAGAAGTAGTAACCATGTAACCACTTGGTAACGGCTAAGTGAAAAAAGATTGTCTGAACAAATTTAATTATATCATTTTATTCATGTGTTTATGCTGAAAAAGAGGTAAATTGATTATTAACACTACTGATTATTTTTCTGTTTGACAGTCTGATTAAATTTAGACTTAAGTATGTTTTATGCTTTTGTGGTATGCTGGTGCATTTCTTGATGGAAAGAACAGTCATGTTCTTTTACTTTACTAATGGTGAAGACGTACCCTGTGTAAAAAAAAAAATTAGTTGTTAATAAATGTAAATAAAAACAGATAATGGTCATTTGCAACTCATGTAAACCTATGTTTAGCTCAAAATACATCATATGTTGAAGCTGAAACATTGTTTGGTAAACGAAAAAAGTTTCAGAAAAGGTGGGCAACAACACTGGAAGAACTAGGTCATGCTAAAAAAACACCTTTAAGAACATCTCACCACTATTTAGGTTCATTAGCAACAGGTCAGGAACATGACTGGGGTATAAAAAGAGCATCCCAGAGAGTCTTTTAGAAGTAAAGTTGGGGGACCAAAAGGGTTAAAGAGGAAAGGGACCATCTAGCCTGTTAATGGTGCACAGTTCAAAAGCCAGCATCCATGATGATATGGGCTGCACATCTGGGAATACACCATTAATGCTGAATCACACACATACACACACACACACACACACACACACACACACACACACATACAGGTTTTGGAACAGTATATGCCCCCCACCCCAAACATCGGCTTTTTCGGTGAAGACCTTGCTTATTTCAGCATGACTGTGCCAAACCTCATTCTGCATATATTACATCAGCATCGCTCTGTAGCTGCCGAGTCTGGGTGCTAAAATGTCTTGCTTGGAGTCCAGACGTTTCACTTACTGAAAACATTTGGTGAATCATAAAATGAGAAATAAGACAAAGGCGTATGAACCACCCCAAAGAAGCTGAAGTCCTATTTCACTTTAAAAAATGATTTATTGTATTTAATGCAGTCTCAGTGGCATCCCACTACTCTCGGCACCACAATCAGTAGTGCGCTTGTAAAGCTTCCATACTCTTTTTTTTTTTTTTTTTTTTTTTTTTTTTTAGGAGGAGAAGGAGCGTAATAATATGCTTATGGATGAGCTGGCAAAACTAGAACTGAAATGGAAGGAGCAGGTGAAGATAAACGAGACCTTGAAACTGCAGCTGGCTGCCGAAGAGGATCGTTATAAGGTCAGTGCCCCTACTGTTCCCATGTCTCTCTTTTTTTTTTTTTTTTTTTTTTTTTTTTTTTTTTTTCCCCCCTGGGGAAAATACTGGAATGACTTCTTGTTGCGATATACTCAGTTGCTGGCTTTTCTTGTCTTATCACTCATTATTCAACATGGGCTGTTCTGAAAAGTTTTTGTTGAATATTTGGCTTAAATATTTTATAGATGTATAGATTTGATTGACCAATTCTGCTAAGTCATTCGGGCCTTTTACAACATACATAGTTCTTCACAATGTAAAATTTACATGCATCAGGCAGCTTCATGGTGTTATGCAACAGCGTAGCATAACAAGGAAGTCAAGGGACCATTGCTTACTTCAGTACACTCGTGTGACTTGGTGAGAATGTATTATTATTTTTGGAATGCAGGCAAACATGCTCCAGTACTTAAGGTAACACTTTCCTTTACTGTGTGTAAAGGAAATATATGTTCTTTTGCACAAAGTGACTGCCATTTGTGCTGACCAAGAGGAAAAACCCTCCTGAGTTAGTTTGTTAATAAAATGCTGGAGTAGGTTAGCCTTGACTTCTGGCCTCCACTCTGCTTCTCTCTTTGCTGTTTATAGCTGCTTTGACTCAGAGGTCTTTGAATGATATCACTGCATTAGAACAATTGCAGAGGCAGTGCAGGTTTATGAGCATGTCGAGTGGGAGACAGTCTTTTACTACTGTTTACATGAGAGAAGGAGACAACTGAACAAGGACAGAGAAATAGTCAAAGCAGTGCAAACTAATGTACCTGCTGGTCATATGTAAATGACTGATCAATCTCAAGACAGAAAAATGCTGCTTAGTTTTCCATTGGTGATTTTTTAAAAATACAAATGATACTCTCTTCTAAAAGTGTGCTCCCATTCTCTTCTTCAAACAGAGCCAGGTAGCAGCCAAGGGCCGGGAGCTGAAGGATCTGAAGGACAGTCTTGCTGTCTTATCCAAAGAAAAGCAGAAATTGGAAGGGGTGCGGGCTTTAATTTTTCTCCTTTATAGAGTTGTGCAAGTCTAAAAATGCCCATGGAACGCTTGGCTTTGCCCCCATCCCCCTCTTCCCAGGGCCTGGTTTGGGTTTAACGTATCTCTCTAATTGGGGCAACAGATCCAGCAAGGCCTTATTTTCCATTCAATTACTCTGGACCACAGAGAAGGATGCACAGCGGCCTGGAAAAAAGTTGCTGAGAGGTAGCTAGAACGCAGAGTCTGACGCTTCAACAAGCAAAATGACCCAATTTGAGGTTGCGACTGTAAATGAAATTGGCGCCTGCTGAAAACTTCAATAAAAGACAGAACTTTGCATCCCTTTGAACAGGCCAAGGAGTTTTTAATTAAGAGGCTAATTAAACTGTTTGTGTGTGAGGGTGGCTAGTACATCCACACTGCTTTAGCTAAAATACTGCGGTGGGTGATGTATTGTCTGGCGCTAAAGATGGAGAGAAGAGGGAAACTGAAGGAAACCTGAACAGTTGTCAATAAGTTCTCAGCCTTATCTTTAGCTTTTCTTCATCTGTTGTTATTGCCTGGCTATAGTGAGTATTGTTTAACTGAATTAACATTTGACTGCATATATTGGTATTCTCTTTAGACTTGGGATTACCTTTGAGACTTTGCTGGTGGATGTTTAATTAATGTTTTTGGAATTAGAAGTTGCAGAGAAGTGCTAGCCGGGAGGAAAAGGAGGATGAAGATAGTTTGGATGTGCAGCCAGTTTTTCTGCAGTACCCCCTTCCCTATCAGCAAGATGCCCCCTCTCCTCTCCTGGTGGCTCAGCGCCCTACTGATCTGATGTTTGGGAACCCTTACTCATCTGAAACCAGGGGTCAGTGTTCTGTTCACAAATTTTGCTAAGTGGTAAATCTCGTCATTTTAAAAACTAGCAATATCAAAACTGAAATGCCAGATAGGACCAAGTAAACCAGATGCCCTGCATCACTTTCTGATAATCATGTATGTAAATTCAGACAGCGCAGATGGAGAGTTTTCTGATGAGCAGATGCCCAGACTGCCCCCTGCAGGTCCTCCATCCTGGGACAGTAATGTGGTATGCAGTCAGCCCGCACGCAACCTCAGCCGCCCCGATGGCCTGGAGGAGCCAGAGGAACAGCCCAGCACTGTAAGTTAATCCCAACTAAGATGAATGTACAATATCACAAGCAAGAATGTACAATATCCTCATGTTTATTTATGTCCAACTTTTGTGTAATAATGACTCTACATTCACTAAGACAACTAGTGGGATATTTTTTTCTGTAGCTGCTTTTTCTAATACAGGTTAAAGGCAGTTCATTATTTTTTCTACAACATGCAAAATCCAACAGGACATTTTTACAAGTAAATATTTTACATGAACAGACTTCTAGAGCTTGGTCCAATGGTAGGTGAATGTTATGTTACCAGTCCTGCCCAATGACTCCTATTAGTACTCTTATTAGTGGAGTTCCTGCCTGGAAGCAGAATCGAGCCGGATCTCCCAAGTGTGGGTGTTATTCACTGTGCATCACATCAGTAAGATGAAATAGATGGCCCAGCACTAGTGACTACAAGTTATACATTTATTGATGCATACATGAGCTAAAATATGGGGTGCAATTATAAATCTCACTTTTAATTATATTATTGGCAGATAACACAGGTCAATAGGTCAAAATAAGTTTGTGGGTTTTGTAGTGTTTTCATGCTGATTTCAAATCTGTGTTTAGTTTTTCCCGCATGTAGTTTTTGTGATGGAGCTAGTTATATGTTGCATGATAGTGGTGTAATTAGCATATAATAGTCATATAATAAGCGTTTTTGAAGAAACAGTGGAAGCTGACTGACACTGATCATTATATCTATGCCACAGTGTGCGTCTATCTGACTTCGCACTGA
>JBBJLS010000006.1:8808663-8833566 GCA_037577275.1 Bryconaethiops microstoma
TATTTTATTTATTTATTTATTTATTTATTTTTGGAAGGATATTCTGGCCTAGAATATAATATTTTTTTAAAAACATGTTATATGGTACTCTGTGGCGCAGCACTGCATCCCCTCACTGGAGAAGAATTTACAAGTTTGTCAGTTCCCTCTGTTAGCCTAGCCACCAATGTACAGGCTAATTAAAAGCCAAAAGTATGTAGACACTTCACCATGACACCTATATGAGCATATTTCACATTACATAACAAAACCATAGGCATTAATAGTATTAACATTACCCTTGACTGAAACTAAGGGGCCAAGCGTAAAGCCTCAGCCCTTTTTCCCTCCTTCACCTAACCTTACTGCTGGCACTATGCATTCCACTGGATAACATTCTCCTGGAATCTGCCAAGCTCAGATTCAACCATCAGACTGCTAGACAATGAAGTGTAATTCAATACTTCAGAGAACGCAGTTGTACTACTCTGTAGTCCAGTGACATTCTTTACACCACACCAGCCGACACTTGGAATTGCCCATAGTGATGTTTGGCTTGTGTGCAGCTACTCAGCCATGGAAATCCATTTCATGAAGCTCCTCACACTCAGTTCTTGTGCTGATGTTTCTTCCAGAGGCAGTTTGGAACTTTGTAATGAGTGAGGCAACAGAGGATACTCACTCGGCATGCCTGTTCTGGGAGTTTGGGTGGTCTACAGCTTCACAGCTGAGCTGTTGTTGCTCCTAGACACTTCCTTCTCACAATACTAGCACCTACAGTGGGCAGAAATTTCTTTTGCCATGTTTAAAGGCACTGAGTTCTTCAGAATGGCCCATTCTACTACCTTGTTTTGTCTGGGGAGACTGCATGAGTACATGTTTGATTTTACACACCTGTCTACAATGACAGTGGCTTAAACATCTGAACCCAAAAATTAGAAGGGGTGTCCACATACATTTGGACAGAGAGTATGTGATATTTGGCTTCCTACCAGTAATATTTGCTATCTGGTTTTCTTCTGTATTGTCCAGCTAGTGGTTAAAATCCACCTCCCATGGTTTGTAGATCTTATCTCTTTCAATATACTAAAATGGGGTTTTCATTCTCTTTAAAACATAACATCTCACTCAAGAGATTATTGCAGCAGAGCTGTAGGAAGGAAGCAGGCAACAAATATCAATGACAATACATTTACTTGGTCTAAGTGTCCCTTTAAAAGTGAGGATGCTCTAAATGTCTTTGTAAAAAATATATATAAGTAGATGTTGTGTGAAGAAGTCCATCACCTGTTGATATAACTGAGGGCGACATATGTGGGCTGCTGCAGCTCCTGTTTCTCCAGCACACGAGGGTCTGTGTCTGAGAAAGAGAGAGAGAGAACGAGAGTGAGAGTGACTGTTCGTCACTGATTGGTGTAAAAAGTCCAAAGAGGCCTTAATTCTGTGCAATGTTGAGTAGAATTAAAATAGTAGAGTAATATAATAACAGAAAACTGAACACAAAAATTAACAAATAAAACAAAACTTTCCATGAATGTGTGCAGCTGTTAAGCAGCAATGTTAGGATTTTCTTGAAGGCACTTTCAGTGAGTATTAGGTATGTAAGAATACATCAGTTTTGAACAGTGCATAGATTCCAAAGCTAGGTTTTGCAAACTTTCAAGCAACTCTTTAAAAACACATTTGAAATGAAAAACAGACACAAACAAAAAAGGCAAAACTATAAGAGTTGCAAATATCCCAACTGTGGGTAGGATGTAACTTTCAAAAATCCAAAAGACAGAAGACAGTCTGTTGGAATGATGTCTTTGCTGGTAAATAGTCAGCCTGATTAGCCGTGTAGTTAGTTAAGATAACATTATTTTTATGATTGTCTTGCTACTATCCTGCTTTACTGTGATATTTGTAGCTACAACATATTACATATAAATAATACAGTGACCCAAATATATACTAAATAACATCACAAAAGAACTTATGTACTGGAAACAATACAACATGCCCTGTGTAATATACTAGCAACTTATGTTGTTAACTAAAATAATCAAATATGTTGCAAAGCATTTTAAATGCTTTGTGTATTTGTCAAGTCACATGGAAATTATGTTTAATGGCAATTTGAGGCAAGGCTTACAGTTAAGTGTGTACGATCCCCAAAGTGAATGTAAAGCTAATCTATTACTCATTACACTGTCTCACCCAGTGGTTCTCTAAAACTAAAGTGAGTTCCCGCCACTCACCAACCCCCAATCACTCCCAGATGGCAATTACCTCCATTAATAAAGTTCTTGTCATTAAATGTAAATTAACAGCAGAATTAGTCAGAGGTCCTAACTAAATATGTGGAAAGTGGTGTTACATGGTTGGTCTTTCCAAGCATTTTGGTTTCATTTCGCCTTAATTGCGAAAAAAACAGTTACTCATTTGGGTCTATGTTAGACCACATTACACACACTCATTCCTTTTTCTGCAGTTTGTTCCAGACATCTGGTCTGCTACAATCTAGTGCTGCTCTTCATGAGCAACTGCTGTTCCCGTTCAGATATCCAACCCCACTGATTTGGTGTGAGTAAGAGATACCTATGATTGCTATCCTGGATTCAGTCCCACCTCCTCACATCTCACACACAGCGGCACTGACTCATTAGCAGAGTTGTGGAGGAAGACTGGGGCTTTTAAATGAAATGTGCTGGAGCTGGATGGAATGAGATGTACCAGGCTGTGTGTGTGTCTACTGCCCCCTAGTGTTGACAAAAATGAAACATTCACAGAACGGTCTGGGGAACATCAGACAAAGCAGGACTTTTCAGTTGGTCAGTAACTTCTTACCAAAGTCAAAACTGTCCAACCTACTGTCCGTTGACGAGGATTGACTTCAGGCATAAAATAATATTGAGGTGCTTATTAACTAAGAAACACTCGCTTAATCTAAAACCTAAATTTTGTCAGGCCCATGGGAGCCCCAAACCAGTGAAATGTGCACAGTACAGTCTTTTTGGAAGGGTATTTTATTACAGGAGCATCGAGTGACGCTCCTGATGCAGGTCCCAATGCCTCACATCCTCTTTCTGTTCAGCTTTGCCCACATTCTCACTGCCCTGCCAGGGTAATCGCTTTCAGATGCCCACCTCTCCGGGCATTCTATAACACCATTAGCACAAAGGCTGCACAAAAGGGACTTCGTCTAATGAGGCTTTGCCTCCACCTAGACACACACACACCACAATGCATCTCAATGCCTCTCTTTATGCTGCTGCTGTGAATAAACACATTTCTTTTTGCTCTGTTTAAACTAAACCATATTTGTCTCAGTTCTCCAGAAACCACACAACACCCCTGGAGAGCGGGAGAGTGTGTGTGTGTGTAAAGGAGAGTTTGTGAATCTACAGGGCAATTCCGGCTAGCATGGCATCACACACTCTCCGGCACCTCATAATTAAGCAGGCATGCAGACGCCACCACCTGGTAATCACCCTGGCAACCGCTGCCAAATAGTGCTCTTTACGCGGCGCCTGCAGGCAGGACAGTCACTCATACCACCAGAGGTGTTGTCTGGCCCAGGTAGCGCAGCCTTAAAAATGCAAAATATGATTCCATGATGCATGCAATATGAAAGTAGAGCTTATTTCTGAAACTTCGGAATGTTAGAATTGATTATAATAATATTTATTAAAAGACGTGGTAATATGACATTTATCATCATCATAACTTACATCACGGTATGCCTTTTTGAGCCTATCGTGATTGTCAGTAGTAAACAAACACTGACCAACAGCATATTTCATGTTTAAATGGATTTCATGTTTAAATGGATTTAGATTTAATGCTGTGATTTGCAGCATTTCATGTGGAACTGCTTGTACTTTCTCTTCCAACTAATCAAACCTCAAGAAAAGAGAAAGACTGCAAATTAAGAACATTTCTTAGTATTATGATACAAGATTTTTGATATATTATCGACCCGTATTATCCACTTGCTGTTATGGCCAAAATAAGATTTTGTAATGGACAAAATCTCCTGAAAATATCTATAACAACTGCTGTAGTTTTCATTGTCTATATTCAACAGATTAGTTAATTCAATCTGTTTGTTTGATGTAGTTCTAAAAACAAATCCAAACTGTATCAAAATAAATACACTGAATCAAGGTGAAATGTGAGATTATGTACTGAATCCTAAAGAAACTGAATCAAATCGTCATGAGTCATCGTCAGATTTACAGCTCCAGCAGAAAGCATTGTGTTGTCTTGAGTCACTCCAACAGTGCATTCAAATCAGTATACACTCCTACCAAAGTGTTTCATTAGAGAGATCCAACACTCTCCAGTACCCCCCCACCACACACACACCCACACACACACACACATTAAGATCGGCATTATTCTTCTGCTTAAGAACAGAGGGTGGTATGTGTGTGTCTGGATGTATGAGAGACCCCAGACATAGAGGGAAAATCCCTGGCTCTTTTGCCTTCTAACAAGCAGAAACAATTTGAGCTACAAAATAAAGCTCATGTACAGACATACACACGCACACATACTTTTGCTGAACAGCAATGCAATTAGCTGTGGATCAATCCCCCCACACACTGCGTAAATCACAGACTAGCGTCCAGAGGCCCTGCAGTACTCCCCAAGGCCAGCCGCCAATCAGGGGCCTGTAGCCAGACCCAGCACAGGAGAGAGGTGGTCCAATGCACAGACAGGTGGTCCACTATGGTGGTCTTTCTCTCTTTCTCTCTCCCTCTCTCTCTCTCCCTCTCCTTTAAAGAGTCGTTTGGACCAAAAATCAGCTTGCTCCTTTTGCACTGGCGCTACAAGTCTAATGTATGTTTGCAAACCGCATAGATAAAGCTACTCATCTCAAACTATGTAGAGTAAATTTAAATACAGCTATAATTACTTTAAGAGACTAGCTTTGATAGGAAAGAGGCCATGAGTGACCATAACAGATGCAGAAAACACCAGCATCCAAAACAATACCTTTGTTGGCTTTGCTGGTAACCAGCTATGCTGGTTTTTCCAGCAAGTAGACTATGAAAAACACCAATGAGGGAATGAAAGAGCAACCAGCTCAGACTGGTCTTGTTTGGTTGTGAGTAATTTTTGCTTTCATATTGGTATTTCACACTTTGGAATGATAGCAATATCAAAGAGAATGCTGGATATCATAGTATAAACAGCTAAGCTGCACGTGATGCTTTCACTGGGCCAGGTGAGGGCCTTGTCTTGAATATAGCCATGCTGACTATTTTGGCTCTTTATTATGGCCTTATAGTTTGCATTTCATTAATTAATCCAGACGGCCCTCCCAGTCAGACTAACATGCCACTTGAAATGCTTATATCCTAGATTTGGTGGTATGTGCTCATGTCTGGGTCAAACTGAAATTCTCAATGTATTTTTGTAAACATTTACTAAATTCAGATTCCAAGTCCAGTGTAAATACAAACATTGGCATAACAGTGTAACACCAACATGAAGCAGAGGAGGGTGAGGCAGAGAAGTCTAGATATGGCCTTCTGAGGTTTAATCACACTGTGCATTAATCACACAATTTCTAGGTGTTCAAATAAATGAACATTTTTATACAAACTGAAATAGTAGTTGGAGATGGTTAAAATATGGTGCTGCAAATAAAAGACTAAAGTGTGGCATATCCTCTTTAACATTTTTTCAGGAAACAACCAGCAAGAGCGCCGCCTTTAGGAAGTACACAGACATAAGACAATCATCAAGTCCTAACCAGCAAGAGATGGACCTCTTGCAGACTTGACAGCCCAAAAAACCTTCTGTGTTGGTTTAAAGAACCATTAACACTCTTCTTATATGTTTAGAAATACATAACCAAAGATTCTTTGGCCTAGTAAGAACGGTAAATCATTAAATGGCTCATGAACTCTCCTGGTATTAATTAAAAGACTTTAAGTTGAGTCTTAGTCAAATCACAAATGCACTTCTTATAAAACATGTAAAACTCAGAGTATTCACATCTATGGTGTATTTATGGTGAGAATTCTGTGTAACGATAATGCTCTGAAACCAAACATTTATCCACACCACATTGGCACAAGTACACAGCTTGCTGGCTATGGCAAAAAATAAAAAATAAATAAAAATTGTCCAATGTAATTTTACATAATACATATATGTATATATAGTTTTACTAAGACATAAGACATGTAATCAGTAGTATCCAGCTGCAAATCATTCTGATTAAACTGAATGTAGTATGTATTTTTCTTAGTGATACAGAGAATGTGCATTTCATAAAGCAGGACTATCAGGACCTAAATCAGTGGAAACCGCCCACTTCGACCAGAGGAGGTGATTCGAGGACTTCCTCTCATTAGCTGATGCTTACTGAGAACTAGGGCTGTGCTGAGCTTGCTTCTAGACCCCTCACCCCTGCCTTAGTGAAGTGGAGCCGGAGGAACCAGACTCGGAGGGGTGGGGGGCACTGGGTAGGAGTAATTAGCTCCACCAGGTGCAACTCTGGGAGCACCAGTAACTGCTCCTCAAATTTATTATTTCCGTTGAGATTTCAGGGGATGCATTCCAGGTGCCCTAAATGAGCCCCCAGTGCACAGAGGCAAAAAAGACTCATTGTTCCTGAAACCTGAAGATACAGTTTGGATACAGCAAGACATCACTGCCCTTAACAGCATGAGAGAATCTCAGTCCAGTGGAACTGGATTTAGATATGAGATCATATATTAATATATCAAAGCAAGTCAAGCCATGGTTTTTCGCTAGGGTTGCAAATTTTGGCTTTAAAGCATAATACTATTTCAACTATTCTTTAAGTAGAAACGGGATATTTTACTATCATCAATAATTTTTTTATTCCTTATTTTATTGTATTGTACAATATGTTGATTTATTTGACTTTTTGTGTACTTTTAAATGGAACAACTAAAAAACTAAAAAGGTAATAAAAAAATATGCTTGATGTTATTTTCACCGCAAGTGGCATAAATACTGCTAATTTAGCAAATGCCAATTTGCTAGCGCTGTTTCAACATGTCAGTGATTTGACCGCTGTCTTAAGAACGTTTTTGGTCAAAGTGTGTTTGATTAGTTTGTGGGCAAGTGAGTGACCACATTTCAAATTCCGCCAAAAATGTCCCCACAAAAACAAACTCAACAAAATTTATGGTAGGGTTCTTTTTTTGTGGCAATGGTCTGGTGCCACACTTTCTTCCAGAATCTAGCACCCGCATCTTTAAGTTAAAACATTCAGAACACTTAAGCCATATTTGTCCAGCGCAGGTTGTCAGATAGCAGTCAGGGAAGACCAAAGCATGACACAGTCAAATATTTCACCATCTCTTAGCTTACTTGGTCTGCATGAATGTGGTAAGCTAAAATAGAGGAAACTGACCTCTGCTGTGGCCCTTTAGTAATGTGATATTGATCAAACAGTGATTCATTATTTGAATCATGTCACCACACTGATTACAATTGAATAAATAATTCATTAAATCATGACATCTCAACGTTCACCATCACTCGATTAATTCAAGGAACTGGCAAATAAGAATAATTCATGAAAATACACTGAATATGCATTTAAACAGACTTGGAATATGAAAAATATAAAATTTCAATGAAACCAAACTGATATTTTAATTTTATTGTTTTTAATCGTATTTCACATAACATCAGAACATGTAATTGAAAGGGACTATAATCGAGTCACTTACAACAAATGAATGCAGTTGAATCTGTACCTTCAAACCAATTTCATCACTGTATTTTTACACCCCTGAACCTTATGTGGTAAAAAAAAAGAAAAAAAAAGAAGCAGGACAGTGAAACCTCACCTTGATTTGGTCTCCACCATCTTCTGAAATTGGAATCTGTTAAAATATTTTACATAACATTTGCATCAGAAAGCTGTCCGGCTGCTCTGGCGACTACGCAGTACATTTAGCGTTTCATTCGATAAGAACAGTTCTGTTGCGTGTCCTGGGAAAATACACACAATAGCTAAACACTACATTTTTGTTCTGTTCAGAAAAAAAGTGCAGTGGTTGTGTTACCTGATAACCGATTATTAAACAAACAAACATTCAGTATCAAGATGATTTCTTATTTTATTTCTGGAAATAAGATGATCTGTGTCATTTAAAAATGACTGGTTTGCGATGCCTACACATTTAACTCCACTCAGTCCCGCGCTTCTCATCAGGACTGAAAATGTTAGGCACAGTCCACTTAGACTTGGTACTCCTGTCCAAAACCATTTTATGGTCCATTAAAGCCTTCATCACGAATTACTGCAACAGTTCCATCATCAGAGGCACTAAAACATACAGAACTGACTTACACTTTCTTAGTGAAGTTACAGTTTGCCCTGAGTCTGAGAGCTCCTTTGGCAGTTCCTGGCTGGGGCCTCAACCATTCCATTAATTTTAACGTCTCCACAATGAATTGAAACTTTAATACGAAATGACTGAGGCCAAACACTGAGGGCAAGCTGTCAACTTTGGTCAACTTTAGGAGCAGCTAGGTGATGTACACTGAGTCACCTTTGGTTTTCAACCATGTTTCACCACAACTATTGCGGATAAATATGATTCACACGCACAGAGCAAGTCTAAACGTGAGAATTTTTATGCACCTACAACTTTATGCTTATTACCTTCTGGTTCATTCAACTACCATTCCAAACTCTTGTAGTGGGAAACACACAAAAATAAATTCCTAAAAAAAACCTTAGTATTAAATTATGGGTCAATAAAACATTACAGCCTAAAAATTTAATGAGCTTGTTTGTTGTTTGCAATGAGGCCTATCAACATTACTGCTAGGCCAAAACTGCTTTGAAAGTGAGGCAGCATCACCTACTGGTTCTGCATCACCACAGCACCTGAGCTGAAAGAGTCTCACTGTTAGAATGTGGGGCTTATTTTTGCCTGGTATTAATTAAAGCAGAGAATGTGTTTTAGCAGCAGGTCCCCAGATGAGGAGAGAGGAAGAGAGGCCAGAATCTGCCATCGCTCTCTGTAATTAGGCTTCCCTGGTGCTATGTAGGGCGTGCCAGATTTCGCACTTCACCAGGAGGGAGGCGGGAGGAAGGAGTGGTTCCAAGAGAACTTTTTTCCTTCACTCCAGAGCCCACTAATTACCTCGTTACTGACCAATAAGACTGAACGCTCCTTCAGCTGACACCTCTGACCCATACCAGCCACTTCATCTATAGGACAGAGCACCACTAATAAGGAACAAGGAAGAACCCAGAGAGAGAGGGACAGGAAGAGAAATATAAAGCCCCAAGCAGCTTCTGTCACATTTCACATATGCAAATCTTGCACATTAAGCTTTACTCAGAGTTACATCAAGCTTGTACAGACAAAATACATGTAGACAATGCAATCGGAGTACGGCGGACCCCCAGAACCCCAACTGATCTGAAATATTGTAAAAGCTAATGGGTGAGACAGCTGACAACAGAGCATTAGTAGATGATTCTGTTCTTTCAAATATGTCACAGATGTGTCCTTGTTGGAGACGGTATTTTATTCTGCTGTATTTTTTTCAAAAGGCAGTAGAGATCAGAGGTTATTTCAACAGTGATTACATGTAGCAGCTAATACTTTTTCTCCAAAACAGCACAGTAAATAAGTATTGTAATGGAAAAAAAAAAAAAGTGTGTCCGGCAAGTCAATTCATTTTCAGTAAAGAAACACTTTAAAGCCTTGAAGCTCCCAGGAGATTCAGGCTTCCATTCCTCACTTCTGTAACTCAAGAACAAAACTCAGTGTTCATTGTTTTCCATGTAATTAATAAAAGCCTCAGGATGCTCCCCTACTAGGAGCCGCCATAGTGCAAAAAAACATAATTTCTGGGTGGTTGCATTCAAGTTCACTTTACAAAATTCCAAACAGCTGTCTGCTAAATAAAGGTCCCAAAGACATTTCCAGTTCCTCTCTATGCATAAGCAAAATAAGCGGAACCCCAAACCTAGGCAAGTATCCCCCTCTGTTGGTCAAAAATGCGTCAGTGCATGCAAACCTCTGATCTCAAGATTTGATTTTATAATGAATCTGCAAGAAATGGTCCAATGCATCACAAACTTTCTACACAATTTAATTTAATTTAATTATTTTGGAATGTAATTTTAAAAAAAGACAAGTATCAAAATAATAGGACAGGAAGAATATAATGATGTATTAATGGAACAGAATTTAGGCAATAAAACAATTCAAGAAGCCTTTAGCTCTTTTTGTTTGAAAATAGGCATTTTACCGAAATATGTGCACATACTTCACTAAATATTTTCACAACTGGTTATAATCAATTACAACATTCCAAAAACAGTGCAGTGGACCTACCAGCTTCAGCTGCATTCTAGGCCATTAGCCAATTTTAAACAAAACAAAACAAAAAAAAGGAAGGAGGGAGGGAGGGAAGGAGGGAGGTGGGGCAGCTGGTGTCCTATTGGTTCGGGAGTTGAGCAAGGTACCATCCCACACGCTGCTCCTCTGCCACCCCCTGCTTCACTTGGTGAATGGGTTAAATGCAGAGAAAGAATTTCACATTGTTCATACGGTACAGTACGGTACAGTACGGTACAGTACGGTGCTTTCACGCGTGACAATGGGGAGAAAAGAAAGAAAGAATATACAAGCTATTATTTGTAAACAACTGATATATTTTCAGCTCCAAGATTCATGTTCTGAAGACTTCATAGACAACTTTAACATTAGTATCTTCAGTCATAATTCTGATGCACAGTAGAGTAAGGTAACAGTTCTGTTAAAATAAACACTGCAGTAGTACATCACTCATCACAGAGGGTACTGCAGGCCTTCGGGTTCAAAGAACAGCAGCAGATGGTCAGCATCTCTTTCAAAGACTGCATCAACACATGACTCATAGCTTTGCAATCTGTTGCTGAGACCAGGAGAGCTGGAGCCCACAAAACGTCCATGTTCAGTTTATCTACAGCAAGCAAATAGACAGCAGAAGCATCTTCTAGATACAATGACTGTGCTCAGATGTACAAATTTAAAAAATGTAAGGACAGTAGGTGACATACATTTTCAGTGATCACAAGCCTTCGGTTTTATTTTCAGATTTATTATTCAGTACTGTCAGGATTGTCATATACTGGTCGAGTGAACAAACAACCACATCCACTATTTAATGCCACGAATCCGCTGTTTCCATGTTACTTACCATCACATTTGGTTATTAATAACTGAAAATTATGCAGGCTTAAAATCATGACATTTCCCTTTTAGTATGAATAATAATGTTTATTTAATTGCTTTTATTCTCTTATTTCATTATAGAAGCCTACACAACTATACAAAGAACAGGCCCCTTATAGTCATGTGTGAACACACCACAGCACAGCACACAGTGTGAACAATGTAAAATTCTTTCTCTCTATTTAATCCATTCATCAAGTGCAGCGCCCAGGGAGCTGTGTGTGTGGAAACGGTACCTTAGTGCTGCCACAAGCAGTCCTAGGACTCGAACCCATGACTTTCTGATCGCAGGGGCAACTCCCTAAACACCAGGCCACCTGCTGCCCCAAAAAAGATCATCCTTTGATGAGAATAATCTTAATCAGAGGATAAACTGATACAAGCGCCAATAAACAAATACTACTCAACTCTGCCCTATAAAGGTGCATTAGCACCAGTTATTTTTAAAGTAAAGATGGGCGCTCAGGGAGCACTGTGTGGGGACAGTACCTTTCTCAAGGGTACCTCAGTGATGACACTAGCAGTGTTGTGATTCGAGCCCACAACCTTCTGATTGCATGGGCAACTCCCTAAACACTAGGACAACAGTTGCCCCAAAAAGACAAAGGCTAACATACAACGTGTAAAGTGTCCAATCTGTCATACGTGAACACACCACAGCACACAAAATTCTTTCTCTGCATTTAACCCATACACCAAGAGAAGCAGTGGGCAGCCGGAAACACAGCACCTGGGGAGAAGTGCGGGGGCAGCACCTTGCTCAAGGGTACCACCAGCAGTCTTGGGATTCGAACTCACAACTATCTGATCGCAGGGCAAATGCCCTAACCACTAGGCCACCAGCTGCACCAAATAATGAAAGCAAAAAAAATGATTAAATGATTAAATCAGGTCATCGGTCTTACAAAAACAGAAAAACTAGAGCTAGAGAATTAATTTTTTTTTGCTTGTATTTTTATGCTCCCAAAAGAAAATCGTAAACTAAAGCAAGGCTTTTTTAAACTAAAGCAAGGCTTTTTTAAATGAGTGTGAATTGAAAAATTCTAGAATTGTGATTCTAGAATCATTTTATGTCAATTAAATGAGCTAGCTAAAACAGTCCTCAGCTTATCAGGCACAAATTATCAAGCAAATCCATGGAGAACATACGAGAACATAAATTTGTGTTCAAAATAAAGTGGCCCCCTAGAGTCACACATGAACACACCACAGCACAGCACAGTGTAAACAATGTGAAATTCTTTCTCTGTATTTAACCCATTCACCAATTGAAGCAGTGGGCTTCCACCAATGAGGGGCGCCCGGGGAGCAGTGTGTGGGGATGGTACCTTACAAGTGGTTTTGATTTAAAAGAAGATGGACACGGTGGGATTTTTTGTTTGCTTGTTTACTTTTATTTATTTCTCTGTAGTAGTAGACTAATATTTGACCCAAAGTGGCTGATATTAAAACTGAATCATCCACATCCGCAGATTAAAACGGTAAATTTTCCACTCTGTACATTATGTGATGTTATTTCTTGTACTGTATACACTAGTGTGACACACGTGCCGCACAGCTAATGGCAGTCCAGCAAAACTAAACTTGCAGAGTCTTGTTTGAGCTCTGCTGTTCCATGACATCACAGCCATGGGATGCTGTCAGGAAACTTGTGGAGGAAGAAGATAGTGAAGCCTACACTCTTATCTTGCTAAATTTCCAGTATGTTGCATGTAAATATCCTTTTCAGTACATGCATGAAATGTATCTAGAAAAAAATAGTTATTACCCAATTTAATCCTACTTTTTGGCATCTTCTTTTTAAAATGTATAGCATTATGTATGATGTGTATGACATTATTCTGCATTCTACACTTTCCCAAAGACGTAAAGTATGGGGAAAAAGTTTTTTTTTTTCCACAACCCAATCTGTAAAATAAGCAACCCCTCAAAGTGATGGACGATTGTGCTTGACGAGCAAGGCAAAACAGTGCATTACTATACCGTCACCAAGTGCTGCAAAGAATTCCAGTCTGTGTTTACAGAGTGCCTAACCAAGAGTAAATGCTTCAAGCTAAGATGGATGACAAGGAGCAGAAGTCCTCCAGCTGCCTCCCCTTCACTAGGCCCATTCTTACTGGCTCAGACAAGTGTCAATCAGCCAAAAAAAAGAGGCGGGCTTCTCTCTGCAGGTGGGTTTCTCATTACCAGCCAAACTCCAGGAGGTCGACAGCATAGGAGTCACATTACCAGGAGAGATTAACGAATCAGAGCATACGGCTCACATATCACATCCACACAGCATGGAGGGGTCTACCCCAGTGGTACAGCTGCAAAACGGTATTTGTCATCATAATATTAGCTTTTGCAATGCTATTGTACACAACTGCAACACTTAAAAAGGCCTGTAACAAATCACACCTTTTGTCCTTAAGAAAACAATCCAGACACATCACCCAACAAAATTTGTCAAAAATTCTTGTGTCCCATCTCTATCCACAGCATATTGAGTGCACATCATGTGAATTTAGTGTATAGTGGCAATTGGGTAAGAGACTTTAATTCACTTTGTTCTTTCCAATGACTTTCATAGAATGGCAGTAAAAAAATTCTCCTTACATCTTTATTGTGGGGCTACTGTGAACTTGTGGTTTGCATAAAGTATAATTATATTTGGATTTTTATTTGGAATGTTAATCTTTGATTGTTTATTTGAATGCTGCATATTAATCCCATCCAACTGTTAATATACATGTAGTTAAAGTATAATTTTTACTTTAATAAACACACACATGCACACAGTAACGCCTCGCTAGCCAGTGTAATCATGCCAAGACCTCTAGCTGTAGTTTAATGACTCTGGGCATGTGCTGTTTTGGATTAGACAGAAGATGCTTGTAGGATGACCCCAGTGTGACCCCTTTCAGCCTTAAAGTGACTCCAGGGAGAGAGTCCGGCCTTATCAAACCCAGTAAATTTCAAACTGCCAACAAGAGCTCCAGCTGCGTAACCACCTGCACTGCAATTAAACTAACAATGCAAGTAGGGAACTGGAAAAGGATTCAGCAACAGAAAGGACCAGTTCTTCTCAAGGATCATCCACAACCTATCTAGACAATGTAGGAAGTGTGATACACGCAGTGACGAATGACAACATGAAGAATGAAGTTTGCTTACTTTTACATCACATTTTGGCAAGACAGCCCGAAACAACACGTGTCCCAGATAAGGTGTGACTTATTATTAAAAATGACTATGAGCCACGCTTATACAAGATGTAAGAATGTGGACAGCAAAAATGAAAGCGGGTGGAAAAAAACCCCAATATAATCCAGTTTGACATTTTGTGTGAAAAGAGTGATCCACACTGTGATGAACATTTTTTACAGATTTGGATTTTATAATTATTCATTTTAAAATACATAAGCTAATTGGTGGACTAATGGCAATCTATCTACATCACCTTTCACTTTGATTCAATAAAATATCATTGGTGCGGGATGAACAAAGTGTTTTTCATTAGATAATTGATAACGTTTTCTTTTTGGTGCCCATACAACATCAGAACACATCCCAATGCTCACAAATCTTATTTAAAAATCGCAGTGTAATAAAGTATAGTGATAATATATTGCAGGGCCTCTAGTGACTCCCACCCATAATAAAAACTGACCTAACCCCCGAGTTGTTATCGACAATAATGCATCAAGCCACCACGTCTGAATTACATATCCCCATCAGCTTGTCTCCATAGCAACACTTTGATGTGCGTTATTACTTCAAACACAACTGCGTTATTACTTCTTGTGTACACAGTTTTGGGAAGAACCTTTTCTATTCCTGTATGACTGTACCCCAGTGCACAAAGCAAGATCCATGAAGACACAGCTGCAGAGGGTGTCCCAACTCCAAATTAAAGTCTATGTATTTGAATGCAATGCAATTACAGTCCTCGTTAGTATAATGATCAGGCGTCCCAATACTTTTGTCCAAGTAGTGTGCATGCAAGAAGCTGTTCACTTCCAGCTCTGAACTCCACCTCTATATTAGCTAACGGAGCTACAGCCTAGCCGGTTAGCTACTTCCTAAACTTTTGTAGGACGCTAAAATTGCGCCTCACCGTCAAATTACGCACGCGTTCCTGGCTTAAATCAGAATATTACGCATGGGTAATTGTGGTGTGAGCGCCAGGACTGCTGAGAAACAGCAATGCCTGCTGCCGCTGCTACAATGTGCAAACCCAGGCCTAATGTAGCGCTAATGTAGCACAGGGCGCAAGCCTCTGCACCAAAACAGCGGCAGATCCGGTGTGCATGACTGGAAACAGAGACATTACTCTATCATGCAATGGGAACGAAGAGGAAAGAAGATGAATAGGTATGAAAAGGGAGCATTGGTGTTAGGGACACCACACCCAGCCACGGAGCGGCTGCAGCCGGAACGCGCAGCAGGAGGAGGCGCAGCCGGACGCGCAGTCTCCAGCCCGTGCAGGGCGGCCTTGGCCGAGTGTCGGAGCACCTACCGATGTGACTGTCCTCGATGTGCACGATGAGCTCGGACAGGCTCTCGAAGTGCAGCCCGCAGCCTCCGAACCGGCAGGTGTTGGAGAAGAAGGAGGCGGCCGCGATGCCCGTCATGGTCTTCGCTACATTGAACGGGGGCGAACGGAAAGGAGCTGGAGCTGGCACGTACACACACACACACACACACACACACACACACACACACACACACTCGCTCGCTCACACTCACACACCGGCAGCCAGACAGCAGCGGCAGCAGCTGGAGCAGCAGGGAAAGAGCCAGACCAGCGGACCGGGCCGGACCGGGGGAGGGTCCCTCAGCAAGGCCCGTTGACGTCACGCCTACCTGACCTGACGCTAATGGTGAATGAGGGGTTCAGTCGTCCGGGATTGAGATTTCGTGCTTTGTGCGTGTTTTTTTTAACACAGTGCAGAAATCCAAGCTGCTTGAATTGTTAGTGGTAAAAAAAGTATTTGACTTGTTAAAAAATAATTGACTTGTTAAAATTGAACTTTTACTTGTATGTAAAAAAAGACGTTTGGATTTTCCACGATTCATTTTAATAGAAGGGACAGTGTTTTTCCTAGAATCAATTAAATTGCTTATAAGAAAACAATTAATTTGTGTAGTTCAATATGTCATCATTTCATTTGTGAATATTGAATTTCCACGTGCTGATCTGCCTAAAGGGCTGAGAGGTAATGGCATGAGTGTGTGAATAAGTGTCATTGATATAAACAGGAACAGGTGTGTGAGGAGAGCCTGAATGAGTGAAAACACCAGTCTTTGGAGGGAGGGAGGGAGGGAGAATGAGTGAATGAAAAAGACAGTGAGTGAGCGTGTGAGTGAAAGGTGAGCGAGTGAAAAAGAGTGAGGGAGAGACAATGCGAGTGAGTGAAAAAGAGTCTTGGCGGGAGGGAGTAAGGGGAAATTAGAGTGAGTGAGTGAGTGAAAAAGTGAGGGAGGGAGTGTGTGAGTGAGTGAAAAGGAGTGAGGGAGAGAGGGGAAATGAGAGTGGGTGAGTGAAAGGAGTGAGTGAGTGAGTGAAAAGAGTGAGAGATGGAGTGAGTGAGTGAAAAGAGTGAGGGATGGAGCATGTGAGTGAGTGAAAAAAAGTGAGTGAGGGAGTGAGGGAGTGAAAAAGAGGGATGGACTGTGAGTGAGTGAGTGAAAAAGACTGAATGAGGGAGTGAAAAAGAGATGGGTAGAGTGTGAGGGAGTGTAAAAGAGTGAGGGAAGGAGGGAGTGAAGTAGTGAAAAAGATGGATGTAGTGTGAGGGAGTGTGAAAGAGTGAGTGAGGGAGGGAGAGAGTAAGGGGAAATGAGAGTGAATGAGTGAAAAAGAGTGGGTGAGTGAAAAGGAGTGAGGGATGGAGGGAGGGAGTGAATGAGTGAAAGAGAGAGTGAGGGAGGGTGTGAGTGAGTGCAGTGATGCTTTGGGCAGTAAACCAGTAACCAGGAGGAGTGAATGCGTAAATGTTTGAATTTGTTGGGACTTTATAATCATAACCTCAGTTACATAGAAGGATTATTAACATGTACCTCTAGTGATCTGATTAACACATGATCTAAATCTATAAAACTATTTGTACACTATAAACTGAAAGGGGTACATTCTGTAGCAACTAAGGTAGGCTTTAGTGGGTGGGTGCTGTATGTCAGGTCAGAGGTTAATGTCAGAATAAGTCTTGGCTGTAAATTATGTTAAGTTTCGGTTTTTTTGGTTAGAAACTGGTAAAGTTTTATTTTTGGGATTACGTTTTAATTTATTCTTAAAATCGGCCACCTTCAGTTTATACAGAAGTAGAAGCGTGAAAAGAACATTTTTTATTTCTGTGACTGTTACGTTAGGAAGGCACACTAATCTAAGAAACTAGTGTGTTTATACAGTACTGTACAAAAGTAACTCAAATGTATTAGTCTTGATAAACTAGTATTATTATAGTCTGTTAGCTTGAGCATTGAGTCTTCTTCTCTAGACAGCACAGTAGTTATTACACAGTACCTGGTTCGGCTAATCAGTACTTCACTAAGTTATTGATCGTGACGTAATCAAGTGTGCTGGTTGTGGAGTTTGAAAATTCCAAGTAGTGACTGTGGTGCATTACAATCAGACTCTGTTCTGTTTACCATCTCATGAGGTATAATAAGCTTTTCTGAAAACAACGCATTGTTATTACATCTAATTGTATCAGTGTTTATTTGTATTGATACACTTGCTATCCAGATAAATAGTTTTAAATGATCTTCTCTGAGGCTTATGCAATGAATGAGTTACAGATGGCCATTGCAATCTCTCAAGTTTCGTCTGAGATTCAAAATAAAATGTTGTGTAGTCCTGTACTTTAGCCGCATGGTGGCAGTGTGTGATATAAAAACTAAATAAGCAGTTTCCACACAGTACTTCAGTTAAATGCCTCAACTCAGTTGATAAAACTCAGCTAAGTGCAGTAAGACTACCATAAACAAAATAAGACTAGATATCTTTAGACTTGATAACTACACACTCTATGTTTTGTTGAATGCTTTTATTACAGGACTAACCTGTCCATCACTCATGTAACAGTGAACCACAGATATCAGACACTGATGTTTCATCTCACACCTACATTTACTTATATCCACATACTGAAAAGCACCTCCACAGTTTATGTAACTTCGTAGGTAAATCTATTTTCAGGTATTTATAATTAAACCTGATACAGTTTTACACATAAATAAGTCCGGATATTTCCAAGATTTAAAATGTTTGGACCCTGTGTTGTACACTCACTGCAAATTTGCAGTTTCAAAGACAAAGTCAGGAAAATAATATGTTAAAAAATAATACACAGTTGAGTTATTGTACAACAATGCCTGCTGTATTAAAAGGCATTTTGTAACTGTGCACCTTTAAGTGCATAAAAGTGTTCTTTAAGTGCATAAAATGAGCAATGAGTAAACATACATTCAAGTGGAAGGTTCTTTGGGGAACCAAAAGTGCATCTTAAATGGCATCTGACTGATAGAAGGTAAAAGTACACAGTGGAAGGTGGAGACTACTTACTACACTCTTTAAAAACCAAAAGTGCCAAAAAGGGTGAGATGACATAGAAGATCCACTTTTGGTTCCTCAAATAACTTTTCACTTGAGTGTTTTTTTTTTTTACTTTAATTAATTGTATATTGTAAGCTACCAAATACCCAACGCTTATTTGGCAACTTAATTTTTAAAAGTGTACAACTCGTTTAGATGGATTTTATCTGATAGATCAGTCCCATTGTCCGATGCCAGTTATGGGTTCAGTTCTCAGAAAGTCTCTTTTCTTGTTCACATCCATATAGTTTACTACAACCCCCACCCTCCTAACTCATACACACACTCCTCCTCTGTTTTTCCATTATTTCCTGTTCACGTTTGTTGGCACAACTCAGTGCTGGTGTAGTGCCCGGGTGGTGTGTAATGGGGACCTTGCTGGGTTGGGCCTAATTCAGGCACCACAGAGGGCCCCAACTCAGCTCAATGCAATACAGCCACCCCCCCCCCCCCCCCGACCCACCAGCTTTTTCCAGCAGTGCTGCAGCACGCTGTGGGACATGCCTATGAAAGCATTACCTCACTAGCTCACTCGTGGCTTTGAGATGCTCCAGAGCGCCAGCGCAGCCTCCTCCAGTCCCATCTCCCTTAGCGTTACTGATGCCGCATCTGGCTAACACTAAAAAACGCCTCAAATCACAAAGAAATGTTCCTTCACTTAATATATGCTTGAGAAATTAAGATGAGGTAAAAAGTGCTGTTTATTAGTGTGTGTGTGTCTGTCAATTTGGTGAATGGTTTTACAATAATGGCATTTAGCATTTCTCATCCTAGAGTTTATTGTTTAATACAGGGTCATAAGCAATGATGTTAATAAGGCTCTCAATAGAGCTCGCATTACTGTACTGTTGAAATACTATAGAGCACTGCATTTATGCAGCAGCTTTATGAAAAAAGCATGTAGTTGCACATGTCTCTGCTGTTTTAGATAAGTAGTTTGAACTTTTCCAGAAGAAAAGGACCATGCAAATGTAAATGATCTGTTCACTTCATTTCCCATTAAAAATATGCAAGTTAATGAAACTGCCAAGCCCTGGTTGACATAAAGTTATGTGCTCTATGACATGTCCATAAGTATCCAGGCTCCCCCACAAATTAGTAAATGTAACTGCTAGAATGTGCATCCATTGCTGCTACGGGTGTTTAATTGTGCACATACTGTTTGCATGATCTGAAAAGCATGGGATGCTCTGGAGAAGCCACACATGAACCTAAGGTCTTTATATCCAGCGCTGCTTGTGTGCTAGAGAGGATTAAACCCTCCCAGCATCAGGAGGCAAAACAATGATTGGTAATGCATTCCCTGAAGTGATGGAGTGCTATCCAGTACTTTTGGGCTGATTTGGCGATGTGTTTGTGGCCCAGAACCAAATGTTTAACATCAGTCTGTGGCCTCAATAAAGCTCCTGTGTTTTTAAACATTTAGAGTAAAACCTTCTCAGCAGACAAGAGACTTTGACTTTGACTTTGAATTACTGTGCCTGCCTGATATTTTGTAGTTCTCCCTCCTATCACCATAATAACTCACACTCATCGATGCTCGCAGCAGATCCTCTCGGTACTGTAAGTGGCACGGTGGGGCCTCCGAGGATTGGACCAGTTTGGTCAGTATATCCCACAGATGCTCAATTGAAATAAGATCTGGGAAAATTGGAGGTCAAGTCAACACCTTGAGTGCTTTGTCATGTTCCTCAAATCATGGCTGAACTATTTCTGCAATGTGGCAGGGCACATTATTCTGCTGAAAGAGGCCACTGCCACTAGGGAATACCAAGAAGAGCTGCATTTGGTGAACTGTGTCTAATTAATTTCCACATAAATACTAGAACCTTAAGAAGAAATCCCTTAAACCGCTCGGCCATCCTGAAACTTTGACGAGTTTCCTGGCATCCTGAAACATCCTGGGCACTCTGATGAGTTTGCAGCTACAATGCCCGACACACAAACAAATTGTGGTGCACTGTATGTTCTGACACCTTTCTATTACAGCTAGCATTAAGACCCATGACCCTGTTGCAGATGCACAGATTGTTTTTTCATGGATGACTTTCAGCAGAGAATATTAGCTGCATACTGTGAACACCCAACAAGACCTGTCATAGCTGTTAAGATCTATGTCTAAAGAAAACTGTTTTCAAACTTTAACAGTGTTTTCATACTTTTTTATTTCATTAAATCAAGAATGATATGATAAAGTGCTCATATAACATATACTATCACTGAAGGCTACTGCTTTATTTACTGAATTGCCTTTACTTCTTTAACCTTTTAGCAATTGGCCAAATGTTCATTTTTAAATGAACTCTTTTATCCATACATCCCACACCACTACTCCTCATTCTTCATTCTGTACACGCTACTGCATAAATATTAGTGAGGTTAAGTAAGAGTGTCAGTTTGAGTAGTCTAATAAAATCCCTGAGTAATGAGTGTTCTCATTCAGCTCTGTGTTCTCTTTAGCATATCAGCCATAATCTGCCCGGCGGCCGCCACAGGAGCTTGTGCTGAGCTGAAGGATAGCAGGAAGACATTGGGTTTAGATCCTGGACATGTTAAAGAGGTCCACGGGTGCAATCCGATCTTTCAGCGCAGCCAAAAGCAAATGCTCAGACCCCATTAAGAACTTAAATGACTTCATAATGTTCATGCACACAACCATTACACACACTGGTCCCGCTTCTCTGGCAGTGTGGAAGCTTCCATGCCCCGACTACGGTAAACACTCATACTTCAACCTCTCTGGCCACCAATGTTGTCAGTCTTTATTCTGCGTGCTCCAAGCCTGTCTGTATAATATTGTTCCACACTTCATGACCTTTCACAGTGGTAATGACCTGCTGGTGGTAGTCTGGTTGGACATGGGCCTTTTTATAAGCACCAGCTAATAATACACTTTCAAGATCATGTTCGCGTTGGAAAAACTAGACCTGAGATTTTGTTTTGGCTAAGAATTGTTTACTTATGGAATGTCAAGTCACATGGAATTTGAGCTTGTTCAAATGCAGTTGGTGTCTACCTTAAAGGGGCGTTAGTGCATTGGTCTCACCATTTTGCAACAGTTTATGTAGACAGAATAAGAGTTCAGATTTTTTTAAATTTCTCTCAGCAAAGCCTGAAGTGGAACCTCCATTTCCTCCAAACTGTCTTTGCCTGCCTTGTGATGTACCATGGAGAACAGGCGTGCAATATTACATAAAACTTTATTCTTCAAGATTTCCATCCCTGAGGCATTTCAAGACATGGAAATAAGTTGACAGAGCGTGAGTGGAACATTCCGTTAACAAGATCAGACAGACTGACGGACTATACTGAACTCACTCTCTGTTGAAAACACAGAGAAATTAAGTATGAGGTTTAGTTTTGTATATATTTAGATGTATTTTTATTATATTTAAATATTAGTATTTTTTTGTGCCTTAGTATTGTGATGAGCCTAATGTGATGAACTAGCAAGATGAAGACCATGAAAATCAGCCCAGACTCAATAAGCCTATCGCAGAATATTTTGTCCTTTTTTCAGTGAGCTTCACTAACCTCTCCTGTGCATTAGAGACAAAATTCTCTAAAGTGTGGGGTCACTGACCCAACACTGACTGTGCACTTATGCCACTTATCGCACAGCTCTCCCGCCAAATGATGTTTGGATCGGTGGGGGAAATATATAGACCATAAAGGCACAAAAGACTGTCATAAAGCTTTGATTAAGGCCCGGGTTAAAAGACAGAGGCAGAGGAGGAGGCTGAGTTATGGCATTGGATGGGACCGCTGTTATTGTTCCCGTGACGGGGCTCTTAGCGCGGACGGCTCGCTGTAAACAGCCCCTCTCCCCAAGAGCAGACGGTCATTAATTGCTGCAGCCGTCCCAGACTCCTCCGGCGAACCTCCAGCCTCAGAAATCACCGCGCTGCCACCAGCAGAGCCACTAAAGTGCTAAAGGGCCGTGACTCCGTCTCCTGCCTCCTGGGTGGGCCTCTTCTTCATTTTTACCTGCAAATGACTGCCATGTCAATTTAATGGTCATGATGAGCCACATGCCCATCTCCCTCACTCTAACGTGGTGTGGTATATTCTCCTCAAATTAAAGTAAAGTGAACATTATGACACTGCAGTAGATACAGCTTATAAGACTCAAATTATCAAGCAAATCCATGGATAACACTGAAGAACACAAATTTGTATTCAAAGTAAAGTAAAGCGGCCCCTTATTGCCCCGTGTGAACACAGCACAGCACAGCACACAGTGTAAACAATGTGAAATTCTTTCTCTGCATTTCACCCATTCACCAAGTGAAGTAGTGGGCTGCCACCAATGAGAGGGGCCCCGGGAACAGTGTGTGGGGACGGTACCTTGCTCAAGGGTACCTCAGTGGTGTCATTTGCAGTCCAGGGATTCGAATCCACAATCTTCTGATCCCAGGGCAAACTCTCTAGCTACTAGGCCACCAGCTGCCCCAAAATAGTGACATATGATGTTTATAGTTTTTAAGCTGCTCATAGCACCACCCCTCATTCATTGCTCGGAATTTGAATGCTAAAAACTGAGCTGCATTATTCCGCCTAAGCAGTATTATCTCTTAACCTTGCGCAGACCATACCTGTGCCAGTGAAAAAGGGCTTTAGACTGGTTTTTTTACATGATCAGGTTACAGCGGTATCACTGTTTCGGTGACCTTCCAGATCAGTATCAAAACTTGCTATATTACTTTACCTGAAGGCACAACTGATATTTAGATCATTGTGAAATATGAATTAGGTGTGAAATGTATTTAATTGATCAACCTTAATACCTACCATCAACTATTTTAACTGCCAAATTCATTACTATTCAAATAAGTGTAAAATATATTGTTAATATGGTGTTAGAACTTTTTTTACTTTAGATTTTGAACTAATTTAACACCCAGGAGTATGTTAACAGAATCTGTTTTACTTTTAAATTTCAAAGAATGAAAAAAATTGTCCCTCTCTTACTATATTTTTAATGTAATACACCAGTTTGTTTTGCACCGTACACCTTTAGATTTATATAAATACTTACAGTATATTCTGAGACATAAGACAATTCTGTTATAATGGTGTAATTAAATATTCTTTAACTGATCTTTATAAACTTGTGACAGCGATGATTGGATTATCACACTCTATTGTGAGTGTGTATGGGCGTTGAACAGCATTTTGCTGAACAGCATGTTGCCCATAATGAGCTTCCATAGACTCTAAAAACACTTCTTTAGAAATAGGGAACTGAGGTCTGCTGTGATGTTAGCTGCATCATATTACGTCTGCTTGGAAATGATCTCCGGACATAGAAGTCACAGCTTTGATTCTGTAACACCATCTTCTAAATCCAACACTTGCGGGCAGACATAATCCTGCCAATAATTTATTTACCCCCTGGCACTTCCATTATTTAGTATGAACTGAGACACTTGTGAGCCTGGCACAATTAGTCACGTTGGCCTGTTGACCCTGGGACAAAACCAAAAAAAGCTCTGAGTACATATGTGTGTGTGTGTGTGTGTGTGTGTGTATGTGTGTGTGTGTGTGTGTATGTGTGTGCATATTTGTGTAAATTTTACTGAAGTGCTAATGTTGGTTACATTAGTTTGCCCAATAGCTAGAAATAGCTAGAAATATGGACTTACTGGACACTTTATTGGAGACCCTCGTACAGTCTGTCCACACTGCTCCTCTACGAATCCATCCATCTTTCATTAATAGTCAGTTTTTAATCTTGGCAGGATATTTTTGGGTGGTGGACCATTCTCAACCTAAAAGTGACAAAAATGTGTGAAAACCTCAACACTGTGCATGACACGCTTGTTATAATAGTCCACCGCCCAAATGATATCTGATCAAAAGCAGGCCTTAGGTTAGAAACTGCCTTGTGATGAAGTAGATACAACATGACAAATTATGCACAGTATAACAACAGATATATAACGGGCCTCTGTACAACTGCATACCTATATAGTGGACCAAAATGCTAGAAGGACCTGTGATGGCCAGTGATTGTAAATAACACAGGTCAACAGATCAAAATCACCAGAGATAAGTTTATGTGGGTTTTGTAGTGTTTTTCATGCTGATTTCAAATCTGTGTTTAGTTTTTCCCGCACGTAC
>JBBJLS010000006.1:8833666-8844261 GCA_037577275.1 Bryconaethiops microstoma
ACGATGCACAAGCTGTAGATTTAATAACTTTACAGATTATATATATAGATACATATATATATATATATATATATATAACTTTTCTCCCAGCAAAGTTTATTGTGGTCCCTGCATCTTTTGAAAAAAATCTTTTGTATTTCTACTGGAATTTCCCCAGGATTCCTATGAGAGTCTCATAGTAAATTTGGAGAATTATTATAGTTTATTATAGTTTAATGTAGTACTCTACAGGTTACTATAAGACTATATATAATGGTAAACAGTAAAGGTAATTGTCTTTATGACAAAGCTGTGCCCGGAAAGACTGTAGCTATACAAAGTAATGATAAGCATTTACTTTTTAACGAGTTTGAGTGTCTCCCCTGGTTTGAGTATCTCCCCCGGTGTTTTTGAGCACCAGCAGTCAATTAGAATCAGTTTTAAAGTTCAGCTCAACTAGATGATTCTGATTGGGAGTCCTTTTGATCAATTGTGTGCATGTATATACTGTATACCCAGGCAGAATCAATCAAAATTACAGAATCAGAGAGAGTATATGTGCAAAACTTCGGCAAATTAGAAAATTAAAACCTATTTACCTGACCGGTATATGCTTTTAAAGGCTAATATATCAATACATACAAATAATAGTAATAGAGTAAATACTGATTTTATGTATGTCTATATGTTTTGCTTAATCATTCCCAGACCTCTCCTCACGGAAGCCCAGTATTGCATTGTAGTTCTTATTAAATACCTCAGAAACCTGGTTCGGCTCAATCGATCATTCACTAGATTAAATTAGGTGAGCTGCTGATGGAATTTCACAAAGGCAAAATGGCTGGAGGAATCGAGGTGAAATCTGGAACCAAATCTGTGTTCTTCTAACCACCTCACAAAATGTCAAGTGCGTTTTACAAACAAAATATATTTTGATATTATTTAGTTCTTTCTTGTTTGTTTGTATTTATCCTAATGTAATATGTGTGTATTTGCTGTAAATGGCTTTAAAGACTTTGTACAGGTGCTTAAGGCTCTTGCTCTCTCTCTCTCTCTCTCTCTCTCTCTCTCTCTGTCTCTCTCTCTCTACATATATATGTATATATGTCTATAAATGAGACTGAATCTGAATCATTATATTGTCTTTTTTCCTCTTTTGCCGTATGAGAGTGGTAGATTTGTGACTGTTTGCCTGATATGTGGTAGGTTTAATCCTTCGCTCTGACATTGCTCCCGGGTCCCTTTTGACTGAAAACATTTCTTGTTGCTTGCTGTCCTGCGAGAGTCTTATAACCCAGCTTGAAGCCAGCCAGCTGTGAGTGTTGCTGCTTCCTCCTCCCTCCCTCTGCTCCTCCCACTCTCCAATAGCACCGCCCACGTTCCACGAAGCCCCGCCTCTCTGAGCGGACCGCAATGATTTAGAAGTTCAGGAATCCCACGTGACGTCAGCGGAGGGTGATGTAATGCTTCTCTAAATAGCTCGTATTGTAATCTCTCCTCAGTCCAACGTGGTTCCTTCAGAAAGGGCGCTGCATCTTCCCTGCACTTCTGTGGTAAGTCTGCTGGATTTCAGACGCGTAGGCAAAATAACAAAAACTACTAAAAGATACAAACAAACAACGACAACAACTTATAGGTCGCGTGAACTTGTTTGGAGACGATGGCTGGAACTCAGACGCGTGACAAGTTGCTTTTGTGCTCCGCGCGCAACGAGTGTGCACTCAGTTCTGAACGTGTGTGTGGAAGTTGGCTGCACGTTACAGGTTCGTCCGTGTGTGTGTGTGTTTGTGTTTGTGTTTGCCTGATGGGACAGCAGCTGTTGCGGTAAAAGTTCCCTGCTGAAGCTGTCACGCGCTTTGCTGAGTTCTCGTGCTCTGCGTGCCTGCATGTGCGTGTGTGTATGTAGGTGTGTGTGTGATTGTGTTTGTGTCTGTCCCGGACTGAGCGTGACAGCAGGGCTGCATTGTGTCCCGTGGAGACACATGCAACCGGTGCGTGGGACGTGGGCTCCTTCATCCACATGTACGCGCTTCACTGCCCCCCGAAAAGAGCTTTAACATTAAACACGCGCTTTCTGCCCACCCGAAAGCAAAAACAGGCGCCACAGTGACAGCAGCCCTGCAGACCCCCGTCCCACGGCTCCCCCCCTCTCTCCAGCGTCCCAGACAGAGCTCAGATTCACTGCAGGACACCCTCGTGCTCTCTTTCCTTCTTTCTCTCTTTATTTCTTTTTTTCGTAGTAAAAGCACGGCTCCGAGCTGGAGCATTACGTCATGCTGCAGGCCAGTCCGCACGTTTGATTAAGCGCCGAGATCCTGAAAGATTCAGGGGCTTTAGTGCTGACCAAGCACACTGGGGGGATTAAAAAGCCCACAGCCTTAAACCACGTCTAATCTACAGCAACCGAGTCTCAGTAATGACATCTAGTCTCGGCCGTGTGAACAAATGTAAGTATCTAAGCAACTAATTAGTGCTATTAACACTCCTAGTCTTCAGAAACAGGTGGAGTAGGAGTAGTAATGATGATGATAATAATAAAATATTAATAATAATAATAAAAACACTACTACTTACAATAATAACAACAACAACAACAACAATAATAATAATAACAACACTAATTCTACTACTAATATTAATAATAACTATATTGTTGTTTCTGTTATTGTTATTATTATTATTATTATTAGTAGTAGTAGTAGTACTTTAACAAAAGTATCTGTACATCTCAATTATTAAATATAAAATCTGTAATATTTTGTGTGTTGGTAATGGGATATATGCCTTTGTGAACAATTGCAGTAATGTATTTGCTTTAAAGATATCAAAATAGTAGTTGATTCTAAAATAAATGATGTTTTTTGTGTGTGATTTCATCGTAAGTAATTGATGTCATCTTAAAGTAAGATGTTTCTGGCTCGGTTGGATCATTATATCAGCCATAAGTATTACTACCACGCCAATCAAAATCTCTCTTTCTAAACTGAAGCCTTCTGAGGGACAAATTGAAACAAAACAGGACCTGTCTGTTCTGTATGTTGTAACTGAGTTGGAAGTGTAACTGCCCTCGGCAAGAGAAGCGCGACATCCTTCAGTGTAATCACAGCAGCCGAGTGCAACTCTCACACATCCTCCTTCCAGCGTCGGCTTAAAACTTTTCTCAGTTTTATGCGGTTGTTTTGAAGTGACATGCTGTCAGTGTTCACAGCAGTGAACTAAAGACTGCCCTGTTTGTATTGAAAGTGGACGCACGGTGCGTGATACTGGGTCCAGTCTTAGAAATGAGTTTGCCGTATTTCTCGAAGTTCATGTCTGAGAAGGTGCTGTGATTGGCAGTGGTTGAAGGTTGCCTTCGTGGGGCCCCTTCACCTGTTCATTATGAGGGGTTCATGACATTCGGTGCGTTGTCTATGTGAGGCTTATTCCTCGCCTCAGGGCCTTCGCTGATCCAACCTTGAACTTGTGCTGTCAAGGGCCCAGGGATCAGTGTGTGTGTGTGTTTGGGGGACTTGAATTGCAGCACAAGTTTGTGCTTGCCATAACCTCCACTCGCCTCCTCCCTTGCCATACTGTTTAAATTCTTTGCCGAAGCTGGAGACATGAGTTCCTGATGAAACTGTACTCCGCTCCCCTAACCCTCATGCGCTAAAACACATCGGGACCCACTTATTGCGAAATGTAACCGAATTTCCTCTGCTAAATGAAAACATATCGCAGAAAGAAAAGTCAAGTGCCCCCTCTTACTCTAAAGATTGCAGTCGAGCAGCCAGCAGCTGGACATCACTCGCAAATCCACATGCACTGTCTTCACTCTTAAAAATAAAGTTTCCTAGATGATTCTTGGCTTGGATGTAAGGCTCTGGGATAAAAATACAATATCTGGCCTTGAACCATTACGTTATGTGGTCTTTAAAAAAGTTTTTCACACTCTTACATCCCATTCTCCTTCTAATACAGTCTTATTAGGTCATTGCATGTTAAAAAATAGACTAGTAGTGATGTAAATGTTTCAGGAATTAAGCATCATTTGTACAAATCATAGTTTCTGTGTATTTTCATGCTTGTTTAAGTTCTCATTTGTTTAAGTTCTCATCTTGTTTGCATCTCTGTCCATGATTTGCTCCGAAAACATAAAAGCACTGTTACTCACACCCACAAAAATGGTCCTTGAAGAGCTTTCCACCGAGAGGTTCTTTAGGGAACCGAAGCTGGCTCTTTGACCATAGAACCTCTCAAGGCAACTCCCTTTTCAGTGACTTTATTTTTAAGAGTGTTGAGTGTGTGAAAGATGCGGCCGAGAAATGGGAACAAGCTAATTCGTTTTGGAGGCCGTATAAAATCAACAAGGCACACAATCATACCCCAGCCTGAACAGCTGTGATGACAGGCTTTGGAGTGTATGTGGGACGTGCTGGGTTTGTGGTCACACACACGAGAGCATGCACTGGGTGTGAGGAGAGTATGTGTGGCGTGGATCGGAACGGTCTGATCAGGTTGCACTATGAGTTCTGCTGTTTGAATTAGGCCTGCCATGATATGTCAGCACCAGAATAACCAGCAAAGGCTCCTTTACGTCACCTTTGAAGGCTCTGAAACTCATGATAGGGTATATGTGTGTGTCTGTGTGCGTCTATGTGAAATCAAGCTTTGTTGATTTTCTAAGAGAAATTATACATATACCCTCTCCCCCTACAGGTAACAAACGAAAATGTGCAATTTTTCTGCTAAGTATAAAGCACAATTTATGTTTATTTGCTGAATTAAACAAATAAAAAAGAAACATCTGATGCAGCATAACTTTTGCACAGGCCATATTTTAACATGAGCCTCATGATTAATTCATCAGTCAGTTTATCAAACTGTCTGAGTCTAAAATTTCCAAGGTTACTAGACCAGGGTGCCTGACTGACCTTAACCTTTCAAGATTTTTGTAAGAGCACATTTTTTTAGAGTTATTATTAAGTTATAGAGGTGAGGGGTGGCTGAACCTGTTGATGAGTTCATTAAGGTGAAGAGGTTAAATTATGTACAGGTTTGAGTGAAAGAACTGTAATGGGTGAATCTGTACATACAGATGTATGGGCAAGTGTATAATAGACTGGTGGAGCACCAAAAGGCTGTTTCAAAGAATGGCAAGACAGAGGTTCAGGCTGAAGGCGAGAGCAGACAAAGAAAGATGTAGAGAGCAAAAGAGAAAATTCTTATTGTTGGACTCTGTCAGAGGCACCCTGTCCAGACCAGACCAATATGTCCCAGAAGGCTGCATGGTGGGGCCCGGCTGGTAGGGTTCTGCCCAAAGGCCTGTCAGTAAGGAAAAACTGTTCTGGCTAGCATAATGCCAAATTTGAATGTTTTGACTGCACGAGAGGAAACAGTTGGCTAGACCGATCGGGGGGAAAAAATGGCATGCAAATTGTGTATGAAAGCGTTCATGCAGCAGAAGCCGTGTGTGTCTCCAGAGAGAGCTAACCTGAAGAGGGCTCTATGTGCCTACTTTTTCATCTTTAAAAGTTCCTAACATGTTTATTTTCCACATGTTTGGAAAGAGAAGTGTTTGTAAGCCGTCTAACCAGAGTGTCAAACATCTGTAGCCCATGGCCATTAGTCTGGTTTCACTGTTGTATATGGACTTGAGTCTGGCTTTCATGCGCTATTAAGACGGCTGCTCATTAGGCTGTAGACCGCAGTACCATTACTGACACCAGGCTTACAGAACAAATCTGAATTTGTACCTCCCCGTATTTTTATTATTTTTTGCGAGCTCTGACAATACCGTGTGACTGTGTGACATATATCACATTGCAGTGTGATAAATTCCTATAAACAGTCATCAACCATATGATGGGGTGGGCTACGTTGGCTCTACCCCAGCATTAACTTAACTTCAGGATCTAATCATAGACATGTAGTCACTGGGTTACATAAGGCAGCACAGGACCTGACTGGGCCAGACAGTCAGAGTTACACACCAAGTGCCTCCAGTATCATCATCTCTGGAAATAGAAGTAACCTCTGGAGCCCTGAAGCGCACATGCTGGCTCGTACGTTCCACAGCCTCAAGGCCTGATCCCTAAATGCGACAACTGTGGAAAATGGCCTACAAACTGGCTCCCATCATCACCAGTGGAGCGGCCCAGTTACACGCTGCATGAGGGAAACAGAATAGCTGGCATACCATTCCATTGTTGGGCTTTCACCAGTGGCATTTAGCGGCATCATGGCACTGAACAAGGGATCTCACTGGAAAGAGAGAGAGACAGATAGAGAAAACCAAAAGAGAGAGAGAATGGAATCCTTCATCATTGATGGGGAGGAAAACATATTGACTACTTGTAAGAAATTGCTGAAAGTTTTGCCAGTGTTTTGAGACATATTTTTCCTCTACATCCCACTTTATAAATTATTGCTGTGTCCATCTGATGCCGTCCTACTCATTATCACCGTAATGAATAGAGCCTGTAACATTCACCATTATTAGCAGCCAGTCTCAAAACTGACCTCATCCCCACAGCTAGAGGTATGACTGGACGGACACCGAGAGGACAGCAGGGTTGAGGGGTCAAGAGAGTGGCTCGTTAATGGTAGTTTGTTGACTCCTAGCTTATGCTGCTGTTGCTGTGTTGAGGTCTGGAGCGCAAGAAGGTAATTTACACCTCACGCTGTGGTCAGCAGCAGCACCATGGAGACGGCGAGGCAGGGTGACACCTCAGGCCAGTAAATACACTCTCCTCCTTCTCTCTGCGCTATCCCAACATGAACTTAACATCAAGGGTTCAAGACAGCTGCTCCCAGTGTACAGGCAACTAAATACCCAGCACTGAGATTCTAACAAAGTCCCACCAGGTAGCTTGGAATGCAAGTGGCACACGATACAGAAGCAACACGATGCCAAACAGAACATCTGCCCTTGTGTCCTGCAGGCGAATCAGTGGTGAATTCTCTCTCTCTCTCTCTTTATGTCCAGGTTTATGAGGAACCGGTGACAGTGATGAACTCCGAGCAGGAACGGCCGTTCGTGTGCAGTGCTCCGGGCTGCTCTCAGGTGAGTCTGGCAGGACAATGACGGGGATGAACACATCAGTAACCCGAGAGAGTCTCTCTCAAAAAGAAACGCTGTCGCACAGAAAACAGTGAAATGGTACCCTGCTTAGAAAACTGCTAGACCTTTGGGGCTGCCTTTGCATCAGAAGGAAAAAAAAATTCGCAAAAATGTTCTCAAACCCAAATCTCCGAAAAACAATAGATTCTCAATCAACTTCATTGCTTGCAGTATCTAAATTATCGGAAGTTACACTTTAGCAGATTTACCTTGTCAACTCTTTCAGTCTAAGACAAATATGAGCATTATGTGAGCTTGAGAAACAGTTTATTTTTGTTCTTATTGTTTCTAAAGGACCCATGTTTTACAGTTTTTTCCCAGATGTCCACCTGGATTTTATGCATGATCATGTAATTCATTTTTAGATGGTTTTATATTTGGTCGTTTAGTTCATTTTACATGAACAGTTTTAAACTCTCTTTATTCCTTAGAGTTAAACATGCTGTTTTTGTTACTGAGTCTTTCATTCTGTTTGTGTAGGCTGTCCTGTATACAAAAAGCAATGTGGGATAAAATACTCATAACTTCCACACAAATGGCTGTCCCTAAACTGCTGTAGGCTGAATAGGCAGATATATGGAAATGTGATGTTTTTTTTGACATCACACCAATGAATTTTCCCAATCCTGGCCTGGGAAAGAAAATGGTTTGATTTTACATCACAGTATATTTAAAAAAGTTATAAAAATGCATTTTACGCTAATATGAGCCCCTTAAAATAAATAGTAAGAATATGTTGATTGAAGAAGAATAGTTATTGTTTGCATTAACTGTGATGTTAAATTAAAAAAATAAAATAAAATAAGAAGATTCTTATTATAAGACACTTTTGTGAATCTGGTTCCTGGTCATTTTTATGTGAATCCTCTGTATTTTTGTAGCAGCCTGGTTCACTGTTTCCTTGCAAAAAGAAATATAATGAAATACAGACCAGCAGCGCAGATGATTACCATTTTCACAGTTCATATTATGTGTGTATTTTCATAGTGGGATATCAAAAAATGGAAAAGCATTACTGAATTATAAAAAAGGGACCTTAAGAGCAACGTTATCGAGCTGTAAGCTTTAAAGTCGTAGAGGATTAAAGGTTTTTTTTAAACGTTATCTTCTGCAGTTAAAGACTTTTCTTCCTACAAGCATATTTGCACACTACAGATGATAGTGCGTGATAAGAGCAGAGTGAAAACATCTGCATTCAATTTTTACTGAGACTATATCAGCCAGGAGTGAGAATTCACAGTGCCCCTATGCACAGTGACCTGTTGTGGACCCATTGAAGTGAAGTTCAGTATTATACCCGCTGTAAACTCTCTGAATCACAAGCATTGTTCAAATGATCATTTATTAAGTATTTATACAATTTGAAGTTTGTACAATAGCGTTCGTTGCCAAACTATAAAAGCTAACAGAACCTGCTGTCTGTTTTTAATCATGACTCTGACCACAACTGCTTTTGGACTGCCTGTTTCTGTGTCTAACAGCGATTCCCTACGGAGGACCATCTAATGATTCACCGCCACAAGCATGAGATGACCCTCAAATTCCCCTCTATCAAAAACGACAACATGCTGTCAGGTGAGGGGGGGCTTTGGCCCATTTCATACACATGGATACACACAAACACACACACACACACACCCACACACACACACAAGAACTGTTGTCTTCATTGGGGGTTTCTGGTAATCTATTTTTGCACTATATAACTCTCATGTCTATATATATATAAAACCATGTCTTAATCTCAGTAACCAGAAGGAAGTCTCTGGCCCTTTTAGGTTTTCTAAGGAAGGCTTCGTTCTAAGTAAAAATCGTTTTTGACATGGACATTAGCAACATTTTAGTTTTTTCCTGTTACTAGAGCATATTTTTTAGCCATCATAAAGATGGAACCGTCTGATCACACAGGCACACACAAATGCATTCAAACCCAGAGAAAGGATTTGCTGACTATCTAGGACTTTGACGTCTGTCTTTGATTAGAAAGCATTAGGCTGGCCATTATGTGCTGGGAGTGTGTAGATGAAGTTTTAAACGCAGAACTATGTGGTTAAAATAATATTTGCATTGCCCTCTAGCTCACTCCTCTAATCCCCCCTATCACTCGTGCACACTCGGCCCCATATCAATTATAGGGCTGGCCGTCTCAGGACAAAACTAAACAAACCCCAAAACCACAATCGCTGTGATGAAAATGGGGAGAAATCCAAAGTGCAAATTTTGAAACAATTTCCACCTTGAACTCCAACCATACACAGACTGCGCTATGTTTGCAGAAGAAACGCAAACTTAGGAAAAGCAATTCCTTTTGATAACTTTTGGAATTTCAGAATTGTGATAGTAAAAATATTTATCATGCAGTTTTGAAAAAAAAAAAGAGTTCTCTCTATATTTATGTTTTTGAGGCTTGACTGTGGCAATAATTCTGCCTGCTTTAACGGTATTAAAAGTAAATGGGAGGTGGTGTTAAGGGACTGGATGGTGTACCATTTGGGCTGCAGTAGAATATGTTAGTGTTAGAGTGTGAGTGTGTGTGTGTGTGTGTGTGTGTGTGTGTGCAGCAGTGCAGTGATTCTCTCCTCTTCATTATTTACCCTTGTCAGGGGAGCAGATCGTGTTTCTGGGCCGAGCAGGCCTGCAGCTTTAGGTTTCTTACTGAGAGCGCATTCTTTTACACTCATTCGCTCTATCTCTCTCACTCACCCCTTCATTTCTTCACTCTCAACATCTGTCTTCGCTGCCTCTCTCTCACTTATTCACTCAATCACTCACTCCCTGACTAGGTCACTTACTCTCTCCCCTTCCCACTTACTAACTCACTCATTCCCTCGCCTGCTCAGTCAATCACCCTCTTCCTCACCTAAACATTCACTCACTCATTCACTCACCCAATCAGTCTTTCAATTATTCTCTTTCCCACTCATTCACTCACTCAATTGCTCACCCACTCACTCACTTATTCCCACACTCACTCAATCACTCACGCACTCTTTCACTTTCTCTTCACTTACACTCTTCATTTACCCTCCCTCACTCACTCCCTCACTCCTTCCCTTATTCACTCATTCACTCACTAATGCATAAACGCACACTTTTCCATGCATCTTATTATCATGTACTTTACCTTAACCACAATGAAAACTACAGTTTAAACCTAACCACAGGTTATGTGCTGACAGAGTTTTATAATGGTTTTGAAAGCAAGATCACTGTTGAGTCTATGAGCCATGAAATTAGTGTATGTGTGAATTATTTGCCAAATTAACAAACTTTACCTGCATACAAAACAGATGGTGCCACAAAGGGTTTTTTGAATGATGCGTTTTTTGAAAATGGGAGTGTGAAGAACCTTTTAAAGGTACAAACAACCATCACATAATGAATCTAAGGGTCTGTTCAACAGCCTTTACCTTAAGTGGAGGTTCTTAAATTTGAAAAAGGTTTCACACACACACACACACACAAACACACACACACACACACACACACACACACACACACACACACACACACACAC
>JBBJLS010000006.1:8844361-8864408 GCA_037577275.1 Bryconaethiops microstoma
AGAGAGAGAGAGAGCAAGAGCAATAGAGAGAGAGAAGGAGAACACAGAATACAGGAATAGCAAAATGTGGAATGAGCTTCAAATCAAGAAGAGAAAGAAAGGGAATGAGGGAGACTTGGAGTGAGAGAGAGAGACTTAGTGTGCGAGAGAGAGAGAGAGAGAGAGAGCGAGAGAGAGAGGCAGGCGGGCTGAGGGTTGGGGGTGGGGGGAGGGCAAGAAGCCAAGAGCATTACATCATTGCTAGAAGGAGGGAAGAAGGGAAGGATATGAGTCAGTGGGCTGACTGTGCCTCGCTCTCCCTTTCTCTCTCTCTCTTTCTCTCTCTCTCTCTCTCTCTCTCTCTCGCTCTCTCTCGCTCTCTCTGTGGCCTGCAGCCAGGCCTCTAGTGTTGAAGTCACTGAGTTTGAGCCTTGAGATCTGACTGCGTGAGCTCCTTCTCGTTTTCTTACATGCAACTTCTTCTAGTTTATTAGGAAGCTTTACGCAGCAGATGGCACAAATGTCAATAAGTACCTACAGTAAATTCCTAAAGATCATGCCAAAGGACCCCCCATGCATAAATACATTTGCTCCAAGCACCTCCATTCCCCTTTCGCCAACCACAGCCCCTCCTCCACAGGGCTTTTAGATGCCTATGGTGGAGATTCTTTGGATGCCTGGCATTGTGTATGAGTGCCAAGGACAGGCGATTTTTATGCACCTTGCTGTTCAGTCTCATTTTTTGAACTCGTGTATCCTGCTGCTTTCGATCTGAGCACAATAGAAGCACTTACAGTTGACTAGGGCAGCTATAGCAGGGTGGAAATATGAGAAACTGACTTGTTGGAAAGGTGGCATCCAGTGACATTGCACATTTATGGATGGATGGTCATAATGCATGGCTGTATGCTTGACATTATATACCTGTAAGCAACAGACGAGTCTACATATTTTTGTCCATGTAGTATTTGTAGGCAGTATTTGTTGGCTTGATTTCTTGGGGCTTGGAACCAGATTCTTTAAAGCTGCTTTGTGACAAAATCAGAAAAAAATCACTATATAAATGACATTACATTCATTTAACCTGGAGAGGGAATAAAGAGTAAACTGAAGACAAAATAATGAAAGATTAAAAGAGAAGGAAAACTGATGTCATTTTTGAATATGGAGGCTGTATGTGTAATTTGAGGGGTCATGGCTACAGTGCCTGTGTGTACGTGTGTATGGAGCCTCATGCCCCCCCCCCCCTAAATCTGCACATTATCACTTTAGACGTACAGTACAAACATGCACAGCAATGCACAAAGACACTAAGGCACACACAGACACAGGAGCTTACTTTCTCTAGAAATTTCAAGGAAAACTTCTCATGGGTTAAACTGTGTCTTTGATCCACATCCCCAAACCAACCCCCCTCCCAGGCTCTCTCTGGAGCAGGTGAGTGGTGCTGACAGCAGGACCTGTACAGCTTCAAAAGCTGCTTTCTTTCTCTGCAGTCAAGCTCAGCTGCAATTAGGAGCCCTTCCTGCCCAGGGCGCCTTCATAGGCAAGGAGAAAGATCCATGGAGAGATGTCTCTCATTCTCTCTCTCTCTCTTTCTCTCTCTCTCTCTCTCTCTCTCTCTCTCTCTCTCTATCTTTCTCTCTTTCTCTACACCACCCTTTTCTCTCCTTCTCTCCGACTGGCCAACCTTGTTTTTTTTTTCAGTTTCGTGAGCTCAGAGTCACGCAAAACTGTTTTATACTCTCTGCCACACTAATACTAATACTAGTTTCCCTAAATTGCACATTCTTCAATACAGCTTTGCAAGAGACCTGATGAAGCTCTAGTTTGCACTGCATCTGCTGTGATAAGTTTAGTTTAGGGGAGTTTTGGAATGCAAAGGCATAGGCTAGTTCATAGAGACATTTGGTGTGGTGTATACTTCATTCTTCAGGCCAAAAAATGGCTGAACTACGAGTGAAATGCACCAAATTGAAGTTCTGATTGTGTTCATGTGTGCATTTGAGAGAGAGGCAGAAAGGAGGTGGAGTTGTTTTAGTCATGTAATTAGCATGTCACAGTAGTTCGCGAGGGGCCCTAGCATGGATTGTGATGGATTGGAGTGCTGGACACAAATGACAATATGTCAGAATGCAAATAACTGTGTGTGTGTGTGTGTGTGTGTGGTTATGTGTGTGTATGCGCATGCATGTCAGCAGTGCAATTGGTGCCATTTAGCCTGTATTTGTTCAGGTGAGGAAAGTTCCCCCATCTTTTGCTCTCCCCCTTCTCCACCCTGCTGTCCATCACCTCACTCTTCTGGCCTTAATGGCATTTGGCATCTCCAGGCATTGATTACTCCAGCTTGCTAAACATACACTTGCTAAGAAATGAGCATGCATGCTAAAATATCTGAGTCCACATAGTGTGTTGCCTAATAAAGTGTAATACTATTGCCTGTTGCAGGGCAGCTGTAAAGCTTTGGTCTTACCAGCCAAATAATTAAGGGCAGTCAAATGACATCATCTGAGTTCCTGTGCTCTATAGTGCAACTTAAGCAGGGCAAGACGTGCCAGAAGGATTCAATATGATTGACTCTAAAGTATAGACTGTGCTTTGAGCGACTTATTGATGTGGGGAGCTAAGTGGAATGGTCTGCCAGTCAAACTGAAAGAGAGAGAGAGAGAGAGAGAGAGAGAGAGAGAGAGAGAGCTGTGACAGAGAAAGACAGAGATGCTAACAACCCAAGGTCATACTCTGATGCTTTACATAATTGTGGGCTCACAGTTAAAACACAGTTTCTGAGGCGTCAAGGCTGAAACGTGTCTCGTCAGCATATTGGAATATTGTGGGCACATGCTCATAACTGTTTAAGTGAATGAAGGATAGAGGGTCGGGCCAGCCCTGCTGTACCATACTAAGAATATCACGTTTTTCCCCTTAGTTTTGTCTAGTTTCACTGACTAACTAAGACTTCCCGATTTCCAGAAACACCACCAACACTGGGGGCGTGAAGTCTAGCACATGCTTCCTCTGAGATAGCACCACTGCCTCTAATGCAACATCACTGGACAACTCAACTTATGATGTCCTGGGTATAAGTTTAGTTTAGTTTAGTTTTGGGTTACTGATTGCCTGTTTACTTATTTTTTTGACAACTGCCAAGGACATCTCAAATGGTTCTTACTCTAAACCATTTGGTTGTATGAAAGTAAGTTTGCATTATGTGGACTTTAAAAAAAGTTGGTCACTCTCTTAAAAGTGTGTGTTTTTATTTAAGAACTTTCCCTTAAAAAGCTAAATAGCATCACTGCAAATAACTCCTTTTTGAACCTTTATTTGTAGAAGTAGTATAGTGGGAATTTAGTTAATTTTGTTGATTGCTGTAAGATAAAGTGTGCCTATGCTTAGAGGCCCTTAGAGGCTTGTGGGCTTGGTTTAGGCATCAGCTTACATACTTAGATTTATGTACATACATGAAAGGTTTAAATAGTAATTTTATTAATTATTTTAATGTGATAATGTTGAGAATGGTCATATACAAGATTTTTCAGGGCTGAATGACTGATTCATTTCCATTAGAGAAAAGACACTTTGTTTTTATCACAATTTTACAATGTATGTATTATAACCAGTATCCAAAGGTATTTAGGAATGAAACTGCACATTTGCACTACTGTCTAAGAAAGTCGTGTGAATCTCAGTATTATTTATTATGCCAGCACAAACATTATGGTTTATTTATTTATTTAAATAAATAAACCAATAATACAAATGATTACAAATGGTGTAATTATTAATACACTTTGTATACCATAGCAACCATCTAAAAACTCCCTAGCAACCACCTCATCCACCATAGCAACTGCCTAGAAACTACTTAGCAAACCACTCTTACACAATAGCAAACACCTTTTATACCTTAGCAACCACAAAAAACATTGTCTTTTTTTTTTACTAAATAAATCATACCGGTCACTTTTGACCGGGAAAACGACAGATGTTATTTTGTGCCACTTTTTAAGAAAATGTTAGTGGTTTAAAAACATTGTTGGTTGGTGAACATTGAAATTATGTTCTCTGTGATTAACAGTACAAAATGATTCATCTTAGTATGTGTTACAGTCAAAATAATCTCTCTATAATATTTTTTTCAAGTTGTATGACTTGAGGCCTACAAGCCATAAATAGCAAACGCAAGTTCAAAACTTGCAATGTTCACATACATTTGAGTTAGTAGAAAGTTCCAACACAACATTAGGTAGTAATATTTATATTATCATGAATTTATAATCAACTAACATGTGCCCGGTCAAAAGTGACCGGGAACACAAAGAGTGTTAAGCCTAAATGAACACAATAAGAGGGTTAATTTAATGAAGGATTGTTTAGATTAAGTAAGTGTTTGATGGCAGCTCTACATAATGGGTTTCCACACGCAGTGGTTTGGAAATGGTTAACCTTATGGTCACACATGTCAAATCACAGTATTTTATTCATTTTTCATATGTACGTAAGTGTTTTTGAAAAAATAAAATAGTTTACAACTACGTGAATGCCTGTAACATGCAATACGTAAATAAATGACCATTCTGAAACTTTCTCATGCGTGTGGAGGCCTTATCATGAGAAGTCAGTGGAGCGCTTGTGAAGACATTTTTAGCACTTTAAACCACAACCAGACCAAACACTTAAATGTTATTAAGGTAGGGAGTGGTAGGTTACCTCTAACCCAAAGAGATCTGTTACAAACAACACAGAAGTCAAATACAGCTCCATTGGCAGAGAAATATACTCTGATTATGTTATTAAATCTCAATCTTTTAAGTTTGAATTATGGTGGCAATGCCATCATCAAAACACAACACACTGTAATGAAGTGTTTACCATCATAGCTAATATCTGAGTTCACTGGACTGTAGACTGTGACTCAGTGAGACAGTGGAAGTGACAGGAGGGACTTCTTAGAAATTCAACAAAAATGGGAACTCTACTTACTTTGAAAACACGTCATAAAGTCCCCTATGTTAAAGGAAGTTTACATCACTCGCGTCTATTGAGACAAATATATGTTATGCATCATCAATTCACACATCTGTCCGTGCGTCTGTGTGTGTCTCTCTCTCTGTTTCAGCCCAGTCCCTGGTTCTCTGTCATCGCTGCTGCACTTGAGAAACAGACAGCGACAGCCTCTGCCTGCCTCCATGCCTGGCACGCTGCCAGACCCCACCATGCAGGGATCCTCTGCCGTGCTCATGCCAGTTAGTACACTCACACATTTACTCACATCTCTGGTCCAGAGTGTAAAATTACTACTGATATTTATCATTTTACTGACAGTAATAACTTATACAATGTAAAATCAAAATGTTCTAAACTAAACACCAAAATATTGAAATTTTAGTCACAATTTCAACAAGGAGAAGTTACTAAAGGGTAAATACCAGACTGTGCTTATTTGCAATTGATCTTTCTCAAGGTTTGGCCTCCACTTTTTAAATATGTGGCATTCTGAAATCATATTTGAATCTGTAGTACCAGTTTTTTTTTTTTACAATAGTCTATAGCTTGGTTCATATATATTCGTAAGATCAGAGCTATAGATGGTTATAAAACAAAATGAAGATAATATTTATTTGTGAACACATTGATTTCAGCCTTTTAAATGGGGAACTTTTTGAGCAGCGGTATATGACGATGTGCATATAAAATTAAATGTGCATTAGTCTGGGTACCCTTTCTGTCAGTGCACTTGCATTTTTGTAAGTTTTAAGAGCTTATTTGACTCACTAAACCTAAATTCAAGTCAAGTGTAAACAGTTTCAGAAGGTAATAAATGATGTGACTTTCTAAACATAACTGACTTTTACAGAGCAAGAAAAGACTACAAAATATATCAAAATACATTCTGCCAAATACTACATACCTCTGAATCAACCTGCTGCCTAAATGAAAGGCTTTGAAGTGGCTTTTGATGAGCTTATTATGGAAAACCAAGAAGATATCTTAATGAAGAGATCTTAAAAAGAGAAAAACTATTAGCTAGCTGCAAAAAAAATTTGAACGCTCTTATTTCAGGAATCTTACTACATACTGACTCAAATTTGTTAATTGGCTACAATTAATGTTATTTTTTCCCCTATGTTAAATTTCCCCTATGTTAAATAATCATACATTAAAATTAGCAGAAATATGTTTCATTTAGGTTTGTTTTGTGCAAAAGTAGCATTTCTTTGCATTAGAAGGTCAGTAAAGTTTGTAATTTGACCAGAAGCACCAAAATATTTGCATACAACTCTATTTTGGTATCTCTACATTAGATTCCAGCTTTAATTCCTTAAAACCTAGGTCAGCATTTTACTTCATGTGTTTTTTGTGGTTAATTTTTTATGACAGAAATATTCAGATATGATCAATATGACAGATATAATTCTCACATTTCTTATAACCAGGATCATCTTCCATGATTCATTTGTGTAATTATTTAATTTAAATTGAACTTATTTTTTACTATTTTACTCATGTATACTATATACAAGATCTAAATATAGTAATATTAGGTGTTGCTATGGTCTTGGAATGACCCGTTTAAAGATTTTATGCACACACAAACACACACACACACACACACACACACACACACACACACACACACACACAAAGGACTTTGCCTCACACACTATTCTCTCAGTTTTTTTTCCACCAGTTATAAAAGAGTTAAGACATTTTTTGCAAGACTTTGCACATATCAGTGACTGTTTTTAAAAAGAAGCCTTTCCAGAGTATAGATTTCCTCCACAGCATCCCTTATATTAATTCTATGGTAGTAAAGTCAATAAAAGCTGGGTATGTAGTGCTAGAGCAAGAGTGTGTGAAAGTGCCTGTATCTCAGCTCTAGTGACATATGTTCTCATTGTAACTGAAGACAGTCCATTTTGATGGAAGGGGGGGTTAGAAGCTTCGAGATAATTCAATTAAAGCGGGACAGTTTTTCGGCCCAAGACTGACGTCCTAGGAAAGAGGTGCAGTGCAGGGAAGATATTTTTATACCAAATACTCCTGTAGTCATTTTTGCCGGTCACACAGGCAAAACATGAGGAGGTTGTAAGGGGGTTAGAGAGAGAAGAAGGGAGGAGAGGGCAATGACTTTAGATCTTCATGGTAAAAAATAAGTATACACTCTCTATAGCTACAAAAGAATGGTATTTTAGCTTTGCAAAAATTCACACACAAATGCACACTACTCCACCTGTAAGCCACCAAGCACCACCACCAGACCACTTTATGTACCTCAAACTTGTGTGAAGACCAGAATACCAGGTGCTATTTTGTGCCTCACACCCCTGCAGTGTTCAGCTTCCTGTGTTTGTTTCGTTGACCACTGCTATTCTCATACAACCAAGTGGTGTGAAATCAAGAACACACCATCTATACACACATATTCACATGCACGAACGTGCAAAACATATTACATCAACACAGTTATTGCCAAAGGTAAATAAGCTGGAGGGCAACTGTATTAATGTGATATATAATGTGTGAATATTGCAAATCGTTTTCTTCAGATTAGTACTGCACAATTTGCTAATCGTTATTGTATTGAGGGCATTTGATGCTCACTGATACAGCTGAGAGCTGCAATATGCAAATCAGTTTCATACATTTTTCTATTGCTTGTGCTGAGCAAACCTCAGACATTTCAGACAAGTCTTCTGCCTTGATGCATACTTTGCAAGGGGGGGGTCACAAACACAGTGGGTAACTATATAGTTTTTCTGTTGTTTTGTTTTTCATATTTTGCAAAACATGTTCTTATGAGCTCTGTTTATTCTGCTGCTGTTGTATTATTAAACATGCAATCTGAAAGTGTGTGATATTAACATTGCTTGGATGAATGTTAGAGGTATTCATGTTCTGTTTATGTGCTGTTCATTTACTTTTCCCTCACACAGATGGAGAGACAAATGTCCATGGGGTCCAACATGATGGGCATGCAAGGCCCCCCCCACAGCAGCTCCTGCTCTTCCCCTCACGTCCCATCCATGCACTCAGAAGCGAAGCTGGTCAGTCATTTAAAATGTGCATGCATATATATATATATATATATACATACATTTACATATACATACACATGTGAATGTGTGTGTGTGTGAGTGGTCTGCCATGTTAGTCGTGGTCCCCTGATGCTGGTTCCCTGACTCATATAGGTGTATACTGTTTCTGCTCTGTAGACTGTGTTCATTGATGTGTATCTTCATGCAGAGAGCACATACCAGTGTTTCTGAAACTTGTTAGCACTAGTTTTACAGTGCGGTGATCTAATCTGCAGCAGAGCAGCCCATCCAAGAGGAGCAGATATGAACGGGGGAAAGTCTGAAAAGCAGCATTGTGTGTTTTGTTCTTGGTTCTTATAGGCTTATTTGGATTATTTCAGTTTGGAATCTGTTACTTGAAGTTCTAATGGCTGTAATCTGATGGAGTATAAAGCTTGCACAATTTGTTTCAGTCTTCAGCCTCTCACCTTGTGCTGTTATCCCCTCACTAGTAGTTCATTGAAAAATGGAGAAATTCTTTCAAATATGTAATGTTGTTACTACAAAAACAGGATCTGTTCTATTTTTATTTGAATGCTTTTACACTTTTGGCATAAATTTGCCTTTGTGTTGAAACAAATGTAAAAAATTCTTATGTGAAATCCAGTATCTATCAGTACAGAAAAAAATCAGGACAGATAGAATTAACAATTGGTGTAACCTGCTGTGCATCTAAATCTGAAATCCCGATATTACATTTGAGTAAAATAGCAAAGCTCCAAAATGAACAGACACATTTTTTTACATACAAGCCCCAGATTTGACTGTGCTGTCAGGTTCATTCATATTCACACTGAGTACAGTGACTATCCCCCTCTACTTAAAAGGCCAAGCATGTGCACCTGTAATTTCAATTCTCATGCATCCAAGTCCATATATCATTCTTTAAGGCAGCCAGGGAACTTGTCCAGGTTCAGTATCGCAGGGGAAACAGGAAAAATAAAGGGCCCATTCATTACCATTGGAATGAAGGAGACCTTTAGAATTTCACCAAACTAAGACCTGTCACCTTCGTGTGCAAGACCACTCTTGAAACACAAATGTGGAAAGTTGATGTGTGAATGTGCATGTGTGTTTCTTTAGCTAATTAGTAGAAACTTTACAGATCAAACAAGAGACAGCAAGTTTCCTCAAATGGAGAAACTAGAATTTAAGACAGTCCTGTCAGTTTCTATTGGCAGCATTTATCAGAAATTGTTAAACTGCCAAAGCTGCAGTTAAACGGCTGCTAATTCCTCAGAACTCTAGTTAGTTCTATGTGGATTTAAATTTACAATGATCTCGTTGCTGTTTTCGTTCTGGTAGTTGAGCGGATCATACTTGGCATGCTCCATAATTAGATTATAATCTGGGATTTGTAAAGCTAGTTAATAATCCTGTAATCATTGTGGATTAAGAAATCTGGCAAAAAGAAGAGATAATTACTTTCCACAACAAGGAAAAGCAGCATGTGTCTATGTGTGCAAGAGGGGTGAGAAGCGAAAAGAGATAAGAGAGAAATAAATGGAGAGAAAGGCAATGCAGAAAAGAAAGCAGAATGTGTGTGTGTGTGTGTGAGAGAGAGAGAAAGAGAGAGAGAGCGAGAGAGAGAGGTCAGAATGTGAGTGATTAGTGGTTGAGATATGAGAGAGGGAATTCACAGGGTTCGTTCTCTCTCTGTTGCTCGCTCTCTCTTTCTCTCTCATGTGCTCAAGATTGATCGCCATGTGTATTTTTTAAACCCTTCCTTGTCCCCATGGTAACAGAAATGGGGAACATTATATTAGTCTAATGTGCCGTCTTATCGGTCCCCTGGCCCAGCGCCAAGCACATCCTCAGAGCGCCCCTTCCCCCCGATTGTAATTCAATTAAAAATGTACATCTCTTTCTCCAACAAACACATAGCCAAGCCTTTAGAGCAAAGAGTTCCCCTCTCTTCAACAGTGTACAGACTTAATACAGTGCACGTGGCAATACGTCTTCTGAAATATCCAGTAAAGTCTGATAATCTGTGCTGTGCTGGTCACATCTGTTTGCCACAGGTCCATCAAGGGCAGTAAAATGTGTCCCAGTAGTAGCCCACGTGTTCATTAATAGTGGATTATCTGTGATGTATGCATAGCAAAGAGTAGACTTTTCAGACAGAGATTTAGCTTAGTTGTCTTGATTGACAGAATAATTTAGCTGAAGACTAGGCTTAATCTCTCTATGGCTGTGTCATCTCTTCTTCACTATTGTAAGTGCAGCCAAGGGCATTATTTTTTAGACTTTGTTCAGTGTGACAGTGGGTGGTTTGGCAAAAATATAACTTCATGGCACCCAAAGTCTTTCCTGGATACACAATATGAATCACCATTTTTGTGTGTGTGTATGTGTGTGTGTGTGTGTGTGTGTGTGTGTGTGTGTGAACAAGTGGACGTGGAAAAATACACCAGCAGTATTGCAGCAATAGTACAACATTCGAAAAAACAGGAAAAAACTTCTGAGAAATGTTTGAGAAACTTTTAAGAAAATAGTTGCAAGAATAAACTATTTGAGGACGGACATAAGATAATCAAACCGTTATTGATCCACCCATCCTTAACCATAGTCGATGGTGGGTAAGTGTGTGCTGGAGCCTATTGTAGCTGTCATAGGGAGAAATTGTTAACAAATCAAACATTTGTAAATTCATTAAAAATAAAAAGGAATACAATAGTGGGATAAATAGCTAACAGTCTAATTGGTTACTTAATATAAAATTATGCAATAGCTATACTGGTCACACTGGCTATTTGCAGGGTGTCTAGCATTCGTCTTAATCTGTCTTTTTAAATGAAACATGAAGTCATGATATACACAACATACTGAAGAAAGTGTATTTTTGTGTAATATTTCAGAATAATGATAACATATCTTTATAATGCCCACCCTAGATCAATACTTACACAGTTTATAGTCTGCACTTTTAAACACACCACTGCAATCATTTAAAAAAAAAAAAAAAGCGTATCAGAACTGGCTGCTCCATGATAACTTTTTTGGTTGGAGTTCATGAACTTGACCCTGTGAGGACACACAATAGCTGTTCTTTTACTTTCCACACATGAAACACTACACATTAAAGCTAACAGAAGGAAATGTATTGTCAGTAACTATTTTGATCTGTATTAAAATCCATTTCTTTCCTAATGAACACCGTTTCCGCGCCCATCCGGGTTGGATGATTTCGGCGGGTGCTATTAGATGACCCCCGTGCTGATCAGAGCCATGTGTCCCCCACAGCCCAGCCCAGTCCAGCCAAGCAGTGCACACAACCCAGATCTGCTTTAATCTCATTATCCAGAGATGTTGACTTACTCCAAATGGGAAATATCTCCCCCACTGTAACCCCATACCCTGCCCCTCGGCCACCAGAGAGACAGAAAGAGAGACTGACACAGAGAGAAAGAGAGAGAAGTGGGGGGATGGAGCGAGAGAGAAAGAGTTAAGGAGTGTCACAGTGTGTGCATGTGTGTGTGTGTATTTGTGTGTGTGTGTGTGTGTGTGTATGAATGTGTGTGTGTGTTTTTGACCCAGTGCTTGAGGAGTTACATTCTAAACTGTACGTGTGTGAATGAAGTGCAGTGTCAGAGAGCAATGGGCCACATCTAATACTAAACTGAAGAAGATGGTGCACTGAACTGACCTATCTACACTCTGCCCCCACCCCCAATTTATTTTCTGTAGAAACTGTTGCTAGGCTGGACAAGCTTTGGAAGAAAAAATCTAGCAAATAACAACTCTGTTCTTATCCAGATTTAGAGTGTGTAATTAATTTGATTTAATTTTATAAGATAAATAGCATTTTCTCTCTTATAGTCATTTCCAATCTCCTTAGTTTTAATTAGTAAAAACATAGTCCAAATTACACCCTTTCTGAAGATCATTCTGCTGGTGGAATACAAGTCAGCAAATAAAAGAATCGGGGCACATAAAAAAACCATATATTTAAAATATATACTACAAATACAAATAAAATGATCTGAAAATGAAAACAAAATTCAAGTCTAAACACAGGTACCACAAGTACAAGTACGTTGAATGTGCATTGTGTGGTACAGCTTGTCCAGCCTAGCAACAGAACGTCCTTGTGCACAGAGCTTATATAGATAGCTACATTTACTTCATTCAAATGTTCACACAATATAAACTTTTCTTTAGGTTTACTTAGGTGACTTTTGACAATTAATAATGGCAAAGAATATTGTTTAATTCATGTGGAAATTATATAGTTATTTGAATCTATCAAATTCAATGTGCATCCTCTAGACAGAGGCAGCTTCCTGCAGTTGCTGCAGCCTATGACAAACCCCTAATTATGCTCTGGTGCATACCTCTACACAGCTGTCTGAGTTGGAGGCCACTCTACATTGAAAGAATGAAAGAATGATCTGGCACAGCGCCAGTCTCCCGTTCCTCATGTGACTGAAACTGGCCCAGGAGTCCTGCCCTGACCTGTCTATCAAACCTGCTGTACGCATATATCACCCTGAAAGCTTCACTCATCACTCTTACTAACTCCGCCCATCAGCCGCATTGATTGTAATCAGAGCCAATCAGATGAAGGCAGACACAGATGACACTGTTGGGCAATTGGCTAGGACTGTAAGCCAGGTGGCCTGTGAAACTGTTGCATTGCTATTGGAAAGAAAGTGTATCTCAGTACAGATGGCCTAAACCTGTTTCATTCATTAGAGTGATACTTCCAAAAAATGAGGACACACTCCTCTTTGTTTATTCGCCAATACCTCCCTTGCATTCTTAGCCTGAATATCAACAGCAGGGTGTCCTCTTAGTTTCAGTATGTAAGTACGCATTCTTGTGTATAACACTTGATCCGCAGTATGCATACAGAGCCTTATAGAATTATTGGTGTGCATGGTAAAGATGAGCAAAAGGACAGTTACAATTTTGCTTTATTCTTTATCATCTTGACCTTAAACTGGAAATATGAGTGAAATGTAACCCTTCAGTAACATAATATTCAAAATGATATTTATTATCAGTTCTCTATTTTCAATCAACAACAATTTGAACAACATTTTTTTTTGAAGTTTGTAATGTATTTTTTTAAGATTCATTCATCACATCTGAAATGAAAGGTATTAGAAGTAATAGTAGTAACCAACTGCAGTAACAGTCTTTACTCTTCTATGATGATTTCATATGTACAAGAAGTACTGCACACTCCCAATAAACAAGTTACTTTAAGTACTGCACACTCCCAATAAATAAGTTACTTTAAGTACTGCACACTCCCAATAAACAAGTTACTTCAAGTACTGCACACTCTCAATAAACAAGTTACTTTAAGTACTGCACACTCCCAATAAATAAGTTACTTTAAGTACTGCACACTCTCAATAAACAAGTTACTTTAAGTACTGCACACTCTCAATAAACAAGTTACTTTAAGTACTGCACACTTACACTAAACAAGTACTGCACAATCACAACTCAAACTTAAGACACTGAGTTATTATTTTATTTAGTTTTTTAGAAAATGGATTTGCATGCTTTTTAAGTAATCCCAATTTATTATATTTTACAGTGCAGATGTTGGAATATTGAGGATTTGATTGCATTCAACCACAAGAGCATTAGTGACGTCAACCACCACTCCAGCTCATCTTAAAGGTATTGGATGGTGCTCCATCACTCCAGAGTTCACATTGCCATTATTCCACAGTTCACTGCAGGGGGGCTTCATACCCTTTTAGTTGACACTTGGCATTGAGAATAGTAAAATTAAGCTCATGATTGTCTGTTACAGAGCATCACATTTGGTTGGCAATGATTTTCTATGGAGATAATACAGGCTGTGTGTGTCCAACTAAACACATGTGTCACCAGTGGGGGAACCTTAAAATAACTAAATTCAATAATTAGAAAAGATGTCTCAAGACTTCTGGGCATATTGTGTAATTTCTGACTTGCCTTTTATACCTTTTACTTTCTAGTCTATCATTCGTTTGACTCTTTCTCTGTTCGCCCACCTGTTCACACATTTCCACCTGACTGGATCTTTCCTCGTATTCACTCTGTTCTTCTTGCCCTCATCCCTTTATGTTTTCCTGCACCTCTAGACAGCACTCTCTTCCTCACTACCCCAACCTGGACTGCCTTCTTCCAATCCACTATTGATCCCTCTCTTCCTCGTTCTCTCTCTCTTTCTCATGGCGGGCGGCCCCAGGGCTGTGGATGACACAGCGGTGGAGGAATGAAAGGAGCAGGGCCTGGGCGTTCCTCTCCAAACGCACTATTAAAGCCTGCGCTGTACACAATGAGCTCACCCTAATTCAGCTCAGATGTACATCCTGCCCGCCTGCCATCTCTTATTCTTTCTCTCTTTCTCTCTGCCTCTCTCCCACTCTTTCTCTCTCTCTATCTCTCATACACACACACACACACACACACACACACACTCACCCACAAGACATGGCATTGTCTACCTAAAGTTGAGTAACCTAAGGATATGAATAGACTCTTCTTGTAATCATATGTCATTATAATCATCTTCACAGAATTACATGATTGGCTGTGCAAACAAATATGGTTAGTTTGTTTATCAGTGAAAAAACTACTATGAAAACCTACTCCATCAATGATAAGCTATGACTTAAAAGGTCTCATAAATGCATAAATCTAAGAAACAAATCAGACATGGAATCAAGTCAGAGTCTTGAAGTTGCACCTTTAACTGACTTGTGACTGAACTTGGACTAGAGATGTCGAAAGCTCAGCCTGAGCTACTAAAACTGAATAGTAGTAACCTCAACCTAACTGTGGACTTTGCCCATCAGTTTTGTCACTGTCGGACTCCAACATTACTGCAATGTCATTCTGCCAGAGCTCACAGCAACATCAGGTCCAAGTAGCTAATTTTGATATCCAAGCTTTTCCAAGCCCATAAGCAAAAGATATGGGAAACTGTCTAAAAACAAATATGCCTACTGCCATGGTTAAGTAATTTAGAACTTTCATTCATCCATTAATTTTCTGAACCACTGATCTTAACCAAGGTCACAAGGGTGCTGGACCCTATAGAACATCGGAGGTGAAAGGTGGAGAAGAACCCATTATTGGTTGCCAGTCCATTGTAGTGCAGGTACAAGAAAAATATATTAACACAAACAGTCACACCTAGGGGCAACCTAGAATCTCCAGTTTACCTGACGGGACTGTGTGATGACACCGTAACCTGGTGGAAACCCACATAGACCAGGAGAAAGCATACGACACACAGAGAGGGAAGAACTAACTCCACATAGACTGGGGCAGAAGAAATTCCACAAAGAAAGGACCCTGGCCATGTCTGCTGGGGAACTGAATAGATGACAATCTAGGAAACAGTTCTAAGCACTCCTCCACTGTAACTCCTTAAAGTCTGAATACATCCTAAGAGCAAGGAATACAGTCTTGGACCTAACAGTATGTTTTGTCTTTTTAAAGGACCAATGTCCTGCATTTTTCTTGGATTTTTATTTTTCTCCACAAATGTGTAGTGTTAACCAAATATTGTTCATTTTTCATAACCATTTTCCAAACTCTCTTTATCTCTCAGAATGAAACAGGCTGTTCTTGTTACTGTGCCTTTAAGACTGATCTATAAAGGAATATGTAAACGATTTCTGTTTTGGCTACCCTGTATTGTGCCTCATTAAAAACAGTCTGGGCTCAAACACTCCTTATAATGCCATTGGGAATAGGCGGACAAGTTGAAATGCTGTCTTTAACTGTGTTTGTTTTTGTGACATAACAAAAACAGTGAATTCAATGACCTGCTTTCACTGCTAAAATCACAAATTTGCATATTTGGACAGTATGAACTGGGGATCAAATGACACAAGTTTACAATTTAATGTTTCAGTCATTAGGTAACTGGAAGAGTGGGAGAAAACTACTGAGGATGACACAAAAGTTTCCCTCTCTCTCTTGGTCAGTCCACTGTCCCTCATTCTCTCTCTCTCTCTCTCTCTCTCTCTCTCTCTCTTTCTCTCTCTCACTCTCTTTGGCTTTTGTACTATTTCAGTAACTTCCTTTTTTCTTAACAAAAGCACCTCAGGATGTTTTCTGTGCTCTGGAGGTGTGAAAACAAGCATGCATACAGAGCTATGTGAAGCGTCTCTCTCTCTCTCTCTCTCTCTCTATCTCTTTCTTTCTTTCTTATACACATGCAAACATAAAGAAACAATTGTGCACTTTCAGTAAGTGAGTGATAATTAAAGAGTTGCACTTGAACGATTTGAACACACTGTGGTATCCTCAAGTTAAGTTTCCTTAAGGGCTCTGCTCAGCATGCTCTAAAACACCCTTACACTACTTTATAACACATGCATTAAGCAATCAAGTGCATCATATCAGCACCACAATCATAAAAGTATAACACTATTTTTGTTAAGAGGTTTTATAATCTTGCGAATGCAATGTTAAGTCCAAATTTCTACGTATTATTGGAGCTGTACAATACACACACACACACACATACACACACACACACACACATACACACACACTCAGAAGGAAACCTTACCACACATGCTAATCTGACCTTGCCATCACCTCTGACCCTTGTCTGCTAACTCCATGTGCTGCTAGCAGCGCTCCCAAAAAAATCTCAATATGAGCATCGGATTAGTTTAATGTGTTATTGTAGCAGCAGTAAAGTACTTTTAGGGTAAATCTGATAAAAAGACAAATAAAAAATCAGCATTATTTTGAATGCCTTAAAGAGGCCATATCCTGGAAAATACAATTTTCCATTTATTTTTGAAACAAGATTTTAATGCAGTATGTAAACATTTCAAAACATACAATTAAAAGGCCTTATGGCCCATATATGGAAATGTAGCAAAATCAGCTACTTTAAAATAAAGTTCAAGCTTGTGTGATGTCATGAAAGCCCACACATGTACATGTCATATAAAGAAGCAGATTGTTTAATTCTATGGTATAAATAGAAGCTACAAAATGATCTTGTAAAGAAAAAGGAATTATATTTTTGGTACATAAACCCACACAAATATCATGTGGGCTCCCATTAAAAACCCACAGAATCTATGGAGGATTTAGGATATGAGTCCATTGCAGTGCCAGTGCAGTGCAGAGTCATTTTCACAAGGTCAGCTCTGGTTAAACATGGAGGAAAACAACACTTATTTTTGATGAAGCAACTTGTGCAGGCGACTGCTGAATACACGCCAAAGAAAAGATTTCAGAAATTTCAGACATTCTGTAGTCAAGCTTCAGCTGGTATGTACTGAAGAGGCAGCATCTGGCCATAAGTACACTTAGTCTCGTAGCACATAGGCAGTTTCAAGCTACAAACACAGACTGTGATTAGTTAAGAAGCTTGTCATGGACCAGTCACCACTCATTTTAATGCTTTTGTGTGTGCTAACCAGTTTAGCATGTGCTAAGTGGATGAATAAGTCTTATCCACAGAGTATGAGTAAGCTGTCAGAGCTGCTAAACCTTAGAGTGTTTTAGAGCATTAATCATACACACTCAGCCTATTACAAGTCACTCATGTGCTTCTTCCAAAAATCCTGCTGCATATGGTCCTGGTTCATGCTTCCATACACTGCAACCCCCCCTCCTGCAGCAGCAAAGAAAGGTTTAGGGCCCACGTACAGTGTTTTATCTCATGCGGTTGACTGGCTATGTCTAACATGTTTAACACTGACATAACTCAGGAACACATGTTAGCAATTCAAAAAGCAGAGAGCTTTCAAATCGTTTGGACACCCCCTTTCCCCCCACGTTGGATCATAACGCTAGCCATGGCGCTCGGATCCTCTGTGTTGTTTTCCTTTCTTTGTGATGTGCTTGTCTTTTTTGCTGGTTTGTGTCAGTGTGCGTCTCTGAGGGTTCTCTTGTTCAGGGACAGCGCTGAGGTATGCTGGAACATAGGTGAACTGTGTGAAGAACACAAGCTGGCGGGAGGGGGGTCCACAGCTGTGGGCCTCCCGCTTAAACAGGCCGCTTCAAGGAAGGACAATCTTAATTGATTCCAAACACTCTTTAGTAAACGTGGTGGAGCAGTAAAAATGACTTGTTCTCCTAATTCAGTAGAAGCTCTTTACTTCTAATGTTGTGCACAGCCTAGAGAAGCCAGAATCCAGGTGAAGCTAGGATTGGTCCACTGCAGCCATTTATATTCAGAGGGTGAAAAGAGTAGAAAAACAGCCTGCCTCACTGTGCATTTGCCTTTCTTGGCTATGATAGATTTGAACTTGGGTCATAATCCAGCGATGCTTGGATTTACATGCATTTACATTTACGGCACTTATCAGACTCGTTTATCGAAAGTGTGCAATTTGGGGTTAAGGGTCTTCCCAGTGGTGGTGCTGAAGGTAGGATTCTACCCAGTGGTGGTGCTGAAGGTAGGATTCGAACCCATGACCTCTTGGTCCAGAGGCAAGTATCCTACCACTAGGCCACCACCACCAGAATCTGCTGATCTGAATTAATTTAATTGCAGACCTTAAATTAATTATTTGTGTGCACCTGAAAAAGTTACCTGAAAGATACATGTAATCCAAACAAAAGTTATGTGCCATCTGTTCTGTTGAAGCTAAGTCAGTTTATCCTATTTCAGCATTAGGAAATTATATTTAGGAAAACTTCAAAATAAACACAACCTGTAATTTCCCTAGACTGCGGAAGAAACAACCTACAACGGGCACAAATAAGCCTCAAATCATTCAGCATCTCATCTGTGCATATAAATACATAAAAATGCAACCATTACACAAAATGTCATACACTATATGTTATGATATGTTTTCATTTAACATTATTTGATCCCCTTTAAAAAAAATAACAACTAGAACAAAATCCACACCACTGGTGATAATGGTGCTGCTGCTTGCAACAACATGCCACTTTCTATGTAAGTAATTGTATTAATTATTCAATTATTAGTCTTAAGTATTCTCTAGTGTAAACTATTCAGTAACTACAGTAAACTCAGTATGCAAGTTGCGTACATCTTGCATTTTATTAATCCATAACTTCGTAACTTATATTAGCTGCACAGTAGTTACTGAGCAATAAGTTATACGATGATTACTGTATAATATATAGGGTTAAATCTAATTGTATTTTATAGGGTTAAATCTAACAACTGGCATGATAGATTATTACGAAACCAATATGTGATGTAGTTACGAGATGCATGAGGATGAATGAAGAGTCAAAGTGCAGGCCCACATACAGGCTCCTGCAGGTTAATAACAGTGGTGGGTCCCAGTTATGGTTACAACGCTCTGTATCAATCAGTTCATTGTTAGTTAATGTGAATAGTAATATCCAACAGATCCTTATGTGTGAGAAAATGGCTAAAACACAAGAATATGAGGCCCATTGTTTACAGGGCTTAACAGACGGCTGCATGTGGAAATGTCCACCTCAGCGGGAAAAGCCAGCAAGGAAATCCCTTGACACTCAAACGTTACTTCCTCTGACCTAAAGGCCCGTCCTGCAGGAAGTCAGAGGATCAGTGAACAGACTTGATCACTGCCTGCTCCTCTGCCTCTTCCTGCTCCTCGGAACGGAGGCTCAGGCACTGGGTCACACTCTCTCTGACATGCTGGAACCGCTTCACTCACAGCACTGCAGCTGAAGGTTGAATGACGCACTGAAACAGGCTGTGCTGTCCTAAAGCACATTTAATCAAACACAGTCCTAAGACCAACACTTTTACTGTTTGGGTTAAGCTTTGACATTTTAAATTGAATTTTCTCCAGTAGTTTTATGGAAAGTATCAAGTCTTTTCCTGTTTAGGCCTGACTAACCTCATTCTCCCTGCATGCTAGAAATCAGAGCCTGTTTTGCCACTTCATAAAAATTCCACATACATTTAGAATGCACTGCTGTATGTTTGCTGTATCAAACATACAGCAGTGGATTCAAGGGGCACTAAAAGATTCACAACAACCAGCTGGTATAGGCCTGTCATCAGCCTGCTAAATAGACTGTCATCAGCTTGT
>JBBJLS010000006.1:8864508-8875791 GCA_037577275.1 Bryconaethiops microstoma
TATATATATATATATATATATATATGTAAAGCTGTAGTGTTGTACAGTGAGCTCTGTTCCAGGGTTGATGAGGACAAGGCCGAATTGATTTTGCGGTGAGCTGGGGAGTGGGGATGGGGGGTTCAGGTCTAAATACTGCATGAGCTTCTGCAGTCCTCATGGGCTATCAGAGCATCTCACACACACAAACACACACAAATGTGCACACACACATGCACATGTGCACAGACACACAGATATATGTAAGAAGTGCTCTGTGTGTGCATATGCATATGCCCACAAGCAACCGAGCATGTATTCACCCACTGCAGAATGTTTCAACCACTGCAACAAATCCATCTACACACAAACTCACGCTTGCCTTTTCTCTCACCACTAATCCCACTGCACCAGGAGTACTGAGAAAGCCAGGCCAGGTACCACGCAGTGGTGGTGAAGGGATGTTATATCAGTGTTTGTGTGAGGGAATTTGGATCCATTTGTTTGAGTAGAGCGTGTATCTACTAATCTACTAGTCTAATCTACTATGGTTTAGCACACAGCAGTGTTTTAGTATTGAACTTTATGTGTCTATGTGGTGTGGAGTATGTGTGTGTGTGTGTGTGTGTGTGTGTGTGTGTGTGTGTGTGTGTGCGTGCGTGTGTGCGCATATTTTGTTTTTAGGGAATCTGAGCCACAGAGGAAGTGCAGTAGGGAATACTCAGTTCAACTCCAAACATGACATCACACATGCTGCGCCATCTAACACTCCTCTGTGTCTCTGCTTCATACTTGTATTCAAAGCTGTGCATGAGATGACCCCACAGCAGGACAAGACACACACACACACACACACACACACACACATTCGAACGGGTTTACACAATCATTGCCATAAAGCCTTCCCCAAAGTTCATCACAAACAGCGGGGGTGTGTGTGCCTGGCGCTGCATCTGTATATTTGTGGGTGTGTGTGTGTGCTTCAGTGGTGTTTTTCCTCGTCTCTGCGCTGGCTCGGGCTGGCTTGTTTGTAGAAATGAAAGCTTTTGCGTTTCTGTGGAGAGGGAAGCCCAAACACACTCTTATCTGTGGGAGTAAAAAGCCTGTGTGTGTGTGTGCCAACTGTATAACGTCAGGCTCGAGGCAGATCGAGTTTCATCTCCTCTACCCTCAGAAACTATCTCTGCTCCGACGGGCTCCACTGTTTAACGGCCACAATCAGCACAACTGCTAAATATTGGCTATGCTTATACTGCTGTTCTCACGTTAACACACACACACACTTTTTTAAACCCTTAAAGGGCCCATATCCTACATTTATCTTGCATTTATTGTTTTTTTCTTTAAGGTACACTTGTGACATTTGTGTTGTTTGTTTACCAAGACCAACTTCTTTTTATCCCTTAGAATTACTTTACATTACATTATTTTTATCTGCAGACACTTTTATCCAAAGCAACTTAAATATGAGAAAAATTTACACATGCTATTTCTGGTAATGTGTGAAGAGTAAATGGCAAAGTTTTAAAACTTTAACAGTGTTTGTGTACCATGTCAGCCTCTGTTTTTTTTATTATATGGGCCCTTCAGCTTGTACTGGTGCATTTTACTTTCACTTTATTATTAATTGTTAATAATTCAGTAATTTAATTTAAATTATTTTCCGTAAAGTTAGTGAATGATAACCCTTAGAACAGTGGTCATCAATCTCACTTCCTGCAGAGCTCAAACCCAAATCTAATGCATCTAACGCAAATAAACTCTTCAGAAAGGTGGATTTCCAGGAGCAGGCTTGGTAACAACTGCCTTAGAATATAAATGTCTATGAATGCTAAGGGATCAGATTACAGTCCAACATGATTCAGTTGCCAACCCTTAGAAGTGACAGCTTTCACATGCTATGACAAAAGCACTGTGCAATTTGATACTACATGGAATGATAGTATTTGACCTTTTTCTGTAGAATCAGAACATTCTGTCAGTACCTCATTTTGCAGTAAAAGAGGAAAGTGTAACGTAAATTTATGAATAGTCATTGTTTATTGCATAGTTGTGTTTTAAAAGAAGAAAAACAATTAGCATTTTCTTGCTTTGTGTTTGTTGTTTACTGACATGAAGGTAATTTAAAAAAGCAGAGTTCAGACTGTAACCTCTCCATACAGAACATAAACAGAATGTAAACATAATTTATAACGTAGCTAGCTGCAATTAACCTTATCATGTATCATGTTCTGCAAATATACTTTTGTAAAGAATTTTTATCTTCGGAAGTCCTAAACTGGCAAAACTTTCTCTTTCTCATCCCGTCCTTTTGCCAAACTATTTAAATGTAATACAAAGAATGTTGAATCTTGAATCCTAATTACATTTAAATAGTATGGCAAAAGGACGGGAAAAGAAAGAGAAAATTGTGCCACCTCTGAAGGTGATAATTCTGTATAAAAGTATGTTTTCAGAACAGCAGCAAGTGTAAGACTTATAGTGACTATAGCTCCACTTTCTTGGTTCTCCAAGAGTGTAATAAAACTACACTCTAGTCTGGCATTGTGCATTTTGAGCTCATGCTCTTGGCTTTTTCCATGAAGTTTCTTTCAAGCAGCGCTACACTGGAACGCCAACCTCGATAGTTATGTCAGTGACGGCTCACTCAGAATGTGTTGTTTGTTATCGGAGGGTAATTATCTATTGTTTACATTGTTACTAGGGACAATAAATTTGTCACTAAGCATCAGGCTTGGAGGTGAGCTTTTCTTTTTTACGAGGTAAACAATGCTATATGCTCCTGCACCTTCCTCTGCTGGCTCCAGAGCTGGCACATGCCATGCTGGGTGACATCATTCTTGGCATGGTGTAAATGTACTCCTTTTTACTTGGAGAGAGGGGAAAAAAATGAACCTCTCTTAAAGAAACATTTCACTGAAGGATACTGCCATCAAAGTGATGTAAAGGCTTTATATGAGAGCTGGAGCTTAAGGCTTACGTAATCACACCCCCATTCAGCCGTAGAAGGTCAGGGCTGGCCTGGGACCTGTTGAGAAGCAGGCATGAGGACCTGCATGCTGCAGAAAGTTTTTCTTGTAAACTATCTGTTTGTTGTTTCACATTTAATTCCAGAGTCTGTTAGAATTCTGAGTGCTGATGTAATTTGCTTGTTAGGTGTTGTGCTAATTTCTTATCTATACACTTGTAGCCTCTCCTAGTGTTCTTTCTGCCTGCAGATTGCAAATTGATCAGTTATTATAATCAAATATTTTTCCCATTAACTCTGTTATCATGTTATCTAGGACACTGTGAGCTGTTTGTATGTGAAATATGGCTCTGTGTTTAGCTGCTAAGGAGCAATAAGGGACAAAAACGGGAGTAATTAGAATCCTCTGCTATGAAAATAATTGACACCTCTCCACAAAGATGAACATAAAACGGGCACAACTGCTACTGTCTTTATATAAAATAGTGTACAAAAAATAAGACTTTAAGTTTAAAGTTCAACAATCTAGTTCACAACATTCTAGTTCACTACTGGTTTTAGAACCCATTTTAAACATTTCCATCTAAATATATTCCACCAGTGTTAAAGAACAAATAAATATATTGTTAGGAACCTCCAAGACATGGAGATTGCATTTTATGGCTACTGTAAATAGGGGTTAAAATAAAGGTGCCACAAATAATGTAGTGTTCCAATACCAGTTACAAATTTTCCCTGGAACTAAACCAAGAAACTTTTTAGGAGCCTGTTTAGGAATCTTTATATGTTAGAGTATATGTTCAAATTGAAATATTGAGTAATCTGTCTAGAACGTAGTATGAGGGTGGAATGTAATAAAGGCATGATTAAAAACAAAGACAAAATCATCTCATTTTCTACACTGAACCCCATTCCATCCCCTTTGGGTGTTCATGGATTTCTTAATTCCATCTTTATATGATATTGAAACAATTTTAGATCTGTGCATTCATGAGTTTTCTTTGACACACAAAATGTCTGAAGACCTGAGACCAGCAAAATAAGAAATATCTGAAAAGACTTAATTTTTTTAAGTATAAGCATAGTTTCCCCCTTGATTTTTTTCATGATTTGACCACTGCCTACACCGCAGCAGCACCTGTGACTAGAGGACAAGTTGTGTGTGAGGCGGATTGTGTGTATGATGGGGTTCAGAATCCAGGTTTTTGGAGCAACATCTGTATGAATGGTGGCATTGTCAGAGAATGATGTCATTCAAGAGTGATGATGAGCTCAGGGGCAGCTGAAATGTGCAGCACTACTTAGCTGAACAAATACAGTTAACATTACACACTGAACACAAAGTTAACATTACTGACTGAACACATACAGTCAATATTACAAAGATTGAACACATAGTCAACATTATAGACTGAACACACAGAGTTAACATTATAGAGTGAACAGTTAAGATTATAGACTGAACACATACAGTCAATATCACAGAGACAGAACACACAGTTAACATTATAGACTGAACACATACAGTCAATATCACAGAGATTGAACACACACAGTTAACGTTATAGACTGAAAATATACAGATAATATCATGGACTGAACACAGTCAACATTACAGCCTGAACACATACAGTTAGAATCACAGAGACTGAACGCAAACAGTTAACATTACAGGCTGAACACATACGGTCAACATTACAGAGACTGAACACACACATTTAACATTACAGACTGAACACACAGTCAACATTACAGAAATTGAACACATACAGTTAACATTACAGACTGTAGACATGTAATTAACATTACAAACTCGACATATACAGATAGCATCATGGACTGAACACACAGTTAACTTAACAGACTGAACACATAAAGTTAACATTTCCAACTGAACACATTCAGTTCACATTGCAGACTTACCACATATAGTTAACATTAAAGACAGAGCACTAATGGTTAACATTACACAGAAATAGCACATGCATGAATCTGTAATGGTAAATAAATAAGATAACATTGAACAATATCATAGATTGGTCAAAAACACAAAGCACATTGATGATACATTAAATGAGCCGATCAGCAGCAGCTCTGCAGCAGACAAAAAGGCCCTACAGAGAATCATAAAGACTGCACAAAACATCATAAACCTACAGCTACCTGCCTTGGATGACATCTATGCCTCCCGTTGTCTGCAAAAGATACACAGCATCCTCAAAGACCCATCCCATCCTGCCCATCGTCTGTTTGAACTGATGCCCTCTGGTAAACGCTACTGGTCCATCAAAACACGCACTACAAGATTCATGACCAGCTTCTTCCCCGAAAGCCATTACCACACTGAACTCTGAACTTAAAGCACACCCATTAAATACAACACCTCAGTAACATAAAGCATTAGTTTTGCACTATTTTGCACTTTAAGCCCACCATGGGTTATATGGACGATACATTGCTACTTTATTATCTGTTATTACATTGTCTTTAATGAAGACAAGAGTGCACTGAATTTCTACAATGACAATACAGAAATCTGAATCTGATTATTGTTAAGCATTTTACAAAAATACATCATTTAGCCTGTACATCGAGATCAAAGCAGTCCACTGATTATTGAAATATGGGTAACAAAATAATTGACAGATGAGTTCTGAACAACAGATCAATTTCATGCTGTAATAGATTATAGTGTCAAGTCATGAAAGTACTGGAACTACTCAGTCTCACTGAGAATCTCAAGTCTTCTGATTCACTGGACAGGACTTTTGTTTTTTGCTTAAAAAAGGAGCTTTTGGACCATGAGGACCTTAAAGACTGGTAGATCCTATGAACTTAGTCACTGAGAACTGAGGTTTCCATTGGGAGTCACTTCAAGTGCTTTAATACTTCAGTCACTGGCTTTGTTCGATTGTCATCAAAACACGCTGCTGATACTTTTTTTGATTAAAAAGCTTTAAGAACTTACTGGTCTGCTTATACTGACTAGAGAGAGAGTTACCAACAGCACATTAAAATTCACCTAAATTTGTCATTTATTCACACACTCCAGTTTTAGGCAGTGGGTGCTCAGTAAGAATCACATCGAAGGCATTTTCAAGAATTTGCAAGATCCACAGACCCTCTTTTAGATGATAGGGGTTGACTGACTAGTTTCACAAATGGCTGTAGGTTTATTTATTGAATGGAGTGGGGATTGAGGGAACCTGCCATGTGTTTGTCTGAGTGTGGCAGCGTGTTGTTTTAGCTGCAATAACAGGCTGCATGGGCGTCCCGCTTTCAGACACGCTTCACAGGTTGTCAATGTAGTTAGCCACTATGAAGCCTGGCCCGAGCAGACCTGTGTGATATTACGGGAAAACTGCAGACTCACTGTCCACTCTAAGAGACCAGAGGTTATTTACAGGAAATGTCTTAAGTACATTTTAACCATACATTTTCAGCTAAACATTTTCATCACTTTACCTTAACTCACGTATTAAAAATTACTATAAAGAAACCATTTAATGGAAAATTTAGACTCAAAGTTTATGCTTTGTCACTTAAATCTGTTATCATGAGAGTTATAATGATGTTAATGTAAAATACTTCAGTACAACCGCCTAACTAAGACGAACAGAAAAGAATTTTAATGCAATCGCAAGGCATTTAAGCACATAGCTTAAGCAATGAAATTGTTTCTAAAGGAGAATTTTATTGCAGGAGTGTTTTCCCCATTTGAATGCTGTATGAAATGGATCAAACACCACTTATTGTGATGGTTCTTAGTTTCAGGCTTTGACATTTTTGTTTTTTCTACTCTAAAAAAACAGAATCAACCCATAGTCATAAAAGCCATAAAGCTTGTTTAACCATGGCAGTCCATTTAGCTTTGAAATCAGTTCAATGTTCTAATAAACTTTCCTGTCGACTTGGCTCAGTTAACTACTCAGGCCCAGGTTTATTATCCAAAATTCAAACCGAACCCACGACTACTCAAAGATCAGTACCAAATGTGACCTCTACAATCACTGGCAAGGTAAACCACTGATTGAACTTTTACTTTGCTTTGAAGTCTAATGTTTTTTTGGCTTATATTGTCACAGGAAAGCTGGCCAGAAAGAGTACAATCAGCCTTGTTTTTAGAGTTATGTGATCCATGTGCTAGTCAACTGAGAGCTTCTTTTAAACCCTCACTTGTAACTAATATGGATGGACTGTGAGGTCTTGAACTTCTCCCATGTCATGTGTTGCAGCATCTACAGTGTGAAGTGATGGATGATTGTGTCTGTAGAGAGAGCAGCCCTGATTACAGCTGCTTAGCCTTGGTTGGTTTGGGAGGTCTGTGTGTTTGTGCTTTTTGTTAACTGAGACTGATTAGGCCCCTCCTGCATTATCCAGCCTGCCACCCTTAGGCACAAACCTTTTTTCTTTAGAGAAAATGTTTTTGTGCAGCTTATAGTTAAAACAGGAGTGCAGGAGAGTGCTGTCACAAAATGCCTGTATAGTTGATAGAATAGAATAGGATAGAACAGAAAAGAATGGACTAGAATAGAACAGAATAAAATGCAATTCAACACAATACAATACAATGCAATACAATACAAAACATTTAATACAATACAAAAAATTAAATACAATACAATACAAAACAATATGTAATTGATTGAAACTTACTTTAAGTTAAATTGGAGATTGTTTTCAAATTTTGACTTATTTCTTATTTGACTCAGTGTTCATAACTTCCGTGACTTCATGTTTTCATTCTTACAGTCAGTCAGAGAAGAAAGGATATACTCTGTCCGTATGTAGTTTCTATTAAAAAATTTCTGCACTTGTTTTGCATAAGGAAACGCTAGTAAATGCTTAACATCAAATCATGGTATGTTTTTGTTGTTATCACAGGTGACAAATGTGACTCTATGGGTTAAATGACTTTTATTAATTTAATTTTAATTTTAATCTGCTATGTAAACATTGTTAAAATTTAGAAATGGATCATCCATTCCCTACTCCATGCCGCCCATATATTGAAACAAAGCTGCCCCTTTCTGAATACAGTAAACCTCCAACATTCGCGGGGGTCACGTTCCAAGAGCACCCACGAAATGTGAAAAACTGTGAATTTGTGATGTGGTAAAAAAAAAAAAAAGCCTAAAAATGCCTCATTTTATAGTGTTAACCCTAAATATGCCCCCAAACACTTTAATTTCATTTTAAACTCAGCTTAATACATTACCCTTAAAAAATGTAAAGGTAAACCCGTACCCATACTGTACAGTGTACACTGAACTGCCGCAGTGCTAGAATGTAAAATACCGATGTTATAGATTGTACTATAATTCAACCAAGCACATTTTCTTTGGTATGTGCTGCGGTTTTCTTTGGTATAAGCAGGGTAAGTACAGTAATAATTTACTTTCAAACCTCCCTCTAGGGATAGTGAAGTACAGCGGTATTTCACTATCCCTAGATGTGCTTTCTTTGTGTTCTCATGACTTCGGGGCAGATGGTAGGGTTAGGGTGTTCGCCCTAACAGGAAGTTGTGGGTTCGATTCCCAAGATTGCTAAGCACCTCTGAGGAACCCTTGAGCAAGGTACCGTCCCCACACACTGCTCCCCGGACGCTGTGTTCCTGGCTACTTGGTGGCTAGGTTAAATGCAGAGGAAGAATTTTGTGCTGTTCACACTGCGGTGCATTTACGTATGACAGGAATGGTCACTTTCAGTACCAAAAATGTATACAGTTAGATTTTATATGAAAATGTAGCAGAATTTACATTAATATTTGTTACAAAATTGGTAAATTATATGGTTCCAGCAATTGGACATGCCACACATGGTCTTTTCAGAAAGACATGCAGTATGGCTGCAGCTTCACCAGATTTTGTGCCTCTCCCTCAATGAGAGCCTTCCCCATAAGAAATCAGTTAAATGGTCCCCAGCCTGCAGCTGCTGCAAGAGCTGGGCTAAAGCGGCGGGGTGGTGGGAGCTCATAAAATGATCTAATGGGGGTGTGGTGGTGGTGGTGCGCTTAGGCATGCGCACTGAGCGCACTCAGGCCGGCTCGAAGAGGGATGGAGAGAGAGACTCTCTGTGTCTGGCATGGAGGTTTGTGAGATGGTGGGGAACCAGATGGGCACTGCGTCCCCCAGGAGCCCACAGAGAGCAGGAAACAGTGCCAGGAAAGTTGGGGCTCAGATTTGTGCAATGAAAAGGAGTATGTACATAAAGCCCACTGCACTCTCCAAGGGCCAGGAATAATTATGAGGCTGTGAGTCAAATATCAAGACTGCGGGGCTCCCGCAGAGCTCCTCAACTTCCTTCTCGCAACAAAGTGAAACCAGTTTAATCCTTAATTAGTAACATTTGTTTAATTATTATTGACATTTTGCTAAACAATTAGATTACATAGTTATTAAGTATTGGAGTGTAACACTCATGATCACTGTGCAGAATGAGACTGTGTGCACTGTAGAAAATGGACGTTCTATTAATAATAATAATAATAATAATAATAATAATAATAATAATAATAATAATAATAATTTAACACAACTGTATTGTTTAAACACCAAAGTTTGCAAACAGCCAATACCAGTATATAAACCACCTGAGCCCACCTCTAGTGTTTTGCAACAACATGATTATAGTCATAATTTCTCATTCAAATTTTGAATATTGTGAGAATATTGAATCGTGAGCCTCATTTGATAAATAGGATCAAACCATGAGCTTAGTGTGTTTATCGTTATTTGAGTGAGTGTGTGGTGTAGAACCATAGCAGACATGATATAGGTAGGCTTCCTTTGATTTAGTAGGTTCATATTCATATACATAGTACTACTACATTACTTTGAATTGATCTACTGTCATTTTCATTCATGTCTATATAGTTTATAAACCTTAATAATTAATAATTATCCTTGAGTTTTAGTGTATGTTTTGCCAGACTTTTTTTACTAAGAGGTGCATTGATGTATTTCTTGCTACTACATGATCTCTACTTCGTTTTGTCCGGATGTGCAGTGCCTGGATGATTTGGACAGTGTTCTTGACTTCATAGTCAACAAACATGTAGCATAATTATATTACTTGTCTAATTTATTTAACACTTACATTTTTTAACACTGTTAATTTGACCATGTAGAGAATATTTTACATAATGAGCCATCTTCAATTTTTAACCTCAGAAAACCTATATTCATGCTGAGAACCTGTTGCTCCTTTGTGCAATTGTTTGAATGTGCACTGAAATAAATAATGTGTACCGATGTGTAATTTCCTCATAATTTGCACAATTGTCTGGCTTTTACTTTATTTATGAACATAATTGGACCTCCAGGGATTAAAGGTGTGCAGCCCAGTTATGCTCTCCCTGTAGGAAGGCCTCAGATTGGACCGGATCACCCTCGCATGCTCTGGTTCTGGACAAACTTATAGGGATTGAAGGCATGCAGCCCAGTTAGGCTCTTCTTATTAGGAAGACACCAGGCAAGATTGGACCTTTTACAGAATGTCCTTGGACATCCTGGTTCTAGATAGACCTCTGGGGTTTGGGGGGTGCAGCCCAGTTAGGATGTCCAGATTAGGAAGGCTACAAGTCAGACCTGACCTGTCAGTGCACCACTGTATGGTAGAAACACCAAAGACACTGAGAGCACAATGATGAGAGAAATAGAAACAGGCCGTGCTCACTGATGGGGATTATAAGGTCAGATATAAAAACGGAAAAGGAGGTTAACAGTCCTGCTGGCACTGAACTGCGAAAAGACAAAGAGAATGACACAGAGAGTAATCAGTGAGTGCACTCCGATAGAGGGTAGATGAGAGGGCAGTGATGTCTAGAAGACAGTAGAGTACCCCCAACCCCTCCCACACACACACACACACACACACACACTCGTGCACACATACACTGTCTGCCCTGCTCCACTTCTACCCAGGGGCTCCCTTTTCCCTCTGACCTCATTCAGTCTGATTTATTCTTCCAGCAGCGGGTGGGGCGCTCCCTCTCTCTTTACACTCTTTATTGATATGAAGTCATCCCTTCGTCCTGCAGAACCTGAGTCTGTTGGCAGGATGCGCCCCAAAGCACTCCCTGCAGCATCACTCAAAAGACACAGTGACACACTGGAAGTGCCAATAAATACCATTAAAGTGCCATTATGTACCTGCACCACGACTCCATCTGAGACATGACCTAGAGAAAGTGGGGTCCAAGGGCAGGGGCTAAGGTGACAGATGAAAGACACTAGCTCTGCCTTAAACATCAAAGACATATGTACATAGAAAAAAGGTGTTAAAAAGACCATGCATCTTAGTATTTATATGCTTTCTCTCTCTCTCTCTCTCTC
>JBBJLS010000006.1:8876808-8897949 GCA_037577275.1 Bryconaethiops microstoma
TACATACACACACACACACACACACACACACACACAGAGAACAGCACACAGCACGAAATTCTTTCTCTGCATTTAACCCATTCACCAAGCGAAACAGTGGGCCACCTAGGGAGCGGTGTGGTATGTGGGGACGGTACCTTGCTTAAGGGTTCCTCAGCGGTACCACTAGCTGTCCTGGGATTCAAAGCTACGATATATATACATATATAAAATGTGTGTGTGTGTGTTTGTGATGGATTACTTTTTTAAATTAAACCATGACTAAAATCATTTTAAAGGCTAATTAAATAAGTGAGCAGGCAGTCTGTCCTTATCTATCAGACCCTATTATGTAAACATTAAGCTGCAAAACTTAAAAAATGCATTGTTTGTTATGCAAAAAATTGCATTATAAAGAATAGCTGTACAAAATTTCAAGGGACTTTTTTAAACAGATTAAAAAAACACAGCTGATGGCACACAAAGGATGTATCCTTTCTTCCTGGCCATAACACGGTCGAACATATTATTAGAATCATAAATGATATGACAAGAACACTCCTTTGGGAGAGTGTCAAACGTGCTCATCTTTATGTGCTTTTTTGAACTCTGCGCTTTAGCATCAACTTTAATGACTGAGTAAATTTGCCACATATTATTGCATGACATTGCAAAAGAAGTAGGCGAGACAGACAAGAAGAAAGACCTGGAGGTGGCAGAGAGTCTGTGCCCTTACAGGCCTCCACCTGCATCAGGATAATGAGTGTTTAGCCGTGGCTATGTCGTGACAGGGAGAGGCTGGACTGTCATTAGAGGCTCAGGCAGCTGCTGCTTCAGGTCTGTGTGAGCAGGCCAGTCAGCCTGGACTGTTCTAATGTATGTTTACACCTCATCATCATGCTTGATGAGGCTGAGGCTGCACACACACTTCCAGCCTTGCTGAGCTAGCCCCTCGGCTAACGTCATAGAGGCTTTGGATGTGCGTAATATACACCAGATATATTAGAAGTTGTCCACTGAAGTTCTGTATTACCAGACAGAGTTGGAATAGAAAGCTCTTCTGCACTCAAATGTTGCTAATGGCCGAGCTTGTACTCTGGTGAGCACCTTTGACTTTCTTGCATATGTCTGTGAGAATATTCAGTGTTTTATGTTTCTACATTCTGTGCGGAAGACTGTGTCTTAGTCATAGATTTTCAGTTCTGGCACTCAGCTGGATCAAGTGCAACTGCCAAGATATTAGGTCTTAGGTTTGAGTGATGGCATTTCGTTCTCCAAAACCGAAATTCTGTACTCTAATGGTCTGTAGATTGTACCATTACTTAGGTCTGGTCTTTTGAAACTGTAAAAAAGCAAAACATCATTTTAGACTCTTTGCATGCTTTGTATATTTGTAATGAGTGCAGGTAGCTCGAAAGTGTATAGTGGGCTTACAGCAGAGATTACAAACAGTACTGGGATAAAAACCAAAAATGAAACTGGTTATTTACAATGACTAATGTGAATAAGAAGTGCTTTGACATGAAATTAACCATTGCAAAGAACTTACTAAGCCAAAATTTTTAACAGTGGTGGTGATAGCAACCAGATTTCAGAAAGAACCTGACAGAAAGTATTTATATGAAATGGTTATAAACATGTTGTCCGATCCCTGCCATTGTTTAATGGTAGTTTTTGCAATAAGCTTTTGTTTAAAGTGTTTGTATTGTTTATAACATAGAGGCTGGATAGATTTTACCCATTTGGGTTGTAGACAGGGTAACCTCTGCTTCCACCACATCTTACCACTCTGGATAACTTAGTTTATTCAGCTGTGGAAATATGCAGAAATTTTGAAAAAAATGTGTAGAATTCCCCTTTATTCCCTTCTGGTTCATTTTTAAAGAATCAGATATTATATGGACTTTATTCCTGTGTGGTTTGGTCTGAACCCCAGAAAGGAAAATATTTGTTGCTCCAGTGTGTCACCCCCACCCTGCAGAAACTGGTTAGAATAAATTATTGGAACAGTTAATATTGTTTTCATGGTATAATTTACTGTACACGTCTTAGATTCGTTAAAATAACAACATCGAATCAGTGTTGCATTTATTCAGTAACTGTTTGATGAATGAAATTGTGGCCTAAGGTTATTAGCTGATCATCTATATTTTACCACACTGGAAGTTTTCACACTGCAAGCTGAAAGGTTTTATTTATTATTTTGTGGTATTTATTAGACTTAACTGTTTTTTATCCCTGGTTTACAGAGTGCATTGTTGTGTGACTGTGTATGGCGGTGTGATTCCTTGCATAGAGCAGAAGCTCATATGGCCCCTGCCCCTGAGCAGTGCTCTGGGGGTCTGCTTTGGAGCTGGAGTGATTGGTGATTGCATTAGCACGCTGATAGCACCCACTCTACCAACGCGAAGTAAAATGATGAATGGATGGCTCTTCCTTGGAGGAAAGAGAGACACTGCACTACTCCCCCTTTTTTCCCTTCTTCCTCTCCCCCCATCCCATTCTGCCTCCCCCATGACCTGGCTCGCAGCCAAGCCGAGGCTAAGCACCACTCCTGCCGATACTAGCCTTATGCTAGCCACCCTAGCAGGGCCCCAGACAGTGGCATTCCAGCGCGTGGGAACTGGAAGAAGCCTGCAGTGCGAGAGGGGGAGGCAGAGATAGGTGCACAGCTGCGCTGCTCCAACTGCTGTAAGCTTTCTACTGATTGACGGGTGGTCCAATCAGTCAGAGGTGTTTTTGTGCCCTCTGACCCCAATATGTCTGGCGTTGGGTATGGATGAATGATGGTCCCTCAGCTTTGGTGGTTCTGACACTCTCCAGCTTGTTTCAGCCATTAGGGTTTGATAGTGGGACCCGCTTGAACACAGATTAACCCTGTCCAACCTAACGAATCATCAGCCATACATTCAGACTTTATCCCTTTAACTCATTCAAATCTACCCCCAGATTAGTCGGGCCACGTGTGTGTCGGTCATAGTCAAATGTATCAGTATGTGGAAATATGCTTTCTGTTACTGACTATTTATATAGGAATATATTTCATACCTTAGATGGTAGTTTGTGACATAGGCAGCATAAAATGCATCATTTTCAATCAGGTTATTAAATGAGAAAAATAGACTGAACAGCAGAAATAACGTTTTTGGCCTCTTCACTGAAAGGACTAATAAAAGGGTGACGTGAATATGTTGGCTACTACATACAACTAAAATGTGTATCTGAAAAGACTATATAAACTTTTTTGGGAATACAATCCAAAAAGAAGGTCTAAAAAGCTGTATGTTAGCCATAATTTTTATTTGAATGAATATGTGTGTTTTAAAACACTGAAGTTTGCAACTTTGCTTGTTATGCAAAACTAAATGAAGTACTTTTTGGCAATCTGGGTCAATTACAAGGTTGTTCATTTAATAAAGTTCTCTATAGTAAGTGTTATCTTACAGAGTAGACATACTGTAGCATAATATAGATAGATGAAATGTCGGATAGGATGTTTAATACATGTACTTACATACAGACAGGATCATGCTTTCAGCGTTACTTTTTAAACTTCCTCAAACAGAGGTTTTAAACAACTTTTTGTTCTTTGTGTTCGAGCCTTCACTTAGGTTGAACCATCCCATTTTCCTTGCCCTATTAAAAAAAAAAGCTTTAAGACAGCTGTAATTGAAATTGTGTTTATTGCAGCCTAAAATCCTAGATCCACAGAGAACAAACATCCCGGGGATATTTAACTCAGATGTAAACAAATCAATGAAATCAGGGAATGGTAAACAAAGAGAAACTAAGCCAGTCACTGTTGAGTAAAAAACTCTAAGTGGTCTCTTTGGTGACCAAATAAACCAACACTCACACACACACACACACATACACACACACACAGAGTAAAATATATTAACTGTTTGTTATATCCCTGAATTGTGCATTTTTATTGAACAACTATTAGAATAAATTATTCTTCTATTGGTATGTCACTTACTGGCAGGTCATAATTTTAATTAGCTTTTTATACAACATCACTAGTAAAATACATAGTTTGTATAATTTAACAAAATCTACTATGTTGTTTTCAATTTTGTTCTGTATATATATACATTTATATGGTGCTTCTTTATGGTTAAAGTCTCAGTAAAAAGGAGGAATGGGCTAATTTTTAAAGTCGTTATACATGCAAATGACTGTGACCAAGCAGACACAGTGTGTTTAGTGTTTTGTCAGTGGGCAGTGCAAGGTGTGAGATGTTTGGCAGGTGTGGTTTGTAAAAGTGCTCCGGTAGAGGCTGTTGAGGGTTTTATGAAATTGTCCATTCTAAGTGTTTTATGTGGTTGTGGTGAATATTGCTGTTTGGTTGTGGTTGCTTGCAGCAGTGGTGGAGTTCTGGTGGGTTCCGTGTTGAGAATGAGTGCCAGGTGGGAGCAAGGGTGAAGCCTGGGTGGGTAGGTGGTTAATGCAGCTGGCAGAGGTACTTGGAGGTACGGATGGTGGCTGGCAGCTCCAAGAAACGTGGGAATGGAAAGAACTTGGGAGGCACTGGGTAGCTTTCCTTGGCCGGGAGAGTTAAAAAATTTTTTTTTTTTTTTAAAGCAGTCGGTGTTAGAGGCCTTGCAAATGTTCAAATCGATTTGGGTTTATTATGGTAAATAGCAACCATGATGTGTCTGGGAAACAAAGAAAAAGTGCATGGGTGGGTCACTAAAGGTCAGTGTAAACTTTGATTTGGTGTTGTTGATTGATATCCAGTCTAAATTGTGGTCATGCACTTGAACTCTGGAAGTCCCTGGAAGAACAGCACTGTGGTCCTTTATGAGCGGAACCGTCACTTTTGGGTGTCATTTAAAAAATAAAAAAAAACAACATCTGCTGGACTGTGCTGGTCATCTAGCCTAAAGTAGTGAAGGGAGTGAGAGTGGGAGTTATAGAGTGTGTAGGAGAGGAAAAAAGAAGGGAAGGGAGGAGAAGAGGATGGATGGATGAGGCCGTGCTCTGATGTGGGCCAGCTGGCCGAGGCTCTTGGCCGGAGAAGAGAATGCGCTGTCTGTTGTAGACTTCAGACACGGCCTCTGACTGACAGCAGCTGGAGTGGCAGAGAGAGAGTCAGTGAGCAAAACAGAGAGTGGGAGAGAGAGGGACAGTAGGTGAAATTTTGAAAGATTTACTGTATGTTAATGCATTTTTGCTAATGCTAAAAACCTAATTTAAAAAAGAGTTCTTGCGTTCGCCGGCTACTGTACATGCAGGGCACACAGAGAGAACCCATACAGTTTTATGCAAAACTTTGCATAAAGCTGTATGAGAACACACTCTGTCAAGAACACACTTAGATTTACACTTTAACATTTGAACTCATTGAAAGAAAGAAATATTTTACAAAAAATAAAAAAGTAATGTGTGCAAAGGTTATGGCACATTTGATGTATTTTACTTTTGACAATATATTAAACTCAGAAAAGTAAATAGAAATTGTGCACCAAAATACCATATTAGATGTGAGGTCCATATAGAGGGTGTGTACTTCTTTTCACTTAAAAAGTAAGCAAAACATGTCATTTGATGGGACGTGTACACATTTGCAATGACTTTATGCATATACAAAATACACGAGATGTTTCAGAAGTTTAGAATTACTCATTTTGGTCGTTAAAAAAGATTATGTTAAAATGACATCTTTACAAATTTCCCCTCGCTTGAGAGGCAGTAAGAAATGAAGAAATGTTAGACTGATGAAAAGAGCTGCAGATGATACTACAATAATGAGAAAGCTGAGAAGGAAGTTAAAATATTGTAATATAAATTCACAAGTTATAAAATAAATTGATATTCACAATGTGTTATAATTAAAAGATGAAAATAAAATCTAAGGCAGATATTTTATCAGGGAATGACAAAAATAAATTCTTACACTTTATCATTTGATAATAATTTTTGTTCCTTACAAAACGTAATCTGGTCTCCAGCTTATAATATTTATAATACATTATTAAAGAAAATTAAACTGTAACTATTTAAAATGACATGTTTTTCTAATATAAATATTTTAGTAGAGAGATTATGAATAGAGTGATTTTGCTGTAGCTGTGATTTTAGGCCTTCTTTTTTGTCTTTATTAAATAAAACACAAAATTCTTATGTTTCTATTTTTCTTAGATTCTTATTACCCTGTTTTTTTCAGTGTTTTTTTAGATCTGTTTTTCTATTGAAACAGTTCTACCTGTGCAGCCTAAATGGAAACACTGTATATGCTGTAGACTCAACACAGTCTAAAAATATTACTTTCCAGCGCAGGACTGAAAGTCTAAACGAATGGGCACAGACGTAGATGCACTTTTTTTTCCCTCCGTTTGCTGTCAGGCAGATCACACCAGTGGGCACATTTTGGCAGCGCACCATTGGGTTTGTGGGTTTGTTAATAGTCCTCGGTTGTCTTATGGTGCTGCCCAGAAAAACAGCTCAGGGAGAGAGAGTGCAGGCAGGTAAACACACACCGAACACAGACACTTTGACTTGGTGTCTCAGGGGCCAAGCGCTTCTTAAGTAGACCACACGGCAAAGGCAACAGAAAGGAGACAGAGGGGAAGTGGTGTACGGCCCACAGGGGCACGCCGATGCCAGAGCATGCGCAGAGCAAGGGTCTGCCGGGATGACCTTCTGAGAGAGTGACGACAGATAGTGGAAGAGTATGTTTATGCACATGTAAGGAGCAGTGTAAATAGTAGCGAAGAGCATGTGTATTAGTGTGACGCCGAGCGTAAATATTAGTGAGCGGGTCAACTGAAGAAATATGGCCATATTTGTATCCTCAGTTTTATGTGCATTTTAAAGGGAAGAAGAGTCCAATTTACATGCCTATTATGAGTCATGGTTGCACCCTCTGGCAGATGTGAAGGCCGTTTTGGTCACGCGTCATTAAAAAAGAGGGTTTATGTGTAGCGGCTCAGGTGCAGCCTCCCAGCATTCCTACAAAAGGTGCTTTTGATTAGAGAGAAATTATTATTCTCATTATTTTCTACAACACAGATTGGCAGCAATGCACAAAGCCAAACAGGGCTTTAATGGGCTAAATGTTTTCCCATGATCCTAACTAGGACTGGGAGAAAACATCAGCACAGCACTTTATCATATTTTTTTGCTTTAAAAAAAGGATTGATATATGAAGCAAGTGTTATTTTTTATAGTTTAATGAATAGATTTTAGGTATATTAAGCCTAATAGGACAGCAAAATGCATGTTTTCTGAATCTACAATTAGCTCCCCGTTCCTGGTCCTGGTGATCTACCACCCTGCTGAGTTTAGCTCCATCTCTAATAGAACCTACTTGACCTACGTAACGAAAGGGTATCTGAATGTGCCAGGTGTGTTGGATCTGAACTCCAGTGTGGTAGATTGAGCACACCTGGTCCACAAGTTGGCAGTGAATAGATTTATTTTAATGGACTTACAGCAATGGATAATGGACTCACCAGGAGTGTTGAACACCTCCAAGATATCACTAATACCAAATTTCCACTTCAAAAGCACCAGAGCCTTTGGCACTGGAAAGCTGGAACTGGACCTAAGAGTACTCAAGGGTGTTCACTTCTGTCTTCAGTAACACTTGCAACTGATGCCAGCTCCAAGTTAGCGAAGTTTTTACTTTTCCAAGTGAAGATAAAGACACTTAGAACTGACCTCTTACACCAGAGTATAAACTGGAATGGGATGTTGATATGTCATTGCTATTTTTAGAATTATTACTATCACTATAGAAGATTGTTTTGGATGAAGTCCTGTAATAATATTGTACCGGGGGTCTCTACCCTTAATCCTAAAGTTACTCTCCTTTCTTTCTATTCTTCTCTAAAGAGACTGAAAGCTGCTCTGGCTCACCATCCGGGCCCCATCACCAATGGCAACATGAACACAATGGGTCACATGATGGAGATGATGTCATCGCGGCAGGAGCAGGGTGGTCACCATCACCTGCACTCGCACCCTCACCAGCACATGCAGGCCCCTCCTCACGGCTACCCACACCATGCCCACCACCACAGCCATGCCCAGAGTGGTCACCACCACCCGCAAAGTCACGGGCACCACAACTCACACCCGGGCCACCTCCACCCTGCACACGGGCACCAGACGTCCCCTCACCATCCCATGCACTCCGCCGCCTCCCAGGTATGGAGCGCATTAGAGTCTTTGGGAACATTTGTGCTGAATAAACTGGATAGAGATGGAATAAGAGTAGGAATGATCATTTTTGTGGTTTTTTTTCAAACAAACATTTTGCAGTTTTTGTTCAGTTTTAGGAAAGGTTTTATGCATGTGTTTAAAACATCAGATCAATTATGAATTTATAGACCTCTGCCCATTCACATCGATATGAATCTGGTCTTATACGATTGGAAACAACAGCCTAGGGACGTTGCCAAGAGTATCAAGTGGACAGATGTCCCTAAAAGAACATCTGTCCACTGTTTTTAAAATTATTATGTGAGTTTATTGGATTTGAACTCAGATGATTTGAGTTGAGTTTAATTTATATCAGTATGGTTCGCCTGGGTTGGGTTACAGTATGTACAGTACAGATGCCACACTTGCAACAACTATAATTCCTTGAGACAGTAACATATAACATATAACATATTAAAAGCAAGTATTAGCAAATAAATCTTCTTTTATATTAAAGCTGCAGCTAAAACTGCATATTTGTTCAAATTTATTTGAAGGCAGTAGATAGAAGACTGAAAATTTGTTTGAAAAAAAAAATAGTTGGGTAACACAAAATGGGTTAATTTAGAAAGAATAGCAGTGAACTATCATAAAAATAATACCCTGATGCCAATTCCATACCATGACATGCAGCACTTCAGGCCTTGACCCCTGCGCTGGTCTCTTTGCAGAACGTTCTGACTCAATCTGTGTCTTTGTGATTCAGAAATTCTGCCTCCAGTGTATTATTAAACCAAACAAGTGGCCCTGTATCCACACCACCCATCAAAGCCGCTGCATTTTCCATCACCCTAACGCAACCTGCAATGATCTGAGTACCAGTCACTGCCAGGTCCACGTCAAAGGGCCTTTTTTGTGGCCGTGCTGAACTGCTAGCAGGCCTGTTTCGCCGGATGTCTGAGGGTGTTAGTGTGAGCGGAGGTGGGCAGTGGAAAACTGAGGTGTGACACCTCTTTATGAGGGCGGGGCAGCCTGTAAATCAGACTGTTTCTCATACGCACACGTCCATCACATGGCCAAGGGGGCACATGGACAGAGCAGATGTTGTTTTTAAGGAACCTCCCAGACAGACTGTTGCCGGCTGAGCGTGGGGGTGTCTGTCTGTGAAAGGCAGGGGCTGGAGGGGGTTCCATATACATTTGATGGGCCAGTTGCCAACATGTCTGGTACTGGAGAATTGAAGTGTGGTAATTGGTGGCTGGTTTTATAAAAATATATTTTTTTCGCTGATATGTGAAACAAGTGTGTTCTGTCACTCTGGCTGTTGCCATTTGTAATGTACATCACTGTTCAAAACTTTTCAGTGTTCAGTTATATGAACTAATGTAGTAATAAAATATTCCAATTTGCCAGTCTTGTGTAACTTTACAGGTTTTAAATAATTAGCAGAAAGCCAGATTGCCATTAACTTATAATGAAAATTAAGTTGTATTAAAATTGAATATTGTCTATTTCAAAATAAGGCTGGGCAGACAAACTGACAACTTATTTTTATTGGAATATTTCAATCAATCTGGCAAGGTGTGGCTGTATGTAAATAGCCAAATTATTAATTAGAAAAGTGATTCCAAATTTTGAGTGGTAGTTACCAGGTAAATTGTTAAACTGTAGTTTAGATCTCTGCATCTGCTTTTCAGTAATTTAACTTTGTGTTAATGTAATGTTCTATATTGTAGTGCGTACTGCACGGTTTAGTATTTGGTCAAAAAACAAAAGTCTATATAAGCTTGAACCTGATTTTGATTCTAAGTTGTTTCTTGAGGGAATTTCCTGCATATCTCTGTTGTTTTTTTCTACAGTTATCTCCAGCTGCACAGCAAATGCAGCCGACACAGACATTGCAGTCTCCGCCGCCCAGTGGGGGCCGGCGCAGGCGGGTAGTGGATGAGGACCCTGACGAGCGGAGAAGGAAGTTCCTGGAGAGGAACCGGGCGGCTGCTACACGCTGCAGACAAAAGAGGAAAGTGTGGGTGATGTCTTTGGAGAAGAAAGCTGAGGAGCTCACCCAGACCAATATGCAGCTACAGGTACTTGCTGGTTCATAATTCACTTCAAGCAGTGATTTCCAGTGCTGGTATAATCTCTGTCCTGCATATCACAATTCATCCAACATTAATGACAGCATGGAGCTTCTTTTATGCGGCAGAAAACAGGATGGCCAGTGTCTATTAATGTATTGGTGAGGGGGTTAATTAGCTGATTTGTTGCCTTAGGTATGTTAGAACAGGATAAACTCAACAATATCCAGGGTGGGGCATTAGGAATTCATGACCTACACACCTACACACACTTTTCTGTTCACGTCCAGCTGGACAGCCTTCACTGGGAGCATTATCCTTGTTGAAAATTCTCAGTGGACTCCGTTAAGCCCCTGTATTCCACAACATATTAGTTTAGAGAAGTTACAGTAGCCCATAAATGCTGCTAAAATGACAGCTGAAGCTACTGTAGACAAAGAGCAGATGGACCTCAGACAGTGCTGCGTCTAGGAGGGGAAAGGGCACAGGCTAACCAAGGCCTGCTGGGCAACCATAGAAGGGCCAGTTGCTGCAGAGAATAGAGTTTGTAGAGCTGTAAAACCAAACACCATGGGATCCAAAAGGCTGTGACTTGTTAAATAGCTACAAATCTGTGGACAGTTGTCCATTTAGCACATGTGCACTTTTTGTTTGGATTTTATGCAGCAAAAAAGTCCGTGCACATGAGGTCAACTTTGATTCAAACAGCAAATATTCTATCTCACATATAAAATAACAATTATTTAAACATAGTTGCATTGCTTATTGTGAATGCTAATTAATTATATTCCATTTACACCAATAAGCCAAATCATTATGACCATTTGCATAATATCCTGTTGTTCCTCCAGTGGATTGAAATCTTCGTTCCTCATTCCCAAATAACATGTGCAGTGGGGCAGAGTGTGTTATTCTGCTGAACAAGTCCACTACCATTGGTGGAGTACCAGTGCTATGAAGGGGTATACCTGTCCTGAAACAACTCTTAAGCAGGTTGCACATGTTAAATTGATGTCCATGTAAACACCTGGACCCTGGTTACATGTAGGTACTCACCACTGCAAGAGTCTTATCATTTCAGAGATCATCGGCCATAATGATTTGGTGCTTGTCAAAGTTACTCAGTACATTTTACACCTGTCCAATTCTGCCACATCCAATTCATTGAGAAGCGACTGTTCACTAATACATCCCTGACCTTGACATGTGCAATTGTTACAAAATAATCAACATTATTCACTTCATCTGAGAGTGAACACAATGCTTCTTTCAGTGACAAAAACATGATGAAAATGTAAATGGTGTTTGTTCTTTCCATAAAACAAGAAAAGAATGCTTGCATATCGGTAATGTTCAGTCAAATTCAAATCATACTAATGATTTGACTATTGAACACAGATGTGGTACTAATTAAAAGTTTAGAATTGAACATAATTTCTCCACTTTTCAAGCCCATGAGGCCCCAATAAGAAGCTGATTTTATATATGACAGCCAGATGGCTGGAATGAGACTGGAGTGAGATGATCAATTCTGCATGCACAAATGTGTTTCCATTATTAGACTGCTTAAAGACTAATTTAAACCACAGTTTAGCTCTCTGACTGGTTCACTTGGTGTTTGCTCTCTGCTCCTTTCTCTTCCTTTTTAATTTAATTTATTAACCCTTATAGTCACACGTGAACACACCACAGCACAATGTGAACAATGTTAAATTCTTTCTCTGCAGTTAACCCATTCACCAAGTGAAGCAGTGGGCTGCCGCCAACAAGGGTGTGGGGATGGTACCTTGCTCAAGGGAACCTCAGTGGTGACACTAGCAGTTGGGATTCAAACCCACAACCTTATGATTGCAGGGCTTTAACCACTAGGCCATCCAGCTGCCCACGGCAAGGCTTTTGTGCATCTCGGCCAAGCGCTTTTGATGCAATCGTTATTTGCAGCACAAGCAGCAAACGTTAAAGCTTTGGCCGTCAAATGTGCATCCAGTAATGTTAGCCTATTTTTCGGCATCCTGTTTCTATAGATAACTGAGCAGTCTGTTTTTCTGGCTTTCTTGCCTTTGATATTTTATCGCACATCCACCTTGGGGAACCTAGGAAGGTTAATAAAGTCATGACAGAATCTTATTGCTTAATTAGAAGCACAGACGAGTCAAACACACAGACTAGTCAACACAATCCACCAGGGTAAAATGAGCTGTCCTGTAACTGAGATGAGCTCTTCTGATTTACTGTTTTCTTCCTTCTTCTTCACAGCACCATCCTCATGCTAATTATTCTTCCTTATCTGAAGTTTCCACAGACAATAAGAAAAAAAACAACATGTTTAAGTTGTTTGTTTTCCTTCATCACTGCATAGTTGAGGAGGGTGTTCCCAACTCCCTGGCACTCCCATTTAAGTCCATTGTTCAGGCTTGCTTTGGTTTTTATAAAGCACTCATCGCACACTGGCACTCCATGATGTGGCGACTGTTAAACAGAGGATTTCTTTCAGCAAGGCATCCCTGAAGTGGTTCCGTCTCTTCATATTCCGACCACTAAAAGATGTTCTCCAGCATCATATGTTCAGATGCTTTGTCTGATAAGACGCTGGCGCTGGCCGCAGTCGTAATTGCAGCCAGTGTTCTGTCTGCTCATTATGAGGTTTTGTAATGAGACAGTCTGGCCTTTAATGAAGTGTGTCTGCTGTGAAGTTCACTAACCACCCATTTTTTAAACTTTGTTTGTGATGATTATCATGGGAAAATGTACAATGTTAAAGTTTTTGTAGAACCATAATGATACCTTTTTGAAGGACGTGCAGTACATACATGACATAGTATGTAGAATCATGTATCTACAGCTGCAGTATGTGATAGCTTTCAATGTCCAAATCAATGTTGACTTTGTGGCACAATTTTGCATTTTTGCAAACCTTTTTAGAATACAATAAAGGTATTTCCTTGCTGTATTTCAGTAAACAAGGTCATAGCATTTTCTGTTTTCTAGTTAGTTGTACCTTATATACCGTATCATTCAATATTTTTTCAATATTGAATGATACAGTATATACAGGCTTGTACGTGTCAAATGATTCAGTTTTCAATTTGTAACAAAGTTTTACACATTTAAAAAACCCTTTTCACAATGGATATCCCAAAGATGCAGAGAGACAGCTGTAGTGTTATGTCAGATAAAACTGTCCTGTAACTGAGTGGTAAACTTCCATCAAAATAAAATAACTTCAATTAATGAACATAAAATTCACGAAGGGTTAATGACTATTATCCTGATGGCTATATGACAACTATTTCAATGTTTTAAACTAAATATATAAGTCAAATACATAATTTCATATGTTTATAATTTCATATTCATCATAATTTCATAAGAATTGGGTAAACGGATTATTTAGCCTGTTATGTCTGCTTATCTCCGTCACTTATCTTTACCACAGATAAAAGAGTGACTGAGGATGCACATAACTTCTTCGATTGAAAATCTAGAACAAAAACAAATTTATGTGCATTTGCCTATTTCTCTTATCTAACTTTGGGTGTTATCTCACTTCGGTCTTTTAAAGAAAGGGAGTGACTTCTGTAATAAAAGGCGGGAGGTGTGACTTTAGCTAACATTAACTGACATAATATCACATCCAAGTAATTGCAAAAAATTCTTCTTTTTTTCATAATGAAATCTTTTCTTTAAAACAAAATACGCTTCCAACTCTGGAATTTTGTTGGCATCCAAAGACTTCCAAAAAGACAAATCTTCCAAATACCAAATCAGAAAGTGAACACTGTCATAACAAACAAATACTACTCAAATGAATTGAGCTGGCACTATATTTTTCTTTTCTGAAGACATGCATGAAGTGGCTTATGATGTTTGTGTTGTTGGCAGAACGAGGTGACCATGCTGAAGAATGAAGTGACCCAGCTCAAGCAGCTCCTGCTGACCCACAAAGACTGTCCCATCACAGCCATGCAGAAAGAGTCACAGGGTTACCTCAGTGAGTCCAGCAGCTCTCAAATACACACACAAACATAGCCAGAAGTGACACTACATAATGAATGATGGATATTGTTGAGTCTATTTTTGGTACAGAAACACACATGCAGGGACGCACCCAGTGATATGGATACTTGTGACATTTCCACATGTATGCAGGCAGCCCCTCCCTGGTTTTATTCAGAATGGAAAAAAACACGCATTTTCTCAATCAGTGAAAGACCCCATGACGTCTGCAGTTTGTGCAAAAAAGCAAGCAAAGAAAAGAAACCATGGCTGTTTTTAAGCATAGGTTCACCAACTCAGTATTGCTTAAATATGTCAGCTGGACATTTGCTTTGAAGGGAAATCTCACTGATGTCCAGTTACATTATAGACCCGTTCTCAAAGGCTTAGATTTCCCAAGGGACATGAGAGAACCACTGAAGTATCTCACCAATATATGCATGTATGTGGAGCAGTTCTTCCCAAATAGCCTATTTGTATCTGTAATATAGTTTGATTAATTTAAGCAGGCCAGTGCAAACTGAGAATCAAAAGCAAATCTTTCAGTGTGGCAAAATCATATAGTGCTGGTGATAGCAGGCATTTCTCTTATCAGGTAAATGAAGTGTTGCGACAGGTGGCGGACTGATGTGGAAGAGCAGACAGCAGTGCAGAACCAGGTGAAGGTTTATGTAGGGAGCTAAAGATTTTATAAAGGGTTAGTAAATAACCATACCAGTGATACTGGTAGATATTAAATTGTAAGTCCTTCATATAGCATACATTGTGTTTCCTTTATAGTAGCGTATTTTTAAACACTCATTAAGAAAAACAATAAGAGTATACGTTATAAACTTGTAGAAAAAAAAATAGAATGCAGGTTTGTTGTGTATTATGGAACAGCCATGGTTTAATATTAAGAACTAATACATGTATAAAACCACATTACTTGAAATTTGCATAGATTAGTCAATGTATAAATATAGATTCATTCATACTCCTGGTTGCATGTAATGACCTGAAAACTAATTACTCAGTATTCATATGTGTATCTGACACGCCAGCCTGGACAGCAACATTTTTTCTATTTTAAATATTTAGTGCTCAGGTGGCCTTAATGCTAACACTTGCTTCCATGTGTTTCAGTTCCATATGTACTGTTTTCTGGAGTTAATGAGACCCTGATACAGGCCATGAAAATTAAATGTTCATCCACTACTCTTGGTATCTTCTGTAGGTATGGGTGCAGTAACCCAGACCAGTGTATCAATTTTACAATAACAAAAATAAAATTTTGCCAATCTTTAGCCAAAATTCTGTGCCTTCAGTTTTCTGATCTGACGGTAATGATACTAGTGAATTAATTTTGTAATCTTAGAATGATTTATTATAATAGTTAATACAGTAAGCAATCATGCTTGGCCAAAATGCAAAAATAAAAAAAACTTGATATGTTTTTATTGTCCATATTCCACACCCATCCTCAGTCACATTCTGTGTGTATCTGTGTATTTTTAAAAATAATTTAGTGTTTTACCAAAATAATCAAATCAAATTTAATTTTGATGGAATTTCACAGTTCGTTATGCACTGAATAATTTCCAAAAAAGTTCAAACTGAAACAAACCATGCACACGCTCTCCTAACTACTGTATCCTTCTGCTCCTCAGGTCCAGAGAGCAGTCCGGCAGGAAGTCCCACTCCTGTGACCCAGCAACAGGTCATCCAGCACAACACCATCACCACCTCCAGCACAGCGCCCAATCACCGCACAGACATCAACCCCATCCACTAGAGACTGGCCCCACAAGTGGACACTCTAACCGCTGCACCATGAGCTCCACGAACAGACGCACACCTCTGTGCCTCTGCGGCAACTCTTTCTTCCGTAAATATTTAGTACTTATAAAATCTCATTTCATTTTTGTCTGTTTGTTTGTTTATTTGTCTTTTTTTAATCATTTGGAACTAGCTTAAAAAAGAACGCCTTCCAGATTCACCCAGCACGGAGCTGGGCAGCACGACATGTTTCACATGTTAGGTACAGAGTCGAGGGGTTGCCGTGGTTTCACAGAAGAAGATGGAGCTCAGAGGCTCCTTTATTTCTGTACGTTTTACTGATTCACTGACTGGCCCTTCGTCAAATACTACTGCCTTCACTCTTATGCAACACAGTCCGATTGTAGCCATGATGTGTGCTTTCTCTTCGCTTTGAACTCTAAAGCCAAAACAAAGCTGTTTCTCTGTTCTTTTCTACTAAAGTTTCATAGCAATTATTCTTCTAACCCCCTTTTAAACTCCAAAGCCTCAAGCAAAGAAAGTTGCCTAATTAATAAGCCATTATGCATTGATAACAATGCCGGATGGAAGCAATATACATCTCTCTGACATGTGCTCAAAATTGTGCCTGTCTTTACATTTCCAAGAATTAATTCATCTCACTGCTGTGCTTTTACTCCAACTTGGCTGTTATTTGGCTTTGCTGCTTTTAGCTTTTAGATGTACTATGTAAAATGCAGCAAGCCTCCAATAAGCAGGGCTTTTCTGTTTATCAACTTGGTCTGATCAGTCATTCATACAAAAGTAGTCTGAGCACTCAGCTTGTTGATTATGCGTCAGGTTTCTGGTCATGCCCAGAGTGGATGAAGCTCATGCTCCAGCTGGAGACATCTCTGGTTTCCAAAGGAATCTCCTGGTATACCATTGCACTCCACATTTTAGAGTTTCCTCTGCACACTTGATGCAACTATTTGAATAAATTTAACAAGCTCTTCCTGAGGTAAACTGAGCATGTAAGAGTATGGAAAACACAGCAGAGTTTAGGGCAGTGGTACTCCAGGACCAGAATTGAGAGCAATTGCTCTAGGCCATCTGATTCCAGAGGTTACAGAGAACTCTTACTGGTGTAGTGTGCTTGTTTGGGCAAGGAATCAAGCTCCCCCAAGCAGCAGTGCTACTCACTATGCTGCACCAACCCCACTCACTATGCTGCACCAACCCCAGTATAGGCCAAATGTACTCATTTCCATCTAGGCCTTTCCTTCACATTAGGGATAAAAGTATGGTGATTTAATACTACTAAAGACTCTACAAAATCTCTGTATGTATTTACTGCTCTGAGCATGGCCAGAAGAGTTTGTCCCTGAGCTGCCCATTCCTGTCCTGCACCACCTTCTAACATGCTCTGTATGTTATTCTAACAACTGGAACATTTGGAGAAACCTTTCTAAACAGAAAAGCCAAATAATTTGCTCAGTTTCTAATTTTGTCTTAAGTTTCAGAGTCTCCTTCTGGGCATTATTCCTTATACTTAACCCCAAGAGGTTTTTGATAAAATTGGTGTCTATATTGTGGCACATGGATGTGCAGGAAAGTGTATGGGCAGCTCTGCCTTACATGGACCAAGCAAAACCTCAGTAGTAGTCTATAGAAGATTCTATAGGAGTCTATAGCAGATTCTGTAGAGGTCTATGGGAGGTTCTGGAAAATGTGCTGCTGCACTGGAAATCTTCAAAAAGCTAGCAGCCTATTCTTACTATAAGGACATTCCAATCTCAAACCTTCTTGTTGTTCTTGTTTTAGGATGTTTGTGAAAAGGACCTCTTTACCTCAGGATTGCATAGTCAGTCAAAGATCTGAAGCTGGCCGCCATGGCTTTATGTGGATGAGTAAGGCTCGAAGGCCTAATGAGGTTGCATCTTTTAGCTGGCTCCCTTTAACTTTGACTAACTTTGATCTAGTGCAGAGGTGCCCAACTCCGGTCCTGGAGGGCAAGTGTCCAGCTCTGTTTGGTGATTTCCTTCACTAAAACTGGCAATTAACATATGAGTTGAACCAGGTGCAGGGAAATCATCAAACTAGTGGGCTTTTGGAATCCAGTGTTGGGCCCCCCTGATCTAGCTGTTTATTTGAGTTTTTCAGCCTCTAAAGGAATGTAGCATTTTACTTTTTCTAAAAAGGTACCTATCTAAACTATGCTTTTCAAATCTCACAATGTGCCTGAACTATTCTGTGTCTTATTCATATACAGAAGAATGTCAGTCATTATTAACGCATTAATGCATTAATACATTTTTGTTGCTGTTTGTTATTTTCAAATCAGGTCGTAGCGATGAACCATTTGAGACATTTTTAGGCTCTTTTGTAAAGGTCTAGACTAATTGCTTGGTTGCTTTGAGGTTTTGGTCAGGGATTCATTTTGGAGTTGTCGAACGTTAGCTTATTTCATGAGACCACTGAGGTCTGTGATGAGAGCACCTTGACCCTCTATGAGTTTCCACTGGCCTCCATAGCCAAACATGAACTTAGTATTCTTTGCGCATGTATGGAGGTGAAACGCACCAAAATGTTTGTCCCCGCCACAGGAAAAAGGGCCTTTCTTCCAGCAGCTAAGCTCAGAACTCTGTTCCACGCATCTCGCCCATCACAGTGGACTTCTCACCCCTCGTAAACGGAACGTATTGATTCCCTTCGCCTTTCCACACAGCACTATGTCCGGAACAGGAGCGTGCTAAACAACCTCCACATTGAGAGGAGAAGTCATGTAGCTGCCTATGCACTTTTGACCTCTGTGAGTCCAGCAGAGGATGGAATAGCCATATTGAAGACTCAGCGATTATTCTGTTCCCACACCAGCGAGAGACCGCCACTGTCGTCCCCTGGAGACAGCCTTTTGTACCCCTTTCCTCCCTTTAATGGGTTATCCTACTGGAATAAAAGGGAACATCCAGCTTCACTCCCAGCCTTCAGCCTCATATCATGGGATAGACTGGCTCAGACATATGCTTATAGCTTTAAAACATTTCTTTCTTTCTGCATAACCTTGTCAGTAACATTTTTGTTTCACACTGTGAAGACTGCTGATGGTGAAGGTGAAAACAGAGTGTGACAAAATATCTGCTATGTTTGATCAGATCCAGCAGCTTCACCTTTCTAACCGTTAAAGGGCCCATATCATGGAAAACTAAATATCCCTCATATCTTTCAAATAAAAGAATTTAATATAATGCCAAGGTATTGTTAAAGCCTTAAAATATACCATTCACTCCCCAGGCCACATGAAAATTAAACTGATAATATAGCCCACTACTTCGCTGGTTTTGTGATGTCACAAATGCATTTAAGTCAGCACACACAACCTACAGCAGTTTAGGTCTGTCTAGTCATGATAAAATTCAAAAGAGTGTATTGGCCTGGTCAGCTTTTTGAATGGGACATAATGCATAAATCAGTCTTGCATGGACAGTAACCAAATCAGCCTGTTTAATTCTAAAAGATAAAGAAAGTTTGGGGAAAAAATGGTCATGTAAACATGTGCTATGAATTTTTGGTGCATAAACCCACATAAATATGCAAAATATACCTCAAAAATGAAAATATAGGATATGGTAAAAAAAAAAAGAAAAAGAAGAAAATATAGGATATGGGCCCTTTAAACAATGTAACTTAGTTCAGCACATGCTACTTACACTTTGAAAAAAGGAGTTTTCAGTTTTATTTCCATGATTGTGGTTTGTTCTTGCTGAATGGGAAGCTGATAGGTGTACATTAGTGTCATCTCAGTGTGATTTTCATTTCTGCACTATTGTTTCTGTAAAGCAGGCTAGTGAGCTCGCTGGCCACTATTACTGTCCTATGCCAAACTAAAAATGAGTGATACTTGTGCAAAAACTCTCACTTTTTACATTCATGTTCTCCAGGATGTTAAGTGTTACATGTTACAGGCTTAACTGGAGATTTAAAAGGGTCTCTATGGAGGACCATATGGTTGTTGTTGCTGTTGTTGTTGGAAACAATTAGCATTGCTTGGATCTCAAGCTCTCCCGGAGTGGCAAAGTTAAACAACCATCAGAAGTCCTGGTCTGGTGACAGAGAAGATTTTTAATCTCCTCTGTCACCAGACCAGGTTAATGTCCAGTAAGGGCGACATCAGCACTGACTTGACTGAGGCAGAGAGCAAAACACACTCAACTGGAACAAGTGCTCTCCAAAAAAAAAAAAAAAGAATGTGTTCAATGCTCAGCTGGTGGGTCCCACACAGTGGACACTGGTCCTTTTTTAAAATGGGCAGACAGATTTGTCTTTTGTATAAGCATTATAAGGCAACAGAGGGAAAATTGTGTGCGCGAGTATGCTTGTGTGTATGTATGTGTGTGCGCCTGCATTATTTTTGTGAGGTGGTGGACTGAATATGCATTAAAAATATCTAAATGTATCATTTGAAACATAAAACTATAAATATTGTATAGATTCTCATTCATTTCTGTAATCTTGCTCATGTAATGCAACCACCTTTCTTTTCGAAAGGAGTAAATGTTTGGTACATGTTTGTAAATAATGTTTGCATCGCACTTGCAGTCTTCAAATGTATGTCTGTTCGTTTCTGCGCTTAAAACCCTTCGTTGTTTATTACACATCATGAATTCAAACATGCTTGCGTAACTTTGTACATTTTATACATGTTCAATAATGCCGTGAATGTTTGTGTTTGTTCATTTGTTTGTTTATGCATATGTACAGATGTGAGATCACAGCAGCTATATTACAGTATGGAAATAAAGCACTTGTTCAGTAAAAAGTGTGTTAGCATTGATTTTTACTGACCTAGGGACAGTGGTAAAACCTTATTTATTTTTAAGCATTACTATACAGTGTTTGTTGTATAAATATATTTGCTTTTTTACATTACTGGAAAATAACAGTTGCAGCTTTAAATTTATTATGAAAGGAACTTTGAAAATAGTTCAAAATACAATTTACAATGGAAGTTGAGGTTTTGTTCTAAAGTTGCCTAATAAATAAAAAAAAATCACTGATTTCCAAGTGAAACCTTCCCATATAAAAATATGATGCCACTTTATATTACGTGTCCCTTATAACTGTGTATTACACATTAACAAAATGCGTAACAGTGTAACCACTGGTGATGTATTCAGCTGGACTACAAGTGCAACCAATG
>JBBJLS010000006.1:8898049-8914020 GCA_037577275.1 Bryconaethiops microstoma
CAGAGCATGTGACAACATACACCAAAAAGACTGCAATTGGTGACATGGGCAAAAAGTATCATTGAAAAGCAATATCAAAGTGTATCTGTGTCACGGAATGCTGGCACTGCATTAGCTGCCAGTTTGCACAATGTGTCTGTTCTCACTTACAACAGGAGCAGAGCTGTAATATGCCGGTGCTGGACTGCTATGACTGTCCCAGTGAGAGGTGCACGCCTTATTCTTAGGGCAGTTAGAGATTGCTTGGTTGTAATAAAGGATGTAGGGAGCCTCTCAGATCACCATTATTTAGTTTTATGATTACACTCAGTGTTTTTAGACCAAAGAGGCCACCCTGCAACTATATTTTGCTGCAAAACCAAAAGGGAAAGAATTAAAGGTTTTCTGCCCCTGTCTTCAATCAAACTATAATTGCTTGTGAATGCAGTGTTACTATTTAAAAACACTGCAGTAAAGACATTTAAGACTCATTAGCTTATGATAGTATGCTGAAGTTTGTTTTCCAGATATTTAATTGTGCTTTCTGTCGGTTAACACTGCAGTGTAAGATTCATTTCTGTGTTTATTTTAAGGGAATGTAGAACAAACAGAAATGTTGTGTTTGTAGGGTTGTATCATAAACTTTATTAATGCTGACTGTAAGTAAATATATATAATGGATTAGGGAAACATGTAAAAACTTCATTAACATGCGCAGCAGTGGTTAAGTGTTGATACTAAGTTTAACCATGTATGCCCTCAAAGAACTCTCCAGACCGGAGCAGGAGAAAAGGAGGTTGTTATGCATGTAGTAACAGTTGGCATAGAATCGGTGCCAGTTCAAGCAAATTTGGGCATGATCAGCCAGAGTCAAAAATGCGGGCGTGATCACAGATTTAAGGCTGTTAATCGAATCAAGCATGAACCAAGCCACTTTGGAGGGAAGGCACATAATAGGCCTGAAAAACCTACTGCCTGTGTGAAGTTTTCTAGTGTGTTTGTATCTCGCTTAAACTTAATGCTTACATTCAGCTGAGATATCAGTCTTACCTCTCAAAAGAAGTGCAGGCAATACATTTTGCTCACAACCTATAGGTTATTAAATATGAATGCAGAACAGCACAAATGACTCCGTTAATAACTGCAGCGAAGCCGTAGTCATGAAGAGGTTTTGAATGTGAGAAATGTTTTCCCACTATGAGTGAGTCATTAAGCCTGCTGCTGTGAGCCCAGTGAAAGCTAATTATCCAAAGAGCTCCGCTTCCCTTCTTTTTACTCACTTGAGGGAAATTTTCTATTATCTCAACCTTATTATCCTGAAAAATCATTGCAGTTGAAAATGAGCTTTTTAGATCCCATGTCATTGTAAATGCTGAGAGGTGTGTGTACCGGGTGGCTGAGGGTGGGTGAATTCTGATCCTTTTGCACCTTATACCAGTGCATCAAGTATTCATAAAACACATTCTGATTCATACACAGTCTGAATAACACGTTCTGAAAGGTTAATGGGGACATTAGGTGTGCCTACGTTATGGATTTGGATGGAACATTAAACCATTTCATAGGTATATTATGTACCGGTGAACTTTCCTGGCAATAAATCTGTTTCAATTGGCACACAAATGCTTTAGATATGTAATATTCATGTCGGTGCACTTTACAGTATTCAGCTCAGGTGTGACAAGTGTAGTTTGGAGCACTGAATAATATTACCCGAAGATCGAATGTTTCCAAAAGCGGGTATAAAGACGTGCATGGCTAATGTCATATTGCCTGGCGACGTGTGAAGAGCGAATGAGCATGCAGGTGTTTAAACATACAGAGCTGAAGTGTTTTTGAGAGAAATAGATAAAGGCCTGGACGCGGTAGGTCCAACTCAGACTCACTCCCCCTTAAAAATGCTCTGCCTGTCCATCTGGGAGGACAGAGGGAGGCAGTGTGAAGGCAGAGGAATGGTACAGGCAAAACTAACCCTAACCTTTTTGAAGATAACAAGGAATACCAGCACCTTGCTCAATGGATGTGCCAGGTACAGGCGTTTTATTGTGGCAGTCAATCAAATCATTATGATTTAAACATTCTAATAACCCCCATATCGCCAGAATTGCTGCAAATTGTGCACCTGTCTAAGAATTGGCCATATCGTTGCACTCAATGTGACGAATTGGTTTTTCTTGTTCTCCATTTGTGTTGAGTTGTCCAATGATGTTGCATTACCAGCAATTTAAAAAATGTGGAGAAAGCACCTACTAGCTCTCACCTTCCCCAGTGCTGGAGGGCTTGTGTAATAAGGGGAGGCCTGGCCAGTGCTTGGGAATTGGCAGAAACTACATTGGAAAAGGAAAAAGACAAGACAACTTTATAGCAGGAGGAAAATATTCATAACTTTAGTAATGTATCTTGATGTAAAAGAACTGTATTGTAATTAATATTGGTAATTATGGACATTATAAAAATGCTCACCAAATGTAAAGGGCAATCTATACACAATGTTTCCATATGATGTAGAAAAAAAAATAAAAAACAAGAAATGGAATTTTTTACATTAGTCATTAATTAAGCGTTCGTGTCAAGCTGGGTTGTGCAGTTTTCTTCAGTAGGGAGCCTGTACTGTAGGGGTTCAGTGGTATAAAATACTGTTGTGTAGTGTGGAGGAAGATAGAGTTTCTCTGAGATAAAATAGTATTCTGGAGCCGAACAGAGTGAGCTGTGTTTGCACATGCTGGCCTCTGCTCAAGTTTGGGTTGGTTGTGTACTCTGTGATTCACTCCATGCTTCCTCCAGCTCTCCTACCACCACGCGCGCACATGCATGCACACACACACACACAGGCACACACACACACATACACACACACACACACACACACACACACACACGCACATACAAACCGAATCACATTTCCTCCTGCAGGCCAATCCAAGAGGGGAGGAGGCCAAGCCAGCCCAGCTTTGTGGCCCCAAACATTCTCGAATAGATTATCTCGTGTGTGTGTTGCTGAAGCAGTAGATCGGCGCTGCGACCACGATCTCGGAGTAGAGGAAAGTCTTCTCGGCCTGTGGCGCGCAAGGCTGTCATTAACGGCGTGCCCTCAGCCCAATCATCAGTCGCTGCTCGCCGCGCCTCTGCCAGGCTCCCAGACTCCCTTACAAGGGTATCATTATTTTCCTGGAATGTTTTCGGCACGACTCGAGGTCGAACAATCTAACTCGTTCGCATGTGACTTTTTCCGGGGACTTGAAGATGTGTTTGTTCTGTTTCATGCAAAACTGGAGCTGAAAACAAGCAGAGAACAGCCCTGGCCGACTGGATGCTGCAGAGTTCAGCACTTCCAACATGAAAGGCCAATCAGTGCCCTTTGATGTTCCCCTTTAGGGAGACATCTACCACAAGAGACAAAGCCAGCCCGAGGCTGGAAGCCTGTAAACACTGAGCAGTACAAATCCTGGATTTTATACTACAAGACAAGTTATCATATGTGTTTGTGATGAACTGAGCAAAACCAGCCATTCTCTTTTATCGTGATGCATCATGTAATTATGCTTTGTTGTGCTGGCATGGTTCTGTTTTGATGTCCTTCACTTAGCCAGTTGTTCTTGGATGTTGACTGCCCAAGCCAGCATCGTAAGGTAGTAGATGTGATCAAAGCATTTCTTGGCCTCCTGAGATGTCTAAGCTCTGCTTGAAGCTATAAAACACTTGAAGGGAGACTTAACAGGCCCCCTGCCCTCACTGACAAATCTGGAAAATGAATATCACTTAAAGGAATAGTTTAAAAAAAGTCATCATATTTGCACAGTTGCCCTCTTATCTCAAATGTAGTCGGTTAATCAAGACATGTTTGGTGTCCAGATTTGACTTCTTTAGGGTAGCTCTGGAGCTACAAGGCTAACAGTGCTACCGAAATTAGAAGTCAATATTCTCCCAAATCCTTTCTGTGAATACATTGCCTAAACTCTCAACCCACTCAAAGAACTTCCACTCAAACAAACTTGCATATGTGGTTTAAGACGCAGTATGTCTTACTTTGAGGTGAAGATCTTTTGGGAATGTATTTGATGATTTATGTGTCCGTTGACTTCCAAATTATGGCTTTATCCCTTTTATTTATTATCTACCATTTTTTTTACTATTAAAATGCTGTGATCAATTACATGCTTACTTAGAGTCTGTTCCTTACGGAATTACATTTGGAATCTTCATGTTTCTCAATTTGTTTCAAGTGAGAAATAATTAATATGAAATTAAAATCAGGCTCTTATTGCTACTTTTTAAAATGACTAAATTCTAAGAGTACTGAAGGAAATGGTAGTCTTGAGAGCCTGTTCATAAGAATGGAGGTTACTGTAATAGACACTTTATATCTGTGTTTATTTTTCTCTGGGTGTACCATGATCCTGTCCAGAGCTTTAACGCCAGTGAATCTGAGAGAAATATGGTGCTTATTTATGCCTGTAGTGTTATAGATGTGTGGGGTGTCCTCAGGCCAGAGAACAGGGAAAGCCAGAGTTTTGGACGTGCTCAGTTTAAAACTGAATGCATCCACTGTCCCTGCATTCATTATTAATTACATCTGTAGACAACCTCAGTGTCATCCATCACAGTTCTGGAATCATGTTACTGAACTATAGATCTTCACGTCAGGATCAGGGGTGTGTTTTAAAACCGAAAAGGCAAAGCCAAGCCTTTTTGTTACTGCGTTTAGAGTTAGAGCAGAGATATTGAAGGGTATTAGTATTTGACCGATATCAGCAGAAAATGCAGGATCTGATATCAAATGGGGAAAAAGGATTTACTTTAACATGTCAGCATAACAATAATAGTTACCTCACTGGGTGTTTGAGTTGTTCGGTTAATGGTTAAGGTTTCAGTATATGCATAAGAAAAGAAAAAGTGTCACCATGTCAGGTATACTTCAAGGTTAGGCTTAGAAAAGAGAAAGAAAGAGAAAGAACTCTCAACTGAACATTTGTGAGACTACATGACCCCTACATAAGCTTTTCATGACAGCTGACATGGTCCTGCGTAAAATGTGTAATAAAGACTTAGTAGGTATCAGTTATAGTACAAGCAGCTTTTGTTCATTTTGATTTTGTTCATTTCACCTCAGAAAGTGTTTTGACAGCTTACACCGGTCAGTCACAACGTTACAACCACTGACAGCAGATGTTAACAACACTGATTATCTTGTCACAATGACACTTTTTTAGGAGTTGGATATATTAGGCAGTAAGTGGGAACAGTCAGTTCTTGAAGTTGATGTGTTGGAAGGAGGAAAAATGGCTCACACAAAGATCTGAGTGACTCTGACAAAGGACAAATTGTGAAGGCTAGACAACTGGCAGAGCGTCTCCAAAATGGCAGGGGGTTCCTGATATGCAGTGGTTAGTACCTATCAAAAGTGTTTCATGGAAGGACAGCTGGTGAACTGGTGCCAGGGCTGTACGTGCCCAGGGCTCACTGATGTATGTGGGGAGTGATGGCTTGCCTGCCTGGTCTGATCCCATAGAAGAGCTGCTGTAGTACAAGTTACTGAAAAGGTTAATATTGAAAGGTGCCTGAACATACAGTGCATCATAGCTTGTTGCGTAGCCATAGATTGGTTCCTTTCCACAATTGAAAGAGCAAACAATGTTCATGCGAGCATCGGAACTGGACCGTGTAGTAATGGAGGAAGGTGGTGTGGTCAGATGAGCCACATTTGTGGACAATTGTGGACAGTCGTTTCTGTGCATTGCTTACAATGGCCCCTGAAACACTATGGGAAGAAGGCAAGCCTGTGGAGGCTGTGTGATGCTCTGGACAATGTTCTGCTTGGAAAATTTGGCCCTGGCATTCATGTGGATACATTTTTGCAGACCAAGTTCACCCCTTCATGGCTACAGTATTCCCTAATGGCTGTGGCTTCTTTCAGCAGAATAATATGCCTTCCACACTCCAGAAATTGTTCAGGAATGGTTTGAGGAACGTGACAAAGAGTTCCTGGCATTGACTTGGCCTGCAAATGACCCAGACCTTAGTCCGAACAAGCATTTGTAGGATGTGCTGGACAAACTAGTCTGATTTGTTGAGGCCCCATCTTGCGACTTACAGGTTTAAAAGGATCTACTGCTAATGTCCTGCTCTTGTGATAAAATCAGATGATTTATTAAAATTTACATGTCAGTTTGTTAGTTTGGACCATTTAAAGGAAATAATGAAGTATCCCTGCTGATTGATCGCTTGGCTATGTTATTCATGTCCTGACTGTACTGGAATGTACTGGAAATGGTGTGTTCATTTAGCCCACTCATAGTTAGATAACAAGGTAAAGTATACCAAATGCGCTTCCACACATTCAAATTCTCAACAACTGTATTGTACCGAAGCAATAAGGCACTTGGGGCTTTGTATTATAGAGGTTTTATAATGAGGTCATGTTGAAATTAAAGCCCTGAAATGTGTGTTAATGGTAGACTTTGATTGCCGTGGAGCTTTGCCCCAAGTTTAATTAAAGGATATTCCATAGGTAGCACAATTCCTTTTTAATAATAATGGTGAATTTATGCAGAATCAGTTGATATGTTGCATATCTCACCACAGCTCAGCCATCAAAACCAGAGCAACCTGTTATGTGTTTTTTTTGTTTGTTTTTTTAAATTACTGTTACATGACTACATGCACATCTGTACCCAGTGCTAATTATTGCCCTCATGTTGTGTGAATTGGAAAAACATACAGAGAGGTGTCTTGTTAATGGACTGTTTCTGAGTGAGTGAGATGCATAATGTACTGTAGCACTTACGGATCACTATGATGTACAGATGGCCTCCCCACAGGAGACAGCATGTGTCCACACAAGTATGAGATCAGGACGTGTGTGTGTGTGTGTGTGTGTGTGTGTGTGTGTGTGTGTGTTAAGGTTGTGAGACATATGTGTGTGGGGTTTCACCATGACTGCAGGGTGTGGTTTGTGTTAGGATAAGGATGCATGGAAGCATTGTGTATGTGTGTGTGTGTTTGTGTGGTTGTGTGTGTGTAGTGTGGGTGTTCTGTGTTTGCTCTTATTCACATAAGTTTACAGTGTGTGAGATAAGAGTCAGCAACAAGATGGAGGGCTGTGTGTGTGTGTGTGTGTATGTGTGTGTGTGTATGTGTGTGAATGTGAGAGAGACAGAAAGCAAGACAGAGATAAAAGCAAGTAGGAATGAGACAGATCAAGAGGACGGTAAAAGAAAAGTGCATGCAATTCTAAGTGTGTGAGTGGGTGTAGTGCATGTGTGCGTGTGCGTGCGTGCGTGCGTGTGCGTGTGTGTGTGTTGCAGATAACAGGCAAAGCTCAAAGCAGCCGTCACACGTTGGAAGTGCTCAGTGGAATCATTTCCTCTGCCAGCTTTTGGTGCCTGACAGACTGTTGCCTACGCAAGAAAATCCCAAACACATCACTCAAGCAACATTTCCATTTTAACCCACGGAAGAGATGCTTCAAATACACACCTGGACTGTTGCGATCAGCAAAAGAATCGAACATGGTGGCTTTATTCTCTGCATGGCTTTGGTGCAAAGGATCTGTGGTCGCTCGTCTCTCTTTCCTTAATAGCAAACACTTCTCAGTGCTGTTCTGAAAGAAAGCTACACTCTGGACATGTAGCAGAGCAGAGCAGCTTTCTCTCTTATATAAAGATAACAACTACTGATCTTGTTAAGTTTTAATATTATTTCAAAATTATATAGAAAATATCAATTTAATGTAGCATATGTGTATGGAGTTTGCAAGTTTGTGCCCAGTACTCCGGTTTCCTCCCAAAGTCCACAGACTTGCATGTCAGTCAGATTGGTGTGATTTTTGTTTGTCTGCATTTCAGTCCTGTGATGACCTGGTGACCTGTCCATAGTGTTTCTCTTTGTCTGCTGGGATAGGTTTTAGCACTCCCTGCGACCCTGGTTAAGGATAAAAGGTTCAGATAGTTGATGGATGGATGTTTGCATATGCTTATGCTGTAATCCACTGATGGTGTAATGATTTCAGAACAACTTAGAAGGATGGAATAATGTTTGAAACTGGATTTTTGATACGCCCCTCTCTGTCCTCCTACACTCTTTCAGTTGCTGTCTTTCGCAGAAACCACTGGGCTGGGGAGTTTTCCACTATACTACTCATTTTAGTGAGTTGAAAATTGCTCAGCATTGGTGTCTACATGTGTGTCAGTGTACGTTTAAGGTAAAATTGGATTGTAACAGCTATATATAAATAATTGAGAAGACAGCACTAATTAAATTATTAGTGATGGCGTAAGTAGCGTTTTACAGCCATTGAACATTCAGTGGTATTTCCGAATGAGTAATTCAATAGTCATTCTGAAAATCATTCTCAAAATGCCGTAATTTTAAGTCTTTTTGTTACTGCAGTTCCAGTTATGTCCAGGAGACAGATTTGAGGTGCAGAGGGTTTGAGGTCCCATTTTAGCATCACCCTCATCAGAGACTAGTAGTACTCATTATACCTACGTATTTACATGATTAATTAAACCTATTGTGCCTTCAGATCATATTCTTATCATGAGAGTTGCACTGGGCATTTGCTTTGACAATAATTTAATGTTTATCCACATGTGTGAATTCTCGGGCATCAGTGGCTTCAATTGTTACAAATTTTGTGCATCAAATAATGCAACAGACAGACACTCACTTCCAGTGTTAATCACTGTACTGTAATTACTGTAAGCTTTGCAAATTCTCCTTGCACGTCATGTGCAGTTACTAGATGCTTTACGTGTCACACACTTTACACCTACTTGGACAGTGTGGCAGAGCATGTAATTGTTCATTAGTATCTCTATATTTGACTGTCATACAATCTGTCTCCCTTGCCGTTCCACTGCAAAATAACAGAGTCAGGCGGCCCCACTCATTAAAATGAGTGGAAGGATATAGCGAGCATCTGGCAAGTGACCAATAGAAATCACATTTTCCAAAAGGTTTGCAGTAAAATAAGTCATTTAGATGGTCTGCCAGTGCTCAGACAGCTCAGGCAGTGCCCTCCATCTATATACGTTCCCTGAAACCAATCAAAACATAGACTCATGTAAGGCTGAATGGAAGGCCAATCCATCTAAGGAGAGTGTGGAAAGTGAAGTAAGAGCGCTATCAGTAATTTCCTTGTGACTCTCTCTCCCATGCATTAAAGGGAATGAGAGATTAATTTCAGCTGCACCTACCAGAGGTATAGCACTTTCCAACAGAGGCTTTTTAAGCCCACTGTATCTAGAGTTGCTGTATGTCTTTGATTGACAGTTATAGATTTAGTTAATGTATTTAATACTTATGGTGTTCTGCATGGGCGCCTGAACCATTATATCGGGGGCGGGACGCATCTCCCCCACTTTTCAAAATCATTCGTTTTGTCTCCCCCACTTTTTCCTTCCAAGCCCAAAGAGACACAGAGACCACTCCCCACCACCGGAAAACAGCTGAGACACCCCCCCCATATCGTAGCCAATACGAATTTTGACTGTCTATACCCCTCAGCTGTGGCCTATGGTTCTTATCCGCACCAACTTACCACATCACTTTCATAGAACCTCCACAGCACAGCAGAGGAGCCTCCAGACCCATCAAACCCCCATTCCCCCAGACGCAAACAAAAACGTTTGAATTTTGGAAAAGAGAAGTAAATGTTTTGTTTATATTTTTGGGCTCAACAAAACTGTGACAAATCCCACATTACACTAAACCGACAGCATTCAAAAGCAAAGCCAAGCGGCTTAACTTTGCTTCACTACTTTTTTTTTTTTTTTATTCATACATTATTAACTCATTACACTTTGAATTATTTTTTATACATACTATATTGATCCTGGAAGGAATTGCTTGAGTCCTCTGTATTTAATCCGTTCACCTGGGTAAAGTAGTAGGCAGCTGACAACATGGTGCCCGCGGAGTAGTACGTCTGTGGTGCCACTGGCAGTCCTGAGATTTGAACCTACGACCTTCCAATCACAGGGTCAACTCTTTCTGGAGAAGATGCTGGTGAAGATTTCCAGGTCTGCCTGCATTGAATTAAAAACACGATAGATAATTGTTGTGGCAAAAAACAAAAGCTACACGGATTAACTTTAGTGTACAAGTTATTTGGTGGAGGTTTATATATAGGTTTGGGCAACGTGACAATGTTTATCGTTACCTTGATTAATTATGTTTTTCTGATCATATCATGATTTTGCTTTTACTTGTAGAACCCTGACCAACTGCATGTTTCATTATAAACAGAGCATAATTAATGTTGTTTAATTTGGTGTAGTGCCGGGTATTAAACACTGATTAAAAAAAAGTTTTTGATTCTCTTTTTTTGTCTGTTCCAACTTACCAGATGTCAGATAAAATGTTGAGGCGTGGAATCTATTGTGAACATTTCTTGAAGTACTGTGAAATATTTTTGCCAGATAATGGTTATAGTGTATGATTTTAAGCTGTTTTTCTTTGCAGCACACTTGCAGCTAATTTGTTCCCCGTCCATGTGCTTCCACAAGCAGCCAGTTACTGTTTGAGGCTGCCCCTCCCAGCAACCCATAAGACCAACTTGTTGACCCAGCAGATCCTCAAAGTTAAGGAACCTGCAACCTCTAGTTGGTATTTGAGTTTGACATATTGGTTTAATACATTTATATTAGTTACTTTACTCTGGTCTGTACTCTATTGCACTGCCCTCATTTATAGACATTTTTTCTGTTTTGCACTGTATATTTAGTGTGGCATAAAAAGAGACTAGACTTGATCCTTACTAGGGTCGCAGGTACCCAGAGCCTATCACCGAGTCTACAGGGGCAAGGCAGGGACCCCCCCCCAGTCAATTTAGAACCCCCAGTTCACCTGAAACGCATGTCTTTGGACTGCGGGAGAAACCAGAGACCCCGGAGGAAACCCACGCCACTACAAGGAGAACATGCAAGCTCCACACACACAAGGCCAGGACCTGGGTTCGAACTCCCAAACCTGGAAGTGTGAGGCACCAGACCCACTGAGCCACTGTGGGGCCCTAGTATATTTATTGTATTTTTATTTGGTGTTTTATTGCACTTTCTTGTTTAATCGCATGTTGTGTCTTTGTCACTTGTGCTGTGTGGCCCTGTAAACTCAGGCCATGTCTGTGTTGCCCTGGAGAGAATGTTGTTTTATTCTGTACATTTGTATATGGTTGGGTTGGCAAAGTCTACCATGATCCTCTTGATCTTGCAAATTGTTGAAATATGTAGAAGAGTCCTTGTAAAATGTTTTAAATTTTAGATCAAAGTGCTCAGCATGGTCCGTTTAGCACATTAAAGTTCAATGAAGTTGGATTTTAAAACATGGAGAAGAATTATTAAAATGTCTCTCTCTCACAGACTGGTGATGCTGATGTGTGTCAAGTTTCTAAGGCATTTAATGCAGTAGTCATGAGAGAGTATCATCAAATACAGAATTCTTTAGCAAGAATGTTGTTCTGATGTTGTTATTCTCGAAGAGAGCTGAAGTGGGTTGAGTAGGTTGCGATAAAACAAAGTCCTTCTGGCCAAAGCTCAAAAGTGTCTCTGGTTTTGTGAGTTGGTGTGTGCGTGTATGTTTGTGTGTGCGACTGAGTGTATATGTGCTGTGTTCTAGCGTGTAGGCTGTACAGGGGAAAAGTGCTGACTAGCTGGAGGCTGAAAGTGCTGACAGAGAGTGAGACACTGAACCTGAAATAAGCTACAATCCACAGAGACCACCATACATGCACTAAAGATCAGAAAACACATTCACCTTTGCTTTATGCTGCTATACTTTTATGCTCTCTCACACCATCCTCACCTAGAACACCCTCTTTCACAAGTGAGTTGGTTTTTATTCATGTCTGTGACTTCCCATATATCTTATCCTATATCTGAGTTGCCAGTTCATTAGTTTCACCTCAATTTAACCTACACTAACTGGTCATTTAGATACATCTACCCTATAAGTGCACTTTGTGAGAAAACAATGAGTGACTAGTCATTTTTTTGGAATTACTGACTGTAACCACTCTGTACCTCATCCATCAGTGGAACGGGACTAACAAAGGACCAGAACTGACCAGATATTAGTGATATTAACATCACAGTAGCATGTTAGCGACTATTTTGCATTTAGTGTCTGACAGAGTCTACACTAAATGCATGCTACAGTCATTAATTAAATTCTTCTACAACTGCATTTGAGTGCACCTCCCGTTAGCTCCTTGATTATCGGCAGCTTTGGTACATATAAATAGGATCATGAAAAAATGTGTCACTCACACTATGAGGAAAATCTTCAACTTTTATTTGAAGTAAATTTCTTTTAAATACAAACAAACAAAGCCGCGCACTCAAAAGTGGTTCAGTAACCACAGAATCAAGCATTCCACGTGGAATTCTCAGTTTCCTGACCAAAAATCCACTGAAAGCCCATGAGGTGTGCTGAAGAGGAGGTTCCAAAAGAGTTGATACGTGACCCTGGAGGATCTGGAGAGATCCTGTATTAGTGGTTACAGCATTATAGGAGCAGACACATTTCTGCTGTGTTGTTAAAAGGTGGCTGCATAAAGTGCTACATATAGGGGTGCCGGTAATTGTGACGTATGTAGTTTTGATTAAAAAAATGATAAGGATTTTTATTCTCTTGTTTTTTGTTTTTTTTTACCCTAAATTTATGTAGTGACATCTAATTAACTACAAAGACAGTTTCCCCTTTAACTTTCTTTTTTTAATGCAGCTGACTGTACATACACAAGGATTTCGAAACATGCACACACACATTTCTCTTGGTCAGTGTGTGTCCATCTTCCTCTGCTTATCATGCAGAATGCCTTGAAAGACAGTATTGATCTTTTAATAAATGGCCAGAAAGTCAGCTGTCTTCCTAAACAGGAAATACTGTTTTAAACTATTTCTGTTCACACACGTGCATTTACTTCAGCTGTCAAAACCACATTGAGCTGATGTAATCAAATGCAATATTTCTCTGTCGTCTTTAAGATTGCAGGGTCGTTCTGCAATTTTTCATGCCCGTTTTCATTTAAGGGCTTGGCATTCCGTTTTACAAGAGTGAGTGCTCTCTTCAGCTTGAGCATTCATGTTTTATACCTTGTGTTTGCATTAGTGTACAATGAGTTTAGCATGCTAAGGTCTTGCAGCCGCTCTCCCACTTTGTGAAGCTCCCCTGAAAAAGGGCTTAAAAAAGTGCAGAGCGCAGCAATTTTCTGTGGAGCCATCCCTAACCCACCCTACAACTTTCAAAGGAACTGATATTTTGGTGTTTAGTCAGCATTTATAATGACATTTGTAGCTATAAAGTGAGCTTTCAGCGACTTTATGGTCCTGCGTCTCTGTGGACACAAGTGCAGCTACAATCCAACACACCAGACTGAACCCTCAGCACAAAAATACAAATTTAAATACACAGAGATGTCATAATCTCTCTTAGAATGTGGCTGTACTGTAGTGCCACAAGCTCCCCGCTGCATGTGTTTGGCTTCGTGATCTACATATATGGCAAACAACATCATTCATAGGCCTTTCACAATATCATATGATAGTAAAAATGAACAACTGTAGAACACAATTACTCTCCGATTAAATAACCGATCAGCTGATTATGTAATAATTGTAACAGGCCTGGTTATTTGTCTGGTGAATTATTCGTGACTCATGAATTTTAGCTAAACTGTCCTCATGTGTAGGCTCCACAATACGATTTAATTCACCCATCAAGTTATGCAAGTATGCAATAATAAATAAGTACATTTAAGAGATTTGTATCTTGAACTTACTTCTGTATCATTGCTACTATCTTGGTAAAGGTAATCCAGTCTCGTGCATCTGTCTTCTCAACTTACACATCATATTTCTCTCACCATATTTGTAAAAGCGTATGTTTTGATTAAATCTCTATAATGTGAACAAAACACAATAAAATTAGTTAAATATGGAATGTAAATAGAACAATTTCAAGATTGATGCTGAGAACACGTATTCCGATAAACATTTGTATATACCAAAGTATTCAAGGCCTCAAAAAAAATGCAATTTGGGCCATCTCTATTGTATAATCCTTAAGTGCTTGGAATGAGGTCAGAGAGTGTCAACAATCTGAGATATGTATTTAGGGGTTAAAAAAACAACTGCGAAACAAACACAAACTCATTATGTGTGTAGTGGTTTATCTCAGATTTTGTACTATTAGTGCTGTTAGTTTTGCCAGTCTTTGCACATACATTATGTGTGTATGTGTGTGTGTATTTTGGAGAGTATAGGCGTGTGCGTGTGAGCTTGTGAGAGACAGAATAGATGTGTGTGTGTGTGTGTGTATATTGATTCTCCTTGAGCACAGGGACTACATCACATTAAAACGTGTGCGCCCTGCAGGGATTTGAAAGAGGATTGGCAGAAGTGTGCGTCTATATGCACGTCGCTGTTAGCTGAATAGTTCTCAGTAATGAAACAATGTAATAATCTTGAAAGAGACTCCCTATCGCTTTAGTGACACTAAATATGCCAACGACCTATTGAAGAGGGAATAAGCCTCTGACTGAGCCATATTTCAACACACAGGTGCATGCTTTAGGCTGACGTTTGGACATAGCAGCTTATTGATTTTTTTTCTCTTTTATTTGTTTTACAGATCCAGAAGATTATCAACCACCAATATGGAAATCCTACTGTAAGTATGGGATTGCTTTAAGCACTATACAGACAGTTTTTCATGAGTAGGTGGGCTAACGCCAGTTTTTGCAACCATTTTACTGTTATTTTTGTCCAGTCTGATTCCATCAGGTTAGCTTTTTTTAAATTTATTTTTTAATTTATTTTTTTTACATACTACGAGGTCCTGCATCAGAAAAAAAAATCAGATGCATTTGACCGTCTAGGAAGTGACCCATATAAAAAAGCTCAGTTTATACACTGATCAGCCATAATATTAAAACCACCTGCCTAATATTGTGTATGTTACAATGCATTGCGAAAAAAAAGTTCTCACCCATCAAGGCATGGACTCCACAAGACCTCTGAAGGTGTGCTGTTGTTTCTTGCACAAGACATTAAGAGCAAGGCTTGTAAGTTGTGAAGTGGGGCCTCTGTGAATCAGACTAGTATGTGATGTGCTGGACACAAATGCTTAAATGGATTCAGATCTGGGGAGAAAAAGTCAACATACTGAACTCTTTATGTTCCTCAAACCCCAGGTTTCCCAGTAGAACTTTGCCCATCTAGCCATCACAATTTGGCCTTAATCAAAGATCCTTACACTTGATCATTTCAAGTACTCATCAGTTTCAAGAACTGACTGTTTACTTGCTGCCTGCTATATCCCACCTGTTGACTGGTGCCATTGTAATGAGATCATCTTATTTACTTCAGCTCTCAGTGGTTGTAATGTTGTGGCTGATTGATTTATTAATCCCATGCAACATGACATGTCAGGGAAAAATGCGGCTCAAAGAAATGTTTACTTATGATCTTTCTGTCTTAAATCATGCTGATATATACTGTTGTACCTCAAGTATGTGAGTCTGACCATTAAAACGTAAAATTAGAAAAAGTTAATGGTTAAAGAATAAAAGGAGTAGTGGCTAAATTAAACATTTTTAATTTAGCCACCTTTTCATTTTATGCATTTTGCGGATGCTTTTATTCTGAACAATTTACATGTTTAAGCATGTTATAGAGAGAGGCAAATGTAGTGTTTGGAGTTCTGCTAAAGGATTCTTATTGGTGTAGCATGATGTGTTTGACTAGGCAGGAAATCAAACCTCAAACTGCTACTTGGACATGGACATACTTTCTACTCTTTTCGAGAGTTAAATCAGGGCATACATTTTATAGTCACTCCCATCTCTATCATTTATGCCATTATTTTTGTCCCATGCAAATTAGGCATAAATATTACATATGTCCTGTGGTAAAATTACATTAACCCCACATCCTCATGTAAAACGAATCCTTTGCGAGCTGTACTTGCTTTAGCTGCAAATGAATATGTAT
>JBBJLS010000006.1:8960850-8995260 GCA_037577275.1 Bryconaethiops microstoma
ATGAGAGAAAAACAAGAGGAGCATGCGCACACACACACACACACACACACACACACACACACAAACACAAAGAGAGAGAGAGAAAGAGAGAGGAGAGAGTAAAAAAGAGAGAGGAGAAAGAGAAGAGAGTAAGAAAGAGAAATATAAAACATGTTAAATTTGTTATATGTGCATACATTAAAATTATGCCATTAACATCGGGAGTTCCCAAAGTGTTGTTTTATTATTGATCCTGAAAAAGTCCAGAGGCTTAAACCAACTGCAACTGCGGCCAGCATCACTGAGCTTTGTGCAGAGATTCAGGCGCACCCCTCACATTAACAGGGTAAGCAGTGCCATTTATCTATTGATATTAGTGTGCCTACTGGACAGTAGGCCTAGTTATTATTCCCTTATATTGTAGCCTGAACAGACATTGTCTCTCTCTCTCTCTCTCTCTCTCTCTCTCTCAGCTAGATGGGGAATTCACCCTTCACCCTGACTGATCCACTTTGGCAGACTTTTCAATCCTTCAGTTTTATGTTCTATTTTTCCGCTTTTTATTAAAACAACATGTTTGTTTCCTTGCCACCCTCACACATGACGTGTCTGTCTTAATCAAATTTGTTGGACTTCAAGTGTCCTAATGATTATAAATGGCGAAATATTATTTTTCTGTACTATTTAACTCAATGCAACAATTAAACGACGCTGTAGATCCGTCCCTATGGAAAACCAACCCTCTCATTGGCTTAAAAAATTTCTTGTTTTGTGGTTTGAGCAGAACATAATTTTTTTGAAGATTAATTTTTGTTATTTGTTTTTAAACATTGTCGATTGCTTCCATGTCTAGCATGTTTTCAGATGGAATTGTTATGCTATGAGTATTCTAATGAAGATAAACAGTGTTATTAAACATCCTGCTGATATTTTATATGGCTGTAAATATATACATATATTTCCCCGTTATTAATAATATGTCTCAGAACCTGTGTATGGCCCTTTAAATGCTCTGACTGCCGCAGAACTTGCAGTATGCAAATGCATTCGAATGCTGACATATTGTTAATCTCCTTAACAAGGTTATGACTGTTCAAAATAATATCCATTCTTTGGCTTATGGTTAGCTATTAAATGCGATGCCTTTAGCTGTAAGTGCACTATGTTGTGTTATTTTTGGAGAAGGGGACAGGGGGTGCATGTCCTAAAAGTTTGGGAACCACTGATCTAGACCAATGTGAAACTATCTATTAATGTAGGATAGGACACAACTTGTATATGCAACATATATAGTAAATGAAAAATAATATTAACTAAAGAAAACATAAAAAGGGAACAAGTCTCAGCCTGACAGGTGATCATCTGATGGCGATAACCATCACTGAGTCACTCACTCACTTTCTGTGACCACTTAATCCTCATTAGGGTCACAGGTACACGGAGCCTATCCCGGGCCCAAAGGGGCGCAAGGCAGGACCATCATAAAGTGATATTAGAAATTGATAATTGGTGTACTATACATATTCAACATCTGGTTTATTTATTGTAAATAGGTTGCATATCTGCAAAATGGCCCTCGCTCAAAACTGTAATCCCAGGTACAACACTGACTATACAGAAATGTATTCGTCGTTTGTACTTTACCTAAGCATTTAGATTTGTTGTGACTTTAATTTTAGTACTTTTTGCTAACGACCCCCCCCCCCCTCAGTTAATTACATATGCTCAAATTAAAAAGCAGTCCCACTATTCACATATGAGAGGGCCCGCTGTGTGTGCCAGGCGGCAAAGAACTTTTGCTTACCTAGGGGGCTTTGTACCATTAGTGTATCACCTAGACAGAACTTACCTACATGGGCTTCTTTGCTTAACATTTAGTTTAGTCCAGACTTCTTAATGTAATGGTGTTCTCCTGCTTTGTGCTGCATGCATGCGACTGAAGTACTGCAAAATAATATAAAGAGTTATTGTGAGTTTGTTAAATTGTGAGTCAGATCATTTAAGGACCAAATTTATGGGGAGCTATGAAAGATGTTGGCTCTCCCTAAACACAGAACTGGAACATGTTGTCCCTGCTGTAACAGATCAGTTTTAATCTCACAAAGGGCTTGTTAATTAGCAAAGGCTTCAGTAGGAAATCCACTAAACTGTGTAGTGCCTGGTTTCACAAAGGATCAAAATGAAATAAGATGGCTAAACTATAACATTACAGGATTTACTCTGGCAAAACAACCATTAAAACCAAACAAGACAGCAAAAGAAACACACATCATCTAAAACTGAGCTTCAAGTCTGCTAAACACAAAGATTATATCATTACAATGCATTGCAACCCACAAGGAAATTACCTGCCAAATCTGAATACTTTCTTGACTTCATCATATTAAAAACCACAGTGAGACCAGTGCTTGCTGAATACTGCATTTTCATTAGTGTTGTATGGTTGGAAAGGTTTCTTTTTTCACCATTTCTCTGTTTTTTGCTTTCTTCCCTAGTTGCCGGACACCTATGGTGAAAGAAACAATCTGTCTCAGCAAGTGATGAGGCTTCTGTTGATTTCTAGAATCAAGAAGTAACTGCTTTAACTGGCTGGCGATTTGTATCCTTAAGAATAGCCCCCTTTCCCTTTCATTTCCGTCTCACCAGACCATCTGACTTTATGCCTAGTGATGTGCAGTAGTGGATATTGTTGCAACCTGTTGCCAGTAGAAGAATTATTTTCTTGTTTATCTTTTAAATCTAAACATATATTTACAGCAATTGCATGCTAAGCGAGTTTGATAGAGGATAAGGCCATATTTGTTATTTTTCCACTTAATTATTTGTTAGACTGGGAAAGAAAGTAGTGTTTGGATTCTTATTTGTTTTCATTTAGCTAGCTTATTTATGCTCACGTACAGATCAATTAGTTTGGGGTTTGGTTTGGGGTTAGTGTGAGGGTTGTTGTTTGCTAATGACAAAATGCTGCCATAAAGAAAATCAGTGGTCGTCGGCTTGTACTTAGTAGTTGTTGCCATTGGTGTGGAAGTGGGAAACAAGAGAAGGATGTCTATCCTTTATATAGGCCTTAGGCCTGGTTTTTGACACTGTCCTAGGAAAATGTCAATACACAAAACTGCCTTAAGTAAGCTTACTCCCATGGAACACTACATTTTAGCATGAATTAAAAACTATAAAATATTAATCAAAAATCATTTGGTTAATTCCACTGCAAATTAACTGTGGCAGTAGCTGGGAGAGGTTCCACTGGGTTGGTAGGCCTATATAAGCAATATATTCTGGATGGAAAATCTGAGCCTTTTTTCATTTTTCCATTTTTTTATCATTCAGGGACATTTTTGGAATGAGCTGCTTATTTTACATTTGTACCAGGCAAGAACAAATGCAGACAACACAATATAAAATAGCCAAGGCTGTACAACGGGAAAGCTTGAAAACACTGTATTTTGCTATTCTTTTGCTGCTGCTTTGTGTTAAGGCACTGGAAAATACACTTGTCAACAATGAAAATCATGTGATGTGCTTTGTAAAAATATTTAGGCTATTTTGGAGTGTTACCACATCAAGCAGTCTTTTGCCAGTCTGTAGCTCTCAGGGATACATCCTGATAAATAGTAATATAAACAGTATAAAAAATCAACTCTGAGATGTAAGAAAACAACAATAACTACCAAAGTGTTGGTGTGCCTTTTGCTCCTGTCACGCCGAATATCTGTAATACACTGCAGAAGCAATAAACCAGAGAAATTCAATGCCTGTTAGTGCTGTTTCAGTGTTGGCTAGAGGTTACACGCAAGGTTTTTCTCACTTTCTCACTCCTCTTCTCTCCCTCTTTCACTAAATGAAACTTCACTGTAGCCATAGGCTCGTAATGGTGTTTTTTCAGTCACTCTGATGTGTTTCTGGACACAAAGTTTGTGTGTTAACTCCCAGAGGCAATGCTGGTGAGGCAGGGATCACGCTAATGGAATCCGCAGTACCTTTATACTTTTGAGGGAGAATAACTTGTGCATGGAGATGATGACTTAGACTAAGACTGAGTCAGGCCTGCTTTTGCCCAAGGTGCAGAAACTGTCGTCTGCTATTAAGAAATGTGCAGCACAAACTGTCCTAGTTCACATGTCTGTTTACCCTGCACATTGCCTCAGAGGATATAAATACACAGCTTTGTATTTTTAAAAAGACTGAACCAAAATGTTGCAAACATCAGAGTTAGATGCCCCAAATACAAATTCAGAGTTAGATCGTCACCACCCATTGTTTTCACTCCTGATCAAATGATGGGGCCAAAACTAGTCTCACATTTACAGTATGATTTACAGTATAGCAAAGGTCTGATTAATTCTATGATTTTTTTATTTCAAATGATTGGCAGCATTCATGAAAGTCCTTTATTCCCACGTGCCTGGGACAGTTCATTTTCGTCATTGAATAGTAGTGATTGTCTATGTATGCTCATGAGAGGATTTTTCAGAGAGCCGTGTATTTGATTTCAAAAGGATTGTTTTTCAGTAAAAATGTGAATTTGGACCTTTTTTGGTAAGAAACCCCCTAGGAAAATGGAACAGGGCCCCTTTGTATATTACCCATCAAATATTTTTTACTCATAAAGATAGTCGCAAAGTTGCTCACTAGAGATTTCTAAAAATCTATCTTTCGTGTCAAATGTTACCTATAATGTTACCTATCATAACTTGCCTGGAGATGAGTTTGTATGTCATTGTATAAGTTACATCCATCCATGACCTGTTTGGTCATGTGTAATACTCATTTGCACTTACTGAATACTTGTTGAATGCCATTGTTTGGTATTAATGATTATTTTTATGACTGTGACAGTTATAGCAATGATAATCATCATAATCATCATTATACAATTAATATAATCACAATAGCTAATAGATGAAACTGCCATTTCAGGTCTTTGTAATTTACTTTCATAAATACAGTATGGTACGTTTTGTGTTGTCATATTATTCAGTTTTGAAAAGTACCTTGAAATGGATTAACATGTAAATTGCAACTATGGATACTATCAGGGATACTATGGATACTATACTTTTGAAGACGTTTTGTGCTATAAAAAATAAAATTGACTGCAGTTCCAGTTTATGACCCGTAACTGTGTGTAGGTTTATGCATCATTATAAACTCATGCATAAATATGATTTTGATTTATGGTAAATGGCCGGTGCTCTTTTCCCCTGTTATGGAGGACGGTGAATACGTGCACTGACTTTTCAGTACATGGCCTCAATTTATCCAGTTAATCCAGTTAGCAAATAAGGTCATTCATTTTTGCTGTATCAAAAGAGTCAATATAAAGTGTTGTTTTGGAAATGTAGAAACGTGTACAAAGGAGTTTGTCGTATTATTCATGTCTCAGATTATAACAAATTAGATGAAACCTTAAAAAAAGTAATAGCAGACAGTGGTAAAAGGTTTAAAGATTTTGAACCAAGCATGGACTTCCAACACGAAATGTCAAAGAACCAGATTAGATCTGCTCTGTTTGCTCATTGTGATTAACTTTGCCTTTGCTCTCATTTGAGGATGGGTTTAAAATTTGCTCTAAGCATTTTGAAGAAACTCTCACAGCATTTCTGTGCTATTTTTAAAAAACTGTGTTTGTGACCACAGAAAATCAGCCCTGAGCAGAAGTTTCAGTGATTTTAATGTCACACTCTAATGGTTGTGCAATAAGAAATGTCATACTCATATCATGTCAAGACCGATGCCATTACAGTACCATGCAGCATTACCACTAGGGTCTGTACCAGGCACACAACAGCATTTGAGGTCTCCCATGGTCTGCTGACATTTCCATTGTTTGTTTATATTTCTAATATAACCCGTCCTCAGACACATAAAGGTCAACAGTGAAAATACAAGAGATGCAAACACCTGATTGAAACTATCAGCTAATCATCAAACCCTTTTCAACAGGGGAAAGAAGAAAGAATAGATCCTACGGACAAAGAAAAAAAACTTAAAAGGAACAAAGACAAAAATCTTTACGGTTGCTTTGTGTTAAATTACAGGTCTAGTCACCCACAGGAATTATTTAACACAAAAAATGTAAATCAACATTCTAATATGATGGGTGCGTCTGCTTTCTTGCCACTAACTGGTCGAAATGAGGAAGGCACGTTGACAGTTCGGCCTGTTTCTGCACTTGTTTTCGTGGCTGTCAAGTGAGACAAAGCTGTCTCGCTCAGATACGTGGAATGGAAAGGCGAGATCGTTTTAACTGCATCTCACTCAGCTGGCGATTTTCCTCACAGTATGACAGACAGAACTCGGAACTCTCGACTGTAACCCAGCATCGCACGGGATCTCCAAAAGTTTATCCTGGACCACAGGGGCAGAGATCACTCCTCTCTGGACTGGAGAACGGGTCTAGTATCCGGGCGAGCCGTGAAGTTGAGGGGGCGGGGCGGGCGGGGCGTGAAGTCGAGGGGGCGGGGCGGGGCGGAGCGGGGCGGGGCACACAGTGACAGAAGCGCTGAGATCAGACCTGCTCTGACTGAATTTTGATTGCTGCAGAAGCGAGGCTCCGCGCACTGGCAGGAACTATATTTTAAAACGTCATTATTATATTTCTTTTTAAGGTTTTCCTTTCCTGAGTGGTGGTACTTAGAGATCCAGTATGAAGTTACTCAAATTAGGTACGCATTTCTGCTGTGAATACTGAAAGCTGCCGCGCATTTGCGTACCACATACGCCAATTTTTACTTGCGTACCGCTTATGTCAGTCCCTGTAAATAATGTTCCCTAAGAACTAATGGAATGTCTGGTCTTCCACTTGAAAAAAAGTATGATGGAACTGAGCTGTTCTGGCTTCAACTCAGCTTATCAGTAATGCTAATCACTGTAGTGACTGCTGAGTAATTTCTGTGTCAAATACAATGTTTGGCAGAGACAGAAAGGATTAAAAGAAAGGGACAAGAGGTTATTCAATGTTTTTTCGGCCAAAAAATGAGCAGCTTGAGAGTGAGAAGAGGAACAGATAGCTGAGCAGAAGTCAAGCAGAGCAAAGACTAAGGCAACTCCAATGCCTCTTCATCAGGTCAGAGAACATTCAGGCATAGCAAGATAAAGACAATAGGTTAAAGTGTGCATGGATGTGGAAAGTTTGCCTTCTGTGTAAAATGTGCCCCTTTTGTGGCCCCTGACCTATACATTGTTAGAAAAATATCATCACCAAAAGGGATGAAGGTCAAGTTGTGTGTAGCTTAGAGGTACAGTTCTGTCACTTTGCTAGGATCATTTTACTTTTTCATCATCTTTTTAAACTGGAAAATTAAAATAAAACACCTGGAGACAGATAAGGAATTGTGAAATCCATTAATGGGAGGGGAGCTAGGGGTCCCAAGATTAAATACATGGACTATTTCCTGGCTCAAGTACTATTTATAGACTGTAAATTTAGGAGTTGGTTGCAAAGTATTGCCTGGTGCACTGAGCAGTTTGTAATCTTTGCTTGACTAGATGGCTTGTTTTTTCACTCATAGCCTTGTTCATGATACTGCTGTTTTTGGTTTTTGACTTTTGGTCTGTCTTTTTTGGATGACATGTTTTTGTCTGCTCCTGTATCTCTTGGAACTCTTTAAGGATTATGAATTTGAATTATTTTCGCTAACCCTGTCGGCCAGGCATTAATTATGCACTAACTGTATCCTTGAATTCCATTACTTTTTGACCATCCCTGCAGGAATACAGAGGCAATGCAACTTAAAAATACTCCTGCAACAGAGTATATGACTATATTCCCTAAATAAACTTACTGAAGATCAGGCACATGCAGGGGGATATATAATCAGCAACTAAATCAAAAAAGAAAACAAGTTGCTCAATTTCCATATGCAATAAACAGTAGATTATAGCTAAATAATAGTGCATTAAGACATTTAAACTGTATTTAAATTAATATAGAATGCATTTTCCTGAACTTGATAATAGCACACCCACAGTCAGAATATATGGACATGAATCACATTGCAAAGATGCCATGATGTCATTTACGTAAGTGAAAAGAGTTCATGAGCACAGTTTTGATAGTTTTACTGCTTGTTGAGGTTTGAATTGTGTTGTCATATATCTTGAGGAATATAGAGAGGAGTGTCTAGTGTTTTTCTTGCAGTTTTGCTTTTAGCAGTTTGCCAGTAAAAAGATCTAATAATACATATCCCTTCCCTCAGGGAAAAGCCATAAAAGCCAGATAAAACATTTTTGAAGGAAAATGATAATGTTTCTATATCTAATTAGAATCATTCAGTATGACAGCAGAACTAAAATAAGTGTACTGATGTTTCAGAAGGCCTTTCACAGAAAGAACGTATGTAATCTAGACCTTTTTCTTTCTACTAATTTGAATTTAAATTAAACTGTGAGGTAATCTCGATGTATAAGTTTATAACAGACCTCTATCACTTTTTTTTTTATTAGAAGATATTGCACAAGGTCCAAACTTTCTTCCAGTGGATGCCGTTGATAAAATCAGTCCAATAGGAAACCACACAAGGAACTGTCACAATATCTTCTTGGTGGCTCAGTTGTTCCTGTTAATCCTGGGTTAAAATTAAATCTGACCTACTTCTGAAGTACATGGGTCCAAGTCTGATATATTTGGATAAGTAACAAATGATAGTTGGCTCTTCAACACCATCACAAATCGATTTTTTAATGAAATACTTGTGTTTCTCACATAAATGTTTAAGTACGTATGTACATAAGTATTTAAAATGAAATATAATGAAACTATTGATTGTTTTATTTGAAATTAAATACTTATGTGAGAAATATTATGTTTGTAGATTAAGGACCAGGCTAAAGCAACTTGTTTATGAAAGTTTCAGTAACTGGATGATTGAAATTAATGAGGCATTTAAACAATCATTCTTAAGGATTTTTACCCCTACATGTTTGATTTGATCTTTCGCTGGAATACCACAAATATTGGACACCGAATTATCTGTTACAGCCAACAATAGATTTTTTGCATATTTAGAAGTACAGTAAACCCCCACTTTAATGTGGATCAGCAGTCACGGTTTCAGTCCAACGCGGATTTTTCCTGAGAACCGAACTAATAATTGGTCGCTGAAACCCCGCACTAACGTGGAAACTGCAGGTATCCTCCACATTTTTTTTTTTTTGCTTTTGTGACGTCGGGGCCTCGTCCGCCACGCCCCCTCGTCCTCGTACTGAGTTGCTAAGCACCGCCTCTAAACATAAACCCTGTACCAGGATGAGGGGACGTGGCAGAGGAGGCGCGACGTCACAGCTTTTTTCGTGGCAGTATATTAATTTTCATACATTTACAGTACGTGCTAAATTATTAAGAAAAACATAATTTACTAATTTTGTAACATAAATATTAACGTAAATTCAGTTACATTTCCATATAAAAATAACTATACATTTTTTGGTACTGTGGAGAAAAACACAAAGAAAGCGCGTCTTGGGATGGTGCAATATGCTGTACTCAGAGGGGTAAACATTGAAAGTAGCCAATCTGAGAACGCTATTCATTTCTCCTTGCTGCTGATTGGCTGCTGCCCTTTGATGCAGCTGCAGTCCAGAATTTCCCCCTTGGAGCCTCTCAAGTGTTCTCCTGTTTTTTTGTTTTGTTCTTCTTAAAGCCCTGTATTTTTATTACTGTAAATTAAATTATTATTGTATTTACCCTGTTTATACCAAAGAAAACACACGTGCATGAATTACAGTGCAGTCTATACAAGGGTAACGTCGATATTTTACATTCTAGCACTGCCGGAGTTTAGTGTAAACTGTGTAATACAAATATGGGTTTACCTTTACATTTTCTCGGCGATAAGCGGGGGTTTACTGTAGTCTGGAAGCTCTGGAAATTTTCTTATGAGAGAAATAGCTTGAGCAGCCTGAGAAGCATCCTCAGGAAAAAAGTGTAGTGGCTTCTGCCAATTGACTGATGAGAAGCTGATGACCAGCAAAAAAAAACTACAAATAGAATGAAGCTATCATTATCAATGAACTTATTATAAACTAGTGAACCCAAGACTAATCAGAATCAGAATCGTGTTTTTTGGCCAATTATGTGAGCGAACACATACAAGGAATTTGGTTTTGGTCGATGGTGTCTCTCAAGCACAATAGTATAAAACACAACAATATATAAACGACACAAAGAACAATATACTGAGCAATATAATAAGCAATAATATACAATCTACAGTATGAATATGTTTTATGGATTTATATTAATAAATAAAGATAAGTGTTAACAAATGTATATAAGTATTATTTGAACATATGTTTATACTATTAATCTAAATATATATGAAAATATGTATGTGTGTGTGTGTGTGTGTATATATATATATATATATATAAATATGTGTGTGTACACACGCATATATACATATATATGCGTACACATACACACACGCACATACACAAAGTGGATAAATCAACAATACAATATAATAATACAATATAATAAACAATCTAAATCTTATATACAGACAATACAGGATTACAGAAATGAATACAACAGAGTGTACATAAAGTGCAGTTGCAGTCTTGTAGTGTGAAGCAGTGTGACAGTTCAGTTGTTTAGGAGGGTGATGGCGAGGGGAAAGAAACGGTTCCTGTGTCAGGTGGTCCCAGTCTGCAGGCTTCTATACCGTCTGCCAGAGGGCAGCAGGCCAAAAAGTCTGTGTCCAGGGTGTGAGGGGTCTGTGATGATTTTCCCTGCCCGTTTCCTGTTCTTGAGAGGTACAGGTCCTGGATGGAGGGCACGGGGGCGCCGATGATCTTTTCTGCTGCCTGTACAGTCCGCTGCAATCTGTTCCTGTCCTGTTTAGTGGCTGCTCCTGAAGAGGTATTTTACTGATCAATGGTAATTGGCTTGGCATAATTATATGTGTTTTAATGTAAAAATCCTCTACAGTTTAAGTTTAAACTCATGTCTGACCAGGTGCCCTGTACAAGCAGAGTTTGAACTCAGTGAAATGTCTCCTTCAGAAGCTGCACAGGGGAGGGGGGAAAAATCCCTGCCAGCCAGGTGCAGTTTGAACTTTAGTAAACTGTGAGGGGCCCAGTTGAACTCTAAGGGAACTGCCAGGACAAGATAAGTGTAAAATGGCCGCGATGATGAGGTAAGACGCAGGTGTCCAGACAGGATGCCAAGAAAGGGGGAGTTAAGCAGAATCAGATCAAACATGTCCAGAAATCTAATTGGAATCTAATTGGTCAGAAGGGCGACTGGAAGTATCACTGAAATATTAATCAGAAGATGACATAATCTGTAACTATTGGTTGAAACAAACAGGGAGGGATAAGCAGATCGGGTGAAGGAAACTCCCTATATTCTCTAATAGGCACAACAAAGCTGAAGCGATAAAGAAGGAGATTGGCCTTTATTGGGTAAAAAACAAGCAGGTGGTCCTAAGAGTCTGTATGGGAGGTGTTGAAAAGAATGAATGTTTGAATATTGAAGTTGTATAAAAACTTATGCACAAAGGGAGAAAGCGGAGTGAGCGGCAGAAGACTGGAAGAAGAGCAGCTCCCACGGGCCACGGCTTGACCTTGGATAAACCAGCAACATCGCATCTCTCTCCGTTTGATTTTTGGACTTAGAAAAAGTTTGGGACTTAGAATAATTTTGAAGTTTGGCTTAGCTTTAGCTTAGCTTAGCTTAGCTTAGCTTAAGTTCAGCATCGATTGCTTCAACACTCCATACCAGACTGTGATGGAGGAGCACATGACAGCCTCAGTGACTGCAGTGAAGGACTGGATCAGCAGCTCCTGTGGAAGGCTGTACTTCCCCAGTTGTCTCAGGAAGTACATCCTCTGCGTGGTCTTTTTGAAGATGGAGGAGATGTTGGTCTCCCACTTCAGGTCCTGGGAGATGGTGGTACCCAGGAACTTGAAGGTGTCCACAGTAGACACTGGGCTGTCTGATATGGAGAGGGGGAGCAGTGTTGAGGGATGTCTCCTAAAGTCCACCATCATCTCTACAGTCTTGAGCTTGTTCAGCTCCAGGTTGTGCCGACTGCACCAGAGTACCAGCCGCTCGACTTCCTGCCGGTATGCAGACTCATCACCATCCTAAATGAGTCCAATAATGGTGGTGTCGTCTGCAAACTTCAGGAGTTTAACAACTGTGTTCTTGGAGGTACCGTCATTGGTGTAGAGGGAGAACAATAGTGGTGAGAGGACACATTCTTGGGGGGCACCAATACTAAGGGACCGTGTTTCAGAAAGCAGATGTTATTAGTAATGTAATGATTTCTCATGATTGATAATAGTGTCAATAAGAGAGTTTTGCTCACAAACCATTATAATCAATATTTAATAAATTAACAAGGCAATTGTTATGAGAATGTTTTATTGGCTTCAGGAATTAAGATAATAATGCTTTGTGTCATTGATGGGGCCAGAGCCTCATTGTGAAGACTTTCCTGTAAAACATAGTAGAAATGGGAGAGTGTCTCCACTGGAGTTATAGAGTCTGATGGCTTTGGGGAGGAATGATTTTCTGTGGTGTTCAGTGGAGCACTTTATGCTGGTGAGTCTGTGGCTAAAAGTGCTTCTCAGTTTACAAATGTAAACATTTGTTTAATTCAAACACTTTTTAAAACAAAGTCAACTGTGCTTGTTGTAGTCATATTAGGACTGATGTTATGCTTCAACTGGTTTTCAAGCTAACTGGTTCCAATACTTGTGCTGTGTTTGCCTAACTTTCTAATCGCAGTGGCAACTCCCCAACCACTAGCCCACCCGGGCAGCTGGTGGCCTAGTGGTGGCTGTAATGTAGTGCTCACTTATTCGGTGTAAGTATGAGTCACAACTTGCAATTTACTAGTAATATGTATGTACTGTAAATGCATTGTAAATATCGTGAGAGACTGATCATATTGGTGCCATTAACACAGTTCGTAAATACATACAGAAACAGCCTGAGGGGACTATTTAACTGAAGTTTAAAACTTTCTAAACTGCCTAAGCATCACTGGTGCATATGAAACTGGTGCGTAGAATTTAGTTTCCACAGCGGATGCCAACAATGCAAATAGGACAGAGTCCTACAAGAAGCTGTCAAGGCCAGTCTTCTCCAAGCCTCAGGCTGTCTGGAATAAGACTGCAAGGTCTACTGCTGCGGAGGCAGTGATGGAGCACTTCAAACTGGTAGAGCCTAATGCAACAAGATGGAACTCCTTTTATTTGGCCCTGGAGCATATCAGGTGTGAGAGTCCACACAAATACAACACAAGCATGTATCAGCGCTAAGCTAAAGGATAACCCCTACAGACCTGGACTTCCATCTATTCTGTTGTGTAACGTCCGCTGGCTGGACAACAAATTTGAAGCTGGATTTAACCACTCAACACAAAGTGAGAAAGTGTTGAGCCCTCGTCTTCACCGAGACATGGACCAATTCCACTGTTCCCAATAGCGTCATTCATGTGGACAGGCTAACAGCATTCCGTGCGGACAGGAGCCATGTTTTCAGCTGTAAGTGTTGGGGAAGAGGTGTATATACACTATATTGCCAAAAGTATTCGCTCACCTGCCTTTACATGCATATGAGCTTAAGTGACATCACATTCATAATCCATAGGGTTAAATATGACGTTGGCCCACCCTTTTCAGCTATAACAGCTTCAACTCTTCTGGGCAAGCTCTCCACAGGGTTTAGGAGTGTGTTTATGTGTTTGTGGGAATTTTTGACCATTCTTCCAGTAGCACATTTCTGAGGTCAGACACTGATGTTGGACGAGAAGGCCTGGCTCGCAGTCTCCACTCTAATTCAATCCAAAGGTGTTATATCGGGTTAAGGTCGGGACTCTGTGCAGGCCAGTCAAGTTCTTCCACACCAAACTCACTCATCCATGTCTTTACAGACCTTGCTTTGTGCACTGGTGCACAGTCTTGTTGGAACAGGAAGCAGCAGTCCCCAAACTGTTTCCACAAAGTTGGGAGCATGAAATTGTCCAAAATCTCTTGGCATGCTGAAGCGTTCAAAGTTCCTTTCACTGGAACAAAGGGGCCAAGCCCAGCTCTAGACGGGGGCTAGACGGGGGCCAAAGTGGGCCAGGGCTCCTGTAGAATTGCTCCTGCCCCCTGTTATGGCCCCTGCACTGAACAGCCAATGATTTAAATACAAATTTCTTATCGCGACATGCGCTGGCTTGAAGTATGGAACTAACACTATGTGTGTTCTAGACGGACTGCTTAAAGTGCTACACACACACGCTGTTATCTGCAACCTGAAGACCAGCAGTGCAAATTGTGAACTTCGGTTGTAAAAGCCAACAGCTGGAGCCCTAAATGGACTAACTACAAATAGGTGAAGGTTCCATGCCATTGAATCACAATGGCAGAATCTTGTTGTTGTAGTGTTTCAGTCAAGTGTACATGCAAATGCTTTATGGGATTTTGAGACCACTCACAGTATGTGAATTTTTTTCTTTCTATTTTTCCTCCTTACTACAGTGAGATGACAGTGTGTTTTAAAAAACAGTGTGATTTCATGCTGTGAAAAAGAACTGTAATGAAAATAAATGAAAAGCTAAATATAAAATAAAATGTATAAAATAAAATATTGACCTGTTTTGCCATTATATGTGCCCCCCTAAAAACAGACTGGCCCCACCTCGGCCCATCTGGTAATTTTGGTCTAGAACTGCCACTGGCCCAGCTCCTGAAAAACAACCCCACACCATAATCCCCCCTCCACCAAACTTCACACTTGGCACAATGCAGTCAGACAAGTACCGTTCTCCTGGCAACCGCCAAACCCAGATTCATCCATCAGATTTCCAGATGGAGAAGCGTGATTCATCACTCCAGAGAACGCACCTCCATTGCTCTAGAGTCCAGTGGCGACGTGCTTTACACCACTGCATCCGACGCTTTGCATTGCACTTGGTGATGGATGGCTTAGATGCAGCTGCTCAGCCATGGAAACCCATTCCATGAAGCTCTCTACGCTGTTCTTGAGCTAATCTGAAGGCCACATGAAGCTTGGAGGTCTGTAGCTACTGACTCTGCTGGAAGTCGGCGATCTCTCAGCATCCGCTGACCACGCTCCATCAGTTTACGTGGCACCACTTCATGGCTGAGTTGCTGTCATTCCCAATCGCTTCCACTTTGTTATAATACGACTGACAGTTTACTGTGGAATATTTAGTAGCAAGGAAATTTCACGACTGGACCTGTTGCACAGGTGGCATCCTATCACAGTACCACGCTGGAATTCACTGGAGCTACTGAGAGCGACCCATTCTTTCACAAATGTTTATAGAAGCGGTCTGCATGCCTAGGTGCTTGAAGTTATAAACCTGTGACCATGGAAGTGATTGGAACACCTGAATTTAATTATTTCGATGGGTGACTGAATACTTTTGGCAATATAGTGTATTTTGTCTTAAAAAAAAGACCAACTCACATAACCTAACTGAAAAGTTAGCTTCCTCTCCTGATAAACAACAACAGAATGCGTCACATCCTTTTTCCTCCATCATCTTTACCAATGGTGGTAGTAATTCATGGGGCATGTTCAGATATAACTTTCATATGGTCTTTCCTACTATAGAGCACACATAGAAATGCATTTCTGTAAGACTGTATTAAAAGTGTAAAACACAACTAGCAGTGTATTCTCATTTTTGAAATTAGTGGCACAATGAAAATCCAAAGTTAAGGTATTTACAGGCTTTATCATCTGCATGGAGATGGGAAACCTACAAGTATTGACCTACTGAACCAGTTACTACAATTATTATTGTAATAACTAATACGTAAAAACTTTTATTATAATGTTAATTGTTGGGTACATTTGAAAGTACTTTTGTCCTCTTTTAAAAAAGTAGTGTGCGCTATTGGTAGAAAAATAAACATCTGAATAACAAAGCTGCTCTATGGTGCATAAGGTTTTGTTCCAACAGCAACTCCTTTAGCACCATAGAATATCATTCAACAGGAATGAGGCTGGAATTACATGCATATACAACATTTTTTTATTTATTTTTTCACATGGCTCCCCCTTGTGGAGATTCTTCAGATGAATTACGGTTTAATGTTGACCTACGCAGACAGTTACAGAGTAATCACTAAGCTGATTTATCAAGAACATGCATTTTAATTCATTTATATTTATACAGTTTCACTGAGGAATCAGGACTGCTCTAATCAATATATTCAACTATTAATGAAACAAAAATCAAGGTCATGCACCATTTAAAGGAAAAACAGTTTATCTATATGGATACAGTGTGTGTGTGTGTACACCGCTGTTACTTTGACACACAGTCTTTCAATATGTCTGCATGTAGTTGCCAGGATGCATAACAAAAACAAAAAAAAGGTCACTACCCTCAATAATGGGGTCCAGGAATAGAAAGATTGTGCGTTTGTATGGGTGAGAGAGAGACAGCTGTTGGCCTCTGCACCTGTAGTTAAGATTATCACTTTTCTCTGCTTAACAACCATACCGAGGCCTCAGACGCAGCTCTGACAAAATTCAGCCGAAGGAATGATTAAGGGGCCTGTGAATCCCTTTGTGAAGGTCTTACATATAGCTCTGCTGGGACTAAATTTACTGTAGTTGTAAGACAAAAATAGTGTGGACGTCGCTGCTGGTAAGCATGTTACATTCCAAACACAATGGAAACACTTTTACTATGCGACCTTGTTCTGCTCCGTTAGAATGCTCGAGTGTTCATCCATGAAGACGGGTTTGGAAACACTGTGGAGAATGCGTGGATGAAACTGCATGGAATGAGGCCTAGAAAAATCCAAATCAGCACCTCCATCTTCCACATTACCAGTTCAGCCTGTGGGATCATAAGACCTTGTTAAAAGTTCTCAGGGCCTTCTGTCGGAACCATCACCCACATGATGAAGTGACAGATCATGTAGGGTGTGTATAATAATGAAATCAAACATCATGTAGAGACAGGTGATATTTAAAGGAGAGGAGGAACATAATAACCTGCCAGACCAGCACATTGTACATTAGTCAATTAAGCCATAGCATTTAGTTGAACCACAAAGAGTAAATACATACTTTTGCTGTTGTTGCAGCAGAACAGTAATTGTTCATCTTTAAAAGCAAGTTAATGCAACAAGTTTTAATTTCATGTAATTTCAGACCATTATTGGTCCAGTGGAAATATTTATTCAGTGTTATAACTGTCAGGTCTTATGGTACAAATATTTTTTTTGCCTTTGTTGCAGTCTTGTGGCCATGAATGTACATCTTACACTTAAAATATAAATGGTTCACAAAATGCTGGCGCAAAACCCTGTCACCCCAGTTACCGACAGTTGGAGTTTGCTGCTTATTTAGATGGCACTCATTCCTCTCAAATTAGCCTAGTTTGTTCATTTTGCATGCTGAAAATTAAACAGGCCACCACAATGAATAACACTGAGTAAAACAACTGAGTAAATGCAGCAGCTAAATAGTAGTAAAATACCTGAAAAGATTTTTTCATTTAACTGTCAGTTTTTCATTTAATTATACAGGTGCCTAAGACTCATGCACAGTACAGTATAATCACAAACAATAGAGCTAGACAAAAGGATTCAACCAACTGGGTTTATTAGACTCTCACCCAGGCCTGTTCGTATTTGGTCGTGTATGATTTTGTTAGTGACCTGTAACCACAGGACTGACCCACTCGTTGCCAGCACATACATGTGATGTGTGTGATAGTGTGTCCACTGCACCTTGCACGATTGTTATTCCGTCCTATAGGTCAAGGCTTCTCACTGGGCCTTAACTGACAGCTGGCCCTGTGCACTTCCTGTCTGTGAGGCTCTCCGTTTTGGCCTCCGTCGAAATGTGACACCCTGTCCAAGCCCACACTAAAATAATCTCTTCAAGCCGGAGGTGGCAGCTGCCCACGCACCCACTTTAAAAAATTTTTTTTTTAAATTTCACTAAGCCATACCGGCTCATTCCCGAGTTTCCATTGTGCCTTCTTTCATTAGTCGCTATAACAGTACTCAGCATCGAGGCATAGATCGCTTTACATAAAGTGCTAATCTTTGCTCTGAAGTTACATAAAGTCATTTTCCAAGTTTCAAATCACATTGCCTTGTGTCGTTCACTGACCATAACTGAACTGAAAAAGGCATGTGTAAGCTCTGACCCAGCTCGTCTACAGACAAATTAGCCTGATGTAATTAGAATGGGAGAGATATGGCTGTGTAATACAGTTACAGTGCGCCGCACAGCCTCAAAAATCACCCTACCCAGCCCTCCTCCTGTCTAGCACAAATGCACACACACACATAGAAGGACATTAAGAGTAAGTCAAAAAGAAACCATGACTCAGGTGTCTTGTCCCAAGGCTACGCTTAAGACACAGCACAGCAGGTTTTTTACCATACCAGCTGCTGACTGGCCCTTATTCAGCCTTGCAATCAAATTCTGCATCCAAGCACTGACATATCATCTCAATCACTGCAGGTCCACCTGCCCACAAGCAGCACCTCACTCAGCAGGGCCAGAGCACCCACGCTCACTTGGCTGACCCTGGCTAGCTAACTGCTCCAAGCAGCACCGGCTGCCTCTCTCAGCACCTGTATCAAAAGAGCAGAGTTAAGACGCATGCCATCATATAAAAACCTTATAACTCCATTTTTAACTCCAACCCCATCATTATTACATTTTACACCATTAGAAGTAAAATGCAGAAGAAGATTCTGAACAGAAGATGCCATTTACATTGTGTGAAGGTCATTATAATTGATGGACCAATGGTTAAGGGCCAGCATCAATTCAAATCACATTTTTTTTCCTTCCATAAAGTGTCTGACAAAGATTTGTTACCACGGTGACAAAACTACTGCCCTGAAATTTACTGACAAATATGACATGAAATGTTTTTCATGGTTACATTGTACCTACATTACTGTAATAAATGGACAGATTTCATTGGATACTATTTTAAGCTTTATTTTGTTTTTACAAGACTGTATCAAACATAAGAATTACATAAGAATGTGGTTACTCTCCACATCACAACAGGACAGAACAGTCATTGCTGCATTATATCTCTACATGCAACTGCACCAGTGCCATTTTCTGTATATAGTGCAATATACGCCATTAACATCCTCAGACTGCTGAAAAAGAAGGTAACAGTTCATGTGAAACCTAATGCACTTTGCTAACAGTCATCCTTTCTTCTGCAAAAACAGTATTAAAAACACTGTCCATTATATTGGTAAGAGTATACAGTAACAATAACATGCACCAGAACAATTTCAAGACACTTATTTTTCTCCATAGAATATACATTAGATTTGAAGACGGGTGTTTAGCCCCCAGAAATCATTAAGTAAGGAGAAGTCTCCATAGCCAATGCTGCTCATAGCTATTGGAAAAACTTAGCTTAGTGTATACTGTATCAAAAATGTGTACCCATTTTAACACAAGAAAAGCAGACCAATGAGTACAATGTATGCTATATACTACACTGACCAGAGAAAGTGAAGGCATGCTACATGTCCAAACCCAGGTGTTAAGAAACAGTCAGTCAGTCAGTCACTGGTTAGTCATTTCAGGTTCATACCAACAGTCTTTAGCCTACTGAATAGCAGCGATAGACTTCCTTATGAAGAAATTCTTTATAACAGTTTGAGAGCCTTCACATGTATAATAATTACCTCCTGAAATAACCTTGGGAGGCAAGATCCATTGGATCAAAAATGGGGCTACTTTTCCCGTCATCATATGTAGAAGCATCTACAGCAAACACAGTGTAGACAAAAGACAGTAACATCGGCAATACCAGAAGAATCAGCTTAAGAGTATTGGAATATGCCAGCCTTGCTCTACCTGAAGATAGAGGTAGAAAGGCTCTGATGATGAGACGACTCTTTACAGAGTTCCTGAGGTATGAATGGGAACGTCCAACTAACATCTAACCCTGACCTTTACGAGACTGTAGTCAGAGCTCCTCACCACAATACTTCAGTCGAGAAGCTTTAGCAGCTTATGCTTGCTCAGATCTTTCTATTGTTTTCCATGGAAAAGGCTTTTCTGACCTGCAGCTCAGTTGATGTTTTCATAGCCATATGCTTGGCTTAGCAGCCCACCTATCTGTGGAAAAGATCAAGGATCTGCCGAGCACTAGAGTCTCCGACCTACAGCTTTCTAACTTTATGCTTGGTGTCCAGATTTGGTCAAAGCCCATCCCCCAAACTCTATGTACATAGCTTTAAGGAGTCAAGTGGTTTTCTTTTCTTTTTTTGACTGTTGCCATAGCTACCCCATGCAAAATGTCTACATTAATATGTTCACATTGCAGTCCAGAAACGCAGCACCCTGGGCAAAGGACAGTGGAGTTGGACCATGAGAAGATGGCCTTTTTGTGGAAAAGTTCTACATTGAGGTATTGAAGGGTCTGGCCTGGGCTGGTCTTTTCAAGACAGCAGGCTCTCCAGGTTCCTCTTAGAGTGGCAAGACTATCAAAGCAGAATGTGGATCTGAGTGACCAGCACCAAAGAGAGGAGGCTGAGAGGAGAACGGCGTCTGAAATCCTGGTTGAGTTTAAGACAGAGAGCGATGGGTCCTGTGCGTTTGCCATGACTAAGCAGACTGCTCTTTTCCCAGTGAGCTACGTGGCTTTTCAGCAGCATTTTAACAAAGGAGCACAATATACAGATCCTCTTTATGTCCCCCATCATATATATTCTCATCGCGTCCTTGGGGTCTTGTTGTTTGCAGTGTCTTGGGTTACTTGGGTCTTGTTCCCTGCTGCTCACACAAGGATGTGGGCTCCACTTTCACTTTCCTGTCCCCTCATGTAAAATACTTGCAGTTTGTAGAGTCAATGAAGCAGTCAGATGTGCATTTGAGATGTCCATACGTTCTGGAGATGTTAGGGGAGAGAAAAGTACATCACTAGTAATCTTTCTCTGTGCATCTAAAATACTGGCACTCCTTACAAGACTTAAAATGCTTAAACTAGGACTTACCCAGGCAGATAAGATTTGCAGCTCTGAAATCCAAAATCTTTTCCATCACACTCCTCAGCTCCCTCATAGCGATAGCCATCTCCACAGTACGCATGTCTACACTCTGAGACACACAGGCAGAGGTGAAGGTGGAGGGCGGTGGCAAACAGACAGTTAGATTAATTTCCTTTAAAGGAGAGCGCAATCTAGAGGCCATACTTACTGACGCATCCATCCGTGACCACTTTGTTTCCATCATCGCACTCCTCTCCGTTCTCAACCTGCACGACACCATCCCCACAAAAACCATCCGGGTCGGGAGCATGCTCCATTGACTGGAACGGTGTTAGCTGGAATAACAGAGTTTAGAAACTTGCGCTTAAGCATTAACATGCTCTATTAATATGCTCTTCATTTATGAGCTCAAATGGAAAAAAAGGCTTGTGAGTGCATCATACTTGAATTGGCAGCCATCCATCAATGTCCTTGAAATAAAGTGCCCTCTGGTCTTTGCGGAAAGCCAGTGCATTATCAGTATGCAGACGGTCCAGCTCCTGCTCATTATTCACCACAAAAATCTGCAAGCAAATCATTAGAAATCAATAAAATATGGAGACGCATTCTGAACTGCCTTTGCTATGTATATTGCTTTTTTTGCAGTACAGAAATTATCAGCCAGTTAAGAATTCAATTAAAGCCTTACCAATAAATATTAGAAGCAAAATGTCTCATTCTTTGTAGTAGTACTTGTACCTGAAGAAGTAGTGCTTCAACTTCAAGTAATTTAATATTATACAGGGAGAAAAATGCAAACACTGGCTTACTGCTGGCACTCTGGGGTAGGCGCTTCTGAATGAGGGCTGGTCAAAGGGAGGGTTGTTAATATTCATGGGGGAGCTGCAGCCACAGCGGCCTGGGATGCCTGGCTGCCCTTTCTCCCCTTTTGGCCCCACCATGTACAACCCTGGAGATCACAGAATCATCAGTCAGCTCAGGTCTATCCCAGAGTCTGATTCAAAGACCATTTACTATGTGCAGTATATGTACTGCAGCAGCTCTCTGTAAGACCACCTCTATGATGTGCCAAATGTTTTAACCATCTGTAACAAAAAGTAAATATTTGACTTAATTTGTACAGAAGTAAGAACAAGACAGCAACTGTCACATTAATAAAGTGATGACATAATATTTGTGTATCTGTGATGAGCTTGGCCTCTCTCATGGCCAGTTTAAGGACATGATGTCATGCCTCTGGGATCCGTTTGGGCAGATCAGGTTGCTCTGGTGCTAAAAAGATCCTTAAGTGTGACATCCTGCACTGGTTTAAAAGTCCTCTCACTTGTGAAAGCTCTGCATACTGCAATCCCTAATTCTCCACCAGGTTTTCACACGGAAAGAAGAGATTCACACTGTGGTTGACCATTACAGTAGCAAAATGAGTTTTGCTGTTTTGTCTGTGTACTACTGGATTCAAAATCATACGCTGACCTGAACGAAAGCTTTAAATCAATGTTTGCATCTATATTATATGAACTACATAGGGACTACATACACTAACGTTTACACACAGTTTCCCTGTTTTAGGAGATCATAAGTAAATGCTTACTCAGAGTCAGCTGTGGGATCTCAGACCAAAGACTGCAGTACTCTAGACTGCAGCCCTCTGAGCATGCATATTATGTATTGAAGATTAGTCTTGAAGCAAAATACCCCCAAACAAGCAGGAATTGAACATCTCCATCATCTATTTTATTTAAGATCAACCATTTTATTTAAGATTATGCTCATTTTTTGTTATGTTCCACTGAAATGGGGGATGTATAAGATGGCTATGATTCCTATAGGGTTCACCCACAAATTAATTGACATTCTGCACCTTTTCCTCATAGCCATTACATTTACATTTACGGCATTTAGCAGACGCTTTTATCCAAAGCGTCTTCCATTCCCTAACTACAGGGGGCAGTCTCCCTGGAGCAACTTGGGGTTAAGGGTCTTGTTTGGGAACCCAGTAGTGGTTTGCTGAAGGTAGGATTCGAACACATGACCTCTTGGTCCAGAGGCAAGTATCCTACCCACTAGGCCACCACCACCCCACCCCACCCCACCCCACCACCATTACTTTAGCAGAGTTAACTAATTACTTTGTGTAAGTTAAACTTATAAGCTATTTTACTGTGAGAACTTAAAACATAGCAGTGCCGACTTTTTTATATTCTTTACAGAAAAACAGTCTTGTTTATGTAAGATTTGTAATACTCTGCCATTTCTCAGCTAAGAATTGCAGGCCTTGTTTCAGTTCAGCATAAGCAACCAACTCTAACCTGAAGCAGGCAGACCAGGAGGACCCGGATGACCAGGAGAACCCTGAGGGCCTGGAGGTCCCATTGCTCCAACAAAACCATGGTCTCCCTTAGACCCCTGAAAGAGACATCAGAAAAATAAAACTCCAATAATTACGAAACAGAGAGAAAACACGAGTGGACAAAAGTATTACGCCCTCTGTGCAGGGGAAATCACCTGTTTGCCTCTCTTTCCTGGTCGGCCAGTGGGCCCTCTGTTTCCTGAGATTCCTGGTTCTCCTTTTGGGCCCATTTCACCCTGACAAGAGATCATATACACTGACTGTTTACACTGATCAACATTACCTCATGGCTCCTCTTGTTTTTAGTCTGGTAATAAAAACACAACAATGTGGTCTAGTGTGGTCCAGTATTTTGTTCTAGAACACAATGGATTTGAAATAATACAGTGATAAGAAATTTAAGAAAACCATACAGGAGTCACAGCTTAAACACAGCTTTCTCTCTTTTCCTGGGTGTGTCCTGGGTGTGGTTGCAGCAGTGCTTCTTGTGCAAGCATCTGCATGTGATTAAACTCCTTAAATTCCTAATTTCCTCACCTTCTGCCCAAGCATTCCTGGAAGACCCATTGTGCCCTGAAACATAAAGCATTCCCCATTACAAAACCAAAGAGCCACAGTGGTACACGTCAATTAAGGACCAAGGAGAAAGACAAGACAAGCTCACCTTTTCGCCCTTCTGGCCGAATTCACCTCTGTCTCCTCTTGAGCCCTACGGTGACACAACCGGGAAAACATCAGTGAAGCATAACGACAGGAAAGACAGGTTTCACAAACAATTCAGCTTTTCCCCATCTGGCAGTTCTGTCTTGTGATTCTAATGATTCCACTGATTCAGCTTCAGTGGTATAAGACAGAAGGCGTACACAGACACAAACTCACCTTTTCTCCTTTATATCCAGGTAATCCCTGAATCACAAAAAAGTCAAGAAAATAGTTATCACAATGAATTACATGAATATGTACAAAAATCATCAGATGTATCATTTGGTTGAGAGAGTAAAGAGGCCGAGAGGTGTTTTGGTTTTAGAGAGGCAGCCCACACCTTGGGTCCTAATGATCCTCTAGCACCAGGCATGCCCATCAGTCCAGGGTCACCTTTCTCCCCCTGATAAATACATCAAACCTTTTATATTACAGTATACCCAGCACACCAACAACATTGAGCTTCACATTTCCTTAGGAATGTTTTCAGGGTTTTCCAATCTTTTAAGGAAGTGGACAATAATGGCAGGGTGGCTATCCTTACTCACCTTGGGCCCACTTGGTCCTGGCCATCCACTTAGTCCCTGTCTCCCTGGGAGACCAGGAGGACCAGTGCGTCCCTGGAATAATAATAAAAATAATAATGAACAAAAACATGTAAAACAGCACTTGTTAAACTTCTGACTGAGACATGGAAGTCTGAACTGTGTATTGAAGTTCACACATCCTCTACAGAAAACAAATGGTAATAAAAAAAACAAAAAATAATGTAGGGTTTTAATGCAGGGATTTTTTGTTATTTTTCCCCAAGTATGTTAAAATGAGTAAATAAACAGTAAATTTGCATAAAAATATGCAGACGTATGTTCTCTGTTCAAAATGTGTGTCAAGAACTGACCAGGCTGCCCAAACTTTATATTAAAAGTAAGAATTTTTTATGCCAGGGCAGATAACAGCTAATGCCTGTCACAGTGAGCAAAGTACTCATGGAACAAGAAAAATGAATTTCTTTCTAAATTAGCTTGAATACATGAGTGGTCTCGTTTTCTTTTTTATAACATTTCTAAAAATCAATGGAGAGCAATCTCTGAATTTGCTTCAGAGTTCAAAGATGGAACAATAAACACAAGGTGAGGACAGCGTGTCTCCAGAGAGAGAGAGAGAGAGGAGAGAGTGAGAGAAGGAGCGAGAGAGAGAAGGATCAAAAGAGAAGGTCAGAGAGAGACAGAGAGAGAGAGAAGAAGAGAGAGAGAGATAGAAGAAGAGAGAGAAGAAGAGAGAGATAACTAGAACAAGGCTCATCACTCTGCTGGCTTTAATTAAATGATGTGCAGGGGGCGGGAGCCAGGGCTTGTAGGAGGAAAGCGAATGATTTATGGCACTAAGCTAAATTGCACTGCAGTGCTGCAAAGCTTCCTCCTCCATGGTCTTAGTACCACCATGGTCTTCTTTCCTCATAAAGACCTCGGTGTTCTAGCACTTCCTCTGTTTTGTTCCATTTGTCCTCCATCCAAACCAGCTGATTACTGATGAAGCCTTCCAGGAAACCACACCTGTGCATGAGTGGAATTGTGGGAAGGGGGCCACGGAGAACGCTCCACTGAGGGCTGGATGTGGTTCAGGCTCTAATAAGGGTGACCACCACAGCCTTCTGTTGTTAAGCACACACTGGCTCCAGACCTGCTCTCTGAATATCTGACGCTTGTATAGTATGTGTGTGTGTGTGTGTGTGTGTGTGTGTGTGGCTGCGGTGTGAAGGAAAACCAGCAGCTGTGCCAAACGCAGTGTGTGTGTGTAGAGCTTTCTTTTTTTGTAGCACAAATCCACTTACGGGAGAAAATGGAATGGGGTTATGTGGCGTCTCACCTTTTGTCCAGGTCTCCCAATTTCTCCCTGGCAACACGGATGAGGAGAGTGGAGAGCAGGAGAAGAGTGCAGAGAAAAGAAAAGATGAGAGGCAGTGCATCAATGTGCTGCATAATCAGTGTTTTCTCATTTGTCGCTGCACTCTGTCTCATTAGAAAGCATCTCAAAGCTTATGCAACACAGGACTAAGTGGTTCAGGTTCAATGCTGTGACATGAACGATAGATTACTAAAAGAAAAGAGCACTGAACGCTGGAGCTACACATCTCTGCGTGTAGCTCTTTTGTTTCCAACCCCTTGTGTCTACAAAAATTCAGTCAAACTTTGCAGGAGTGCAAACCCTACAGCTTACTTATACGTGGGGTTAACAGTAACAGATGGAGGGGCTGGTTCTAACATTCAATAGAAAAATCTGGTATGTTGAAACTGAACTAATATATTCAATATATTTATATGCTGTTTGAAGCATACCCAACTAAACACAAACAGATCATCAAACTAAATATGATCGGTGAAAAGAGAATATGTCAAATATGGCCCATTTGTTTTAAACACAAAGTAGAAAAGCAATAGTAGAAGAAAAAATTGGATGTTAAACCCTGGCGAGCTCTCATCAGTGTTTTTATACTTTTGAATGTACTATACGCACCAGTACCACATAGAAAAATACATGTGTATGTATTGTTATTTAAACAGCCAACCACAAAAATAAACAGAAAAAATGAGAAACATCAGACTACATGCTGTTACATTGGAACAAAGTTTTTACTGTAATGCAAGAAGATCCTACTATAAACTTACATTTTACCTTGCGTTAGATTCTGTCTGCTCTATTTCTCTCTCTTACTGTATGTGTGTTTGTGTGTGTTTGTGTGTGTGTATGTAGTACCTTTTCACCTTTTGGTCCCTTTGATCCTGGTAATCCAGGAGGACCCTATGAATGATATTAATCATGGATTAAGCTCAGTCTTCAATTGAAGTCTTCCTCTCAATGGAAAATCTCTATTTGTCTAATCCTGTGTAGGATTAGAACTAGACTTGATCACTGTCCAGAAAACTGGCCCAAAATGTGTTAAAACTAGAGATGGATTATAGGTACCAGAGCCCATATCAGCAGGAAAGTAATTGTGGTATGTACTCAGGTTTTTAACCTGAAGGTCACACTATATGGGCAGAATGAGGACATGAAAAACACTAGCATATTTCAAGACTTTCTATAATAACACAGGTCAACAAACAACATTTCTTTGTAATCATCAGAAACCACAACACAGTTTTCAGATCTGCTTTCAGTTTTTTTGACACATCAACTTTTTGAATTATGAGTAATATTAGATTTGCAATGGACTTGCATGCGGTTTTTATTAAACCACAGGCACTAATCAAGTAACTGTTTCAATATTTTTGGTGCAAAGTCAGATAGACCCACACTGTGGCATAGATATAATGATCAGTGTCAGTCAGACTCCACTGTTTCTTCAAAAACACTTAGTATATGATTATTATATGATAATTATACAACTATAATGTAATATACAACCAGCTTCATCACAAAAACTGTATGTATGGGAAAAACTAAACACAGATTTGAAATCGGCATGAAAATCACCACAAAACCCACATAAACGTACCTCTTTTGATTTTGACCTGTTGACTCGTTTAATCAAGGATTCAACTATTCTAATCTATTCATAATCTTTCTAAGTAACATAAATGAATTAAGGCACTGCATCAAAAGAGGGAACTAGTTATTCAACACAATGACTCATGCATGAATTTGGTTCAATTATTGTGCATATACAGAGCATATATAGAAACACTGTGTAAACGTGCAACGCAGATTGACCAAATTCAAATAAAATAATGACAGATCTGATCACTTATTTAGAGCCAAAAATCTGCTGATCTTGGTTGATTTCAGTCATTTATCCCTATATAAGAGGTTTGGTTATTAAGAGACTCCTGATATTTGGTTATTAAGAGACTCCTGACATTACTACTGATATTTTACAGGTGATCAAAACTAAAGATGATCAAAACCAGGCCTTTGATGTTATGAAATATCTTATTTAAATTTGCAATGGTATTTTAAACCCTAAAACCATTATTCAAATATTATTTCTAAAAGCTCAGCAAGTATCATGAATTACTGGGCAACTGCTATGAAACTAATGTAAGATATTTAGTTATGAGAGTGAAGAATTGGCTCGTTCCTACCTATGGGCTCTCTTGAGTTCAAGGTACTAAAACACTTCTTATCGAAGAGTGTGTTAATGGAAGAAGTCCAATAACTCCACAGAAGTTATAATGAAAAATATCCATTACCAGTGATGCTGAGATGATACTGTATCACATATCATGCAGACAAACAGCCTCTTTATTTAGTCTGCGCAACAGACTGGACTCAGGAAACTGTGGAGAGCAGCAGGCTGTTTCTAAGAAGGGAGTGTGGGGCAGACACGGGCAGTGGAAAAAGGCTAATTCCGTCTACTCTAATTGTAGAGTGTTAATGGGTCACCATGTCCCATGGGGGGCTCAAGCCCCATGCATCCATGTCACTGCAGAAAGTGACCAGAGGAAGTCACACGGGTCTCACATGCTGAGGGGGGGAAGCACCCTCAAAATGTTCTGACCACACATACAGCTGACTCAGGACTGTAGATACACAGAGTAAGTTAGCAATCAGTCAGTGGTCCCATCAACTGCGTGAAGATGATGTATAATAGTGTCAGATTAATTTTTTTCATGTTTTGAAAAAAGAGTTCTTTCAAAACATTCCGAGGTGCTTATAACAATATACCATTCAGGAAAGTTTTGGCCAGTCTGGCTCCAGACTGCATATGGAATGAGCACACTTTGCTATTAGGAAATAAATATAGATTTTGGAAAAAACTAAACTGTCTAGATCTAGTGCAGTGTGTGAAACTATTTGGATGCTCTTCTTGTAATCCAGCACAGCCTAGCCAAAAGCTATCCTCCTTAAGATAGAAGGGAACTTAATGAAGTGAAATCAGGCATTATGGTGCACAGCTGCCCTACACTCTCAAAAATAATGGTATCAAAAGGGCTCATTGAACAATGCAATAGAAAAAGCATTGGTTCTCTATAGAACCTAACCAGGAATGGTTCATTGGAGGGCCATTTTTGCAAATAAGAAATAACCTTCACTTTATTGGAAGGTTCTTTGAACTTTAATAAGGCTCTTCACATTCATGTATATCATTTGCAAAAATGACTCTCCAATGAGCCATGCATTAAACATTTCTTTAGGGAACCAACAAACGCACAAACCTGGATCTTTAGGTAATCAATGGCATCACTCACATAACTTTTTTTCTTTAACAGAGTAGACCAGTTGTTCCCAGTTCTCGTCTTGGATTACCACTGTTCGAAATGTTCTGACGTTTTTCCTGCTTTAGCACATCTTTTCCAACTCATCAGCTAATAAACAAGCCTCTTCTCAGCAAAAAAAAGTATGTGCATGAGCAGAACAGAAGACGACATGCTGCAGCAGCTTGTGTTGCTGCGTTTTTGTCTGCCAAAACACACGTGTGTGTGTGTGCGTGTTTTTGTGTAGTTATAAGTATGTGAATATGGTGCTGAGGCAACACTTCAGTTTCCCCTGGGGTCATGGGGTCAGTAATGTATGTAAGCATGTATGTAAGTATGTGCAGTCTACTTCAGCACTGGGACTGGGAACCACAAGTCCAATATTTCTATCATTTGGAAACGCATGGAGATAAATAACCTCATAAAGGACCCATCGGTCCTGACGTCCCTTCTTTATTCTCATAACTACACAGCATACATAACCATTTTATAGCAGTGTACAAGCGGCCTCATGATTAATCTTGTATCTTGTCTTTATTTGCGGAGGTAAAGGTACCTGAGGTCCTGCAGGGCCAACTGGTCCGGGTGGTCCCGCGGAGCAGCTTGGCTTGTGATCCTCTTCCTCTTTGCTCTCTTTTCCCCATGTACTGCCATCAATATTCTAACAGAGAAAACAGGCAACACTTGATCCTGAGTTTGAACAGCATCCACTGGCTATAGGTAGACTGTATATTGGAATACATTGTTCAAAATGCAACTCCATCTATGTAATTGACTTGTCAGTCACAGAAATCTCTTCACTAACACATTTTAATTCTACTAGTTTGAATCACCTTTTTTTTTTTTTGTTACCATCACTCTGATGATTTTAAATGACCTGTCCCATGTGCAAGCAGTTTCTCTACCATGGTGAGATCATTTTCATGGTTGATCACCATCAACACCTCTTAACTGTTACCATCGGACCAGCTGAGCACCTGAGGTGACCAAAGCAGAGATGGACCTTATCCAAAGACAGTTCACAGCGAGAGCCAAATGTCCTACCAGAGGCCTGCGCCACAGCGAGGGGGGTGGGGGGAACAAGGGGGGCGGAGGTGGAGCCAGTAAACAGCACGGGTTGAATTTCTTCCTGGGTTCCAGCGCCTCCAGATCTGTGGTCAGGGGAAATGGAAGAACATGTCAATAAACATGCAGCAGAGCAATGCAACAGGGTAACCCTGCCATGGAGCACAAGCAGTGTTTGGGAACAGAGCTTGACAGCTGGGCCTGAGATGGAAAACACAGAGGCACAGCCAGTCACAGCCAAACTAATCAACTGCTGGACTTAAAGACTCAGTCTGAAATTGCTGCAAATGGTGGACCAGTCTGTGATGATGTAACAGGTACTTTAAAATAACATTACACTATAGCACATACTAGATTAATATAATTGATTATATGGATTCTCATACTTTTCTTAAGAAAACTATGTAAGCTAGTCCTGGGAAGTCCAAGTTGTAAGATGTATTGTTTATGGTTATATATATACGTCTTCACAATTCTGATATTGGGGAAAGCGGAAAAATGAATAAGAGCCCTCTTAAGACATTTTCTGTTACTGCTATAAGTATCTTTATCAGTTTTACATTAGAATTTCTGCAGGTGGTTTGCAGGTATTCAGCAAAAGTAATTTTTCCTGCTAAAAATTATGCAGTTCAGTATTTAACTGTGTCACATAACTGATTCACCAATATGTTTTAAGGGGCCAATATCCTTACGTGGTTTTATGTAGAAAGAAACAGCCATAATCCATCACAACATTAACAACCTTACCTTTTTCCTCAGAATTAAGCAGGCTGTTTTTGTACTATGTATCTGTACTACTAACAGGCTGTCTTATAATATGCCTCTTCCCAAAAGCAGTGTGGGCAGAAGCTCTCCTTATAACTTCATTGTTAATGGGCAGGGCTGAACTGCTCGATGCCAGAGAGTTGGAAATATGTTTCGCAATGGTTCGCATGACACTGTGAAAACAAAAGACTGTTTCTGCAGCCTAGTTTCCATATATAGACTATATGGAGTGAGGAGGTTTTGATGCATACTTTAGATTAGGAACATTTGGATTTCATTACTATGGGCCCTTTAATAAACTACAAGGTGTATTGCAGTTGCAATACAGTACCTTGCAAAAGTATTCACCCCCCTTGGCATTTTTCATGTTTTGTTGCCTCACAACCTGGAATTAAAATGGATTGTTTGAGAGTTTACACCATTTCATTTACTGAACATGCCTACAACTTTAAAGATCTTTTTTTTATTGTGAAGCAAACAAATAGGACAAAATAACAAAACTTCAGCGTGCATAACTGTTCATCCCCCTAAAGTCAGTACTTTGTAGAGCCACCTTCTGTGGCAATTACAGCTGCAAGTCGCTTTAGATAAGTCTCTATGAGCGTGCCACATCTTGCCACTGGGATTTTTGCCCATTCCTCAAGGCAAAACTGCTCCAGCTCCTTCATGTTGGATGGTTTTCGCTTGTGAACAGCAATCTTCAAGTCTGACCACAGATTCTCAATTGAATTGAGGTCTGGACTTGGACTAGGCCATTCCAACACACTTAAATGTTTCCCCTTAAACCACTCAAGTATTGCTTTAGCAGTATGCGTTGAGTCATCGTCCTGCTGGAAGGTGAACCTCCGCCCCAGTCTCAAATCACAGGCAGACTGACAGGTTTTGCTCAAGAATATCCTTGTATTCAGCCCCATACATCTCTCCTTTGACTTGGACCAGTTTTCCAGTCCCTGCTCCTGAAAAACATCCCCACAGCATGATGCTGCCACCACCATGTTTCTCTGTGGCGATGGTGTTCTTGGTGTGATGGGATGTGTTGGGTTTGCACCAAACATAGCGTTTTCCTTGGTGGCTGAAAAGTTCCATTTTAGTCTCATCTGACCAGAGCACCTTCCTGCATACATCTGGGGAGTCGCCCACATGTCTTTTGACAAACTCAAAATGTGCCTTCTTATTTTAACACTAAGTAATGGCTTTTTTTCTGGCCACTCTCCCATAATGCCCAGCTCTATGGAGTGTACGGCTTATTGTGGTCCTATGGACAGACACTCCAGTCTCTGCTGTGGAACTCTGCAGCTCCTTCAGGGTTACCTTTGGTCTCTGTGCTGCCTCTCCGATTAATGCCCTCCTTGTCCGGTCTGTGAGTTTTGGTGGGCGGCCCTCTCTTGGCAGTTTTATTGTGGTACCATGTTCTTTCCATTTGAAGATGATGGATTTGATGGTGCTCCAGGGATCATCAAAGATTTGGATATTTTTTATAACCCAATTTTGACTTATACTTCTTAACAACTTTGTCCCTGACTTGTTTGGAGAGCTCCTTGGTCTTCATGGTGTGATGCCTCTTGCTTAGTGGTGTTGCAGCCTCTGGGGCCATTCAGAAAAGGTGTGTTTATACTGACAGATCATGTGACACTTTCTCATTTCACTTCACCAACTTGGACTATTTGGTGCAGATGCATCACAAAAAATAAAATTAAAAAACAGTTCAATTACTTTTAAAAAGCCAAGGGGGTTGAGTACTTTTGCAAGGCACTGGTACGTGGTATTATTACTGCAAATCTTTGTTTAAATCAAAAATATTAAAATGTGATGTAAATATTGTAAATGTATGTTGGAGCTGCAAATGCATGTTGGAGCCGTGTTGTTACCTGTTTACATTACTCAGTACTCATTAGTACTCATTCAGTAGTACATAGAGACTAGTACATCTGTACAACTAAATGACTGTGACACAAATTCTAACCTGCTATAAGTCACCGCATGCTGTGTACTTAGAGGTGCATAGGAAATGTGCAGCATGCCCATCAATATCAAGCAGGGTAACAAAAAAAAGGACAAGAAATCAGCGTTACAAATAACGGCACAAGATGTCTGAGGACAACGTTTCCAGTGCGGATTCATTCTGCAGAGCTTATAATCATAATCAGAGTTTATAATCATTCTGCAGATCTTAGAATCAGCACTTTCCATCCCAGTAAAAGAAAAAGACACAAAAGATGCCTTAACCAGCTAGAACACTGTGTCCTCAAGAACACCACACATCAATTATTTAGAACCCTGGCAGTCAATTAAATCATGAAGTCAAAATCACAGAACACTCACAGCAAATTTATCACAGTGCTGCTTCTGTTTTTAGTTTAAACCCATCAGAAGCTTTACACATTTTTTGGCCAAGCCAGCACATTTACTAAGCAGGTAGACAATAGAACATAGAACAAGTACATTTACATTATTCTTTTAATTTGACAGGTGTAAATGTTCTGGGTATGGCTTTCTAGCTGAACGGTATAATATGTCTGATATAATGTGCAAGCACACTCTCTCTTACACCTCTATTAATTTCCAAAAAGTACAAATCTTACAACATTTTTTCATTCTGATAATTATTAGCCATGCAAGCACCATGAACAGACTCCAGATGAGAACAGATTTTTCTCACATGCTCCCACACGTGAAAGAAAGCGGAGATGCCATACCTGCTGGAAAGGTGAAGATGTTGTCGATAAAGGAGTATGAGGAGGCATGGTGAAGGAAGAGAGGCACATAAAGTCCAAGTGTTAGAAGGAACATGCTGCTGACTGCAGTGCTCTCTTTACCTCCAAGTGCTCTGGCAAGCAAACTGAGGCTTCACACCACCACACTCCCCCTTCTTTCTGTCTGTCTCTCTCTGTCACACACACACACACACCTCTCCCCCTACCCCTCCCACTATCCCCATGCCTCCTACAGGAGGGAATGCCAACCCATGCCACAGTTAAACTGCTCCCTTGCACTGGCCCTTTGCTAAATATATAGAAGTCAGGTGCTCTTCGTAGCCAGTATTAGCTTCTTACTACTGGCACTGTCTTTGTTTTCCCCTGCCTCAAATGGAGAGAGAAAACGGCACGATCTGACATTGAGGTGTCAATGTGTCAGTGTCTTATGCATATGGGTGCTTTACTACAGACATCCACATATACAGAAGGGGCACACCTCTCAGTGGACATTTCACAAGTGCATGTTGGAGTAATTCATGACCTTCATCTGAGACAACACAAGTATAGGATTATAAACATTCACATCATTTTCTTGCAGTGTTTTCTCATATATATATATATATATATATATATGTGTGTGTGTGTGTGTGTGTGTGTGTGTGTGTGTGTGTGTGTGTGTGTG
>JBBJLS010000006.1:8999337-9010855 GCA_037577275.1 Bryconaethiops microstoma
TATATGAATGACAGATACACACAGTGGTACAATACTAACATAATAGGAATTCAAATTTAGCTGATCCTCTCCTGATTCCCTCCCCCAGCTTTCCTTTAAGCAGGCCATATCGACCAGCACAGCAGAGAACTTACTGCCCTTTTCTTTCGATTTGAATTAATGACACAGCAATTAAGTTGAGGACCACTTAGGTCCAGCAGTGAGGAGAAATACACTTGCCTTCCACTGCAGCTGCCAATCCATCAGCATGAGGAAGAGAGTGAGAGAGGGACAGTAAATTTTATTAATTACATTTAACTTACATCATCCAAAAAAAACACACTCTAATCACCCCAAATCTGTATCCTAACCCTCATTGTAGAGATCAGAAGCTGTACATTCACAAGAAAGAAATGGTCAAAATCTTCAAAAGATGAAAGCACTTTAAATGGAATTCAAAGTATTCCTTTCAAACATGTAAAGCTATAGTAAAATAAAATACACCAAATGAATCCACGAAATAACCTGTACCGCCAAGGACCCGTGTTGTTTTTTTTAATTATAGCCAAGGATGATTGAGGAGGTAAGGGTCTTTGACACAAAGGGGAAGCAGAGGACAGGAAGGCTTTAATTGACTGGTGGCTGAACTGAGATTAACCAGAGCCCTTCTGCAACCCTTCTACCCCACCACACACACCAGATCGGCTCCGATGCATTTATATACACTTAAGTATGTAAACACACATGCATTTTTTTGCAAGAATGTATTAAAATTGCTGAACGCTGATGACTTGAGACTGGGGGACAGAACTGCAGATTTATTAATGTTGCCTTAATTTCATCAATGCTTCTTTAAAGTAGGCCCTGGTGGACAAGGAGTGAAAATTTAGGCTACGAAGAGAACTCCTGATAATTGAAAAATGTCACAGAAATATCCATTAATTAAAGGAGTTAATATAATACAAAAACATGACATTGACCTATGATGCTCTCAGTTTTTTCCTGCACTAACACAAGCTGCATTTGGAGCAGGGAGATGTTGAATGGTGCAATCCAAGGTTATTTCAGTACAGAGACTAAACCACTGCCCTAGATAAAAAAAAAAAAAGACAGACAACCTTGCTATTGCAGATGTACCCTCTTGTATTTTTCAAAACCTTAATTAGCCAGACTGCAGTATTGCGTTAAGAAGTGCAGGGGTGGAAAACCCTATAATCTAAATGTACTAGAGATTCAGCACAGACTCAAATTTCGAATCAATTGGCAATATTGTTATTTTAATAGTTATTTTATTCAGTTGTTATATTTGAATAATTTAAACGAGACACCAGAAAGACATTTTTGTACAATTTCTCTTGTATTTTAACTATTTTTCAAAGAAAGTTATTAAATTTTACATTCCAACAGTGTTATTATTTACAGTAATTTCTCAATAAAATCATCCACTGCTGTGCATTATTATTCCACTATTATTCCTGATATTACAGTCATCATAATGTACAGCTCTATATACAGTATCATTGTGTTCATCAAACCCAGACAGAATTGACAATTTCCTACATGAGATGAAGATGCATTGTACTTTTAATTAGAACATATTAAGTATATATGTATCTGAAGAATATAATATATGTAATATATGTAGCAAAATTGATTTCTGATGATTAAAAAACCAATTATAACTCAAATGACATTGACACTGCATGTACCTTACAGAAAATGACATTGCATGTACCTTATATAGTACTATTTTCTGAATATTACGCTAAATTTAAATTATCATTATGGAGAAAGATGATTCAAAATATGGAGAACTTGTCACAGTAAGGCACTGCTGAAGCACTGACCAGTCATTAGTACTGAAAGAGCTGACCACTGAAGAAGAAAAAGTGATGGTTGGCTTAATGTTCCAGCGTAATGTATCCTCTTACAGATTGGAGCGAGTCAGCCAGGGGAAGTCCTAAAACAGACAGACAGACAGACAGACAGACAGACAGACAGACAGACAGACAGACAACACACAAATAGGAGAGAGGGCGACAAAATGAACAGTTGTAACCATACTTTGTCGATTTAGCCCAACTGGCTGCCAAGCACAGAGAATCCAAGTATAGCATACGGAAATTTTTCTATATAAAAATTTTAGATTACGACAAATTCGGCCTAATTGGTTTTCTTCTGGGTTTGAACAGAATTAGAATAGATTTTAGTGTAGTTCTTCTACTTTGGCAAAACCTATCAATATTTGGAAATAAATGAAATGTTCTTAAAGAATATTTAGCTAAATGTGTTGTAAAACATTCATGCACATTTATCTACGGTTTAAAATACCGCCGGTATTCACATAGTCTATTCACATGCATATGCCTGTGACCCACACACAGATTGAGGGTGTACCACAGTCAATATGACACCCAATCCCTCAGTGTGTGTTTGCCAGAACATGCACAGCTTAACACAGCAGGTCATTGCTCTCAATAATGGGTCCACAAATAGTAAGGTCAGTGGGGTCAGATGTGTTTATATGTCCACATATGTGCGTAACTACTGGCCTGTAGTGCAATTAACACTCTTCACACTTGCCAGAGACCTCTGATACTACATCCACTACAGAGAATAACAGAAGGTCCTTGTATTGACTGGTGTGTCAATGAAAATGTGTTTTAAAAAAAGACCACATAAAAACAAGACAGAATGTTCCTATACATTTAAATAGGGGTGTAACAATATATTTGTGATATATTTAGAGCACAATTTGATTCAAGTAATGTAAGAAACGCCATAATGCAAAGAAAGCCATATTTTTGGTGCCACAACCTAAAGCTAGAAAGGTACTGACAACTCAGCTACAAAAGTGTGTGAAGTGACCATTTGTCATATATGAACACACCACAGCACACAGTGTGAAGAGCACGAAATTCTTCTCTGCATTTAACCCATTCACCCAAGCAGCGGGCAGCCAGGAACACAGGGCCTGGGAAGCAGTGTGTGGGGACGGTACCTTGCTCAAGGGAACCTCAGTTATGGTATTAGCAATCTTGGGATTCAAACCCATGACCTTCTGATCCCAGGGGCAACTCCCTAACCACTAGACCACCAGCTGCCCCTATGCTTACACAGGAAGTTTTACACTCTGAACAACATTTTCCGATGTATGTGTGTGTGCATGAGAGTGTGTGTGTGTGTGTATGCTGCAGGCTACCTGTTGCTTGCGATCAGAAGCTGGGTCTATGAGCACGTTGAGCAGGCTTGGGGTGACTGAGTCTTGCAGGCTCTGCTGTAGTGCGCTGTGCAGCTCTTCTACCGTTCGCACCAAATACCCACAGCCTCCAAACGCAGACATCACCTGTTCATAACGAGCCTCTGGTAGGAGTGTCACTGGAGGGGCTCTGAAACACACATACAGACCAAAGGTGTAAAAAATCCATCATTGCATCATCATCATGTAATATTAATAAGTTTCATATTGTCATTATAATAGTATTAAATAAAGTTTGCAAAATCTCTGGCTATTTTCCAAGTATAAAATATGAACAAGTTCTTGTTTTTAATGTCCACATTACTCTTCCATGTAAATAGTTTCCTAGCTACAGTGCATTTTTAACTGTGAAGTGGCAGAATGTCCATGTCGTAATGTCCCAGGAGCAATTTTCCCACCTCCACTAATATGAATGCCTTAGCAACACCCTGTCATTCAGCCAGTTATAGAGGTGCAAGACTCACACAGTGGTCATGTCTCCCATTTTCTCCATCTCCTTCCATGTCTCTGGATCCACTCCACTGTAGATGCCATTATTGTTGATGACAATGATGATTACTGGCAGCTTATATCTGTTGAAACATCATAAACACCTTTACACTTAAAACAAATGCTGATAAAAGATTTGTTTGTAAGAGCACATATGTACATAATATTTAAGACCATTTTACTGTGAGGGTACATGCATGTGGTTTCAAAAATATATAAATTGAAAAGCATCTGTAGCATGTAAAAATTCATAAGGGTAGCATGTAAAAACATACCAGACTGAGGAATGATGTGAAAGAAGTTTGTACTGTGTGGATACCTGCACATGGTTTCTACTTCCATGCCAGAGAAGCCAAAGGCACTGTCTCCCTCCACACACACCACTCTCCGACCCGTCTGCTGAGCCTTCTCCAGCACGGCTGCTGCAATTGCAAAACCAGGCCCCACTCCCATCGTGCCAAAGGTGCCTGCATCCAGTCTGAAGCAAGATTTAGGGGACTCAGTATTAGTTTTTACGCTTTAAACAGGAAATTCATTGGCCATGAAAAATACTCGCAGGGTCACTGAACTCAAAAAGAGAGAGCAGACCTGTGCCGAGGGAGGTGGTTAAGCAGCATGGTGCGCCCGATGTCCATGGTGTTGGCTCCCTCACTCACGATGACGCAGTCTTTGGGCAGGAGCTCAGCGATGTGGTGGAATGCTGTGTAGTAGTTCATGGGCAGTGTGGCTTGTAAAGCAAGAGTCTGTAAATAATGCAAAAACATGTAAAGACAAAACTTTAAGAGGAACTGCCATGCCAAGTCAGAAATATATATATAAAAAATATACATATATGGCCTGTTTTGTTTTGGCTACGTTATTTGCTCAACGCTTACCTTTGATATCCGAGCATTGGAAGCCATCTTTTCTTTCAGTGTCATCCACCACTCAGTGTTGGATGGATATCTCCATGTGTCCGAGCTTAAGCTTTCCACCAGCTAGAATTCAGTTCAAGTATAATTACTCACTAGGTAATTTTAAAGTATTTTTAAAAGGGTAAACTCTAAACTGTGTAAACTGACCATTTGTCATACGTGAACACTCTACAGTGTGAACAGCACAAAATTCTCTCTCTGCCTTTAACCCATTCTCCAAGTGAAGAAGTAGGAAGCCAGGAACTCAGTGCGGTACCTTGCTCAAGGGAAACTCAATGGTGCCACCAGCTGTCCTGGGATTCAAACCCACAACCTTCTGGTTGCAGGGGCAACTCCCTAACCACTAGGCCACCAGGGTAAAAAAAAAAGTCTGACAGTGAAGATTGCTAATGTCGCTTTGGTAAGGAAACACTAGTTCTGAAATAATAACTTTATTGGTGGAGGAAAAAAAAAAAAAAATGTTGCTTTTCCAAAGGTCTTCTAGCTCTTTTGACACAGAATATTCACATATTCTAAAAGGGAGCTGATCTTTTCAGTGGTGAAACAAAATAAAACAAACAGGTGTTGAGATTTCCTTATGACAGCAATGTTATGAAAGATTATGACTGATGCTGTTGTAAATGTGGTCAATACCTGGCCCACCACAGCTCTCACATCTCCCAGCAGTGCCACTGCAGCTCTAACGTTATTACTCAGCTCCTCAGAACACACATCCACCTGCACACAGATCATTTGTTTTATGCAATTATACATTCTTCTTTGCTTTGGGACCGTCCACATAAATAGGCATTTCCTTTTAATAAGGTAATTCACTCATAAAATTAAGTGAGTCAAGCAAACAAATGACTACAAATGAAATCAAGATGAATGACTATGCTGACCACAATAAACCACACACAAACTTGTCCTGTAATCCTTGAATGTCAATTATTCTTCCATACCACTGAGCGCTTGTGGCGCATAAAGTGTGAGAGGTTTGTTAGTTTGGACAATCAACTCAAGCTGAACCCACATGTACACACTTAACCTACCTGGATAACTTTCACCTGAGGGCTGAATCTTGGAGGTAAGCCAAAATGCAGGATCCAGTTGAGTCTGGCCCCGAGCAGCAGCACCACATCTGCCTGCAGTAGAGCTCTGAGGACAAACGTAGCTTGTAAGATGTTCATGAAATTATTAACAAAAGCCGTACATACATATTTAAGTGATACATTCCATTCACACTGAATGGAACTGATAGACTGCAGCATTACTGCACAGCGGCGCTGACCTGGATCGGGCAGCAGCTACACAGTTAGGATGGTCATCAGGAACCACTCCTTTTCCCATCGGAGTGGGCAGAAAGGGCAGCCCACTTAGTTCCACCAGCTTTTTAATCTCATTCTCTGCCCGGCCATATGCTGCACCTGCGCCAAGAAAAAAAGAAAATTAATTCTTTCCCCCATACGCTGACTAATCAGTTGTGGCATCATTAGTCAACTAGCTACATTTATTTACTTCTTCCTTCATGTAACTTGTTTCCACAAGTGAATTATTGTTCAAAGTGTAGATATTGCTCCAAATTAAAGTTTGGATCATCTAACCAGTAAGGCTTAGAATGAATGTTCTTCCATTTGAGCCTTCGTCTTAGACAGAAATGCACTGCGCACAGAACAGCAAGGCTGATGCTAGACCAAAAAAAAATAAAAAATAAAAAATCTTGAGCGTGCACATTTCACACTTTATAAGGATTACTCTTAAGATTGTGGAATGTGAATTCTGCAACACAGTTGTGTGAGAGGCTGTCATTCAAAAGGTGTAATTAAAATGTTCTGTGTACAAAAGCTTATACTTAAAGTTGTCAAATAGTTGTAAGTTCCGAAAAGTTTTTAGGAGGAATTGCACCAGATCAGAATTTAGTCAGTCTTGTGCAAACCCCCCGTCCTCCCCGTCCCCCATTGTCCTATTGCTCTAGCGAACATACTAGGAACTGGGATACAGACACAAGTGTAATTATGATTATATTGTAAAATATAATACCTTTTCCAAAATTAACCATTAATGAATTGGCTTCTCTGTAAATAGAACAGTTACCAGTTGTGTAAATAACACATGATGAGGTATCAGACAGTAGGGGGTTTTACATAGATGCTCTTTCCTAACTGTAGCACTACCTTCTTTGTAAACTGCACATAAGTGATTCAGAAATCTTCAGTTGGACGTCAGTAACACACAATGAAATTCACCATTAATGGAGGATTAAGTTTGACCAAGTGGATCCCTTCCTCCTCTTAGTCTTGTAGCCCTTTTCATTGTCATAATGGGAAATAAGTAATGTGTTCAAATTGAAGAATTAAACACTGAAATGTCCTTTTGTGGTCACCTTTGCCGATGATGAGCAGCGGCCTCTCAGCCTGTTTAAGGACTCTGATGGCTTCTGAGATTTCTTGGCTTCTAGCCAAACTCACTGGAGGAGGAGGACAACAGGGTACAAACCTAAAAAAAGCAACAACAAAAAAAAGAAAGAAACAGTGATGGATCAGTGAACGAAACCTACATTCCTCCTGTTTACTACTTGCTCAGCTTAACTGTTAACTCAGAGTTTAGTGCACTGCACCACCTACTGGTCAGAGCTGGAATTGCTTACCAGATGTTAACAACAAAACAGTCATTTATTTTTAATCTAGTAAAATTGTTTGGTTATGTAAAAATAATTTGATAAAAAAAAGAGCTATGTTTAGGAAGTCACTGATATGGGTATAATGGGCTGTTTAGAGATTTAGATATATTTACAGATTTACAGATACTAGATATATACTGAAGGTACCCATAAACAAAATGTGTTTACAAAATGTTAAACATGGATCTAAATTCACCTTAACCTTAAAGATAAATGCAGAAATTGTAACACAGTATCAGCATCACATTATGCATTTCTGGAATACAAATGCATCAAATACAGGTTTGAAATGCAAGTCAATGTAGTCATCTGTTTAATGCCAATTCAGTTTCTTTTTCTCACCTGTTAATATCAATATGATTCTGATATTATTGTGCATCCTTAGTAATGCTACTGCTTTTACAAGGAATAGAAAATGAGTGTTGGAGTTGAGAATTCAGGCTCAGCATCTGCCCTGCAGAAACAGAACTGATGTTCTACAGGTTCCTTTCTGTCTCTGTCCCCGTTTAGCTGGGTTAAGCAATCCTTAGCCAAGTTAAAATCCAATGGATTTTTGTTGTTAATTTAACAAAGCTAACGGATTAATTACAGAGGGAGGAACATGTCTTTAAAATTAATAATTTGTTTGTTCATATCACTCGGCTTGCATCAAGTGTCTGCATATTAAAAAATTTAATATTCATTGCATCCAGCCAACTCAAAACTCCACCTATATGGTGGTTTTCAAACCTAACACTGGTCCGGTCCACTTTGGCATTCACCATATCTCCAGCAATGTCTATGTAGCACGCTCCTGGGCGACCATAAATACTGCTTCTTACTGCCTAGTGAGAATGGATAGAAAATCAGAGTCAGAATCAAAAAACATTATTGATCCCAGAGGACATTGCTTATGTCACAACTGCACAGAGACTCAGACAAGAACAATATGAAATATAAAGTCAAAATAAAGTCAAAATAAATCCAATTAAAAGTCTGCCAAAAATACTCAACTTGAAATACACTATGCTGGGTACAAATAGTAGAGCAACATGAATTACTAACAACATAAATGGTGATTAGGAGTATGTCATTGGATGTAATCAGATCAGTTGTAGATCAGTAATATTGATTTAAGTCGTGATATTTCAAGGTAAGACTATTGTACATAATAAAAAACTGCACATAATAAAATGATTTGGCACCAAATAAGAAACCTGCACATGATATTCCACATGGTAAGACTGCTGCACATAAGATGTTGCACAAAAACATGTTGTAGGGAGTTTAAAATCTCTTTTTAAAACAGAAGTCACTAAAAGCAGAAATCTATGTCTTACAAATGGTACAAAAGCTTTACCTTTTCAACTACTGCTGGAATCATGGCCAGACTGCTTGGACGAGCTGAAAACTTGCTGTAAAGGCGGCAGGCCTCTACCTGATCAAAGAGCATACTATGCATTTTCTGTTTTACAGACACATTTGATGCACAGAGCTCTAAAAGGTGGTTTACTAATCAAACCTGAGGGAATTCTTGAAACGCTCCAGCGGTTTCCTGATTCCTATCAGAGGAGCCTCCAATGACTATTACAGGCCTGTAATTGCAAAGACACACATTGTCAATCATGTATAGCAAAACTGGTGCATGTTTACCCACGGTCATCAAATTGTGCACAAAAAATGCGAACAAAAGCCACATTCAACTTGCGTGGACGAGTTCATCTATTTACATTTAGAAAATGCACCAAAACATGTACTTTGACCAGGACTGTTCAAACTTTCACATACAACAGCCCAAAATTCGTAGACACCTACTCTTTAAAGCTTCTGAAATCAAGTGTATTTGTTTCCTGTTGCTGCAGTAACAGCCTCTACTTTTCTGGGAAAGCTTTACACTAGATGTTGTAACACTGCTGTGAGCAAAGTATTTCGTCCCAAAGATACTGTACCATTCCAGAAAATGCTGCAAAGTTTAATACACAGAGCTACTAGTACAAACAGTACCGTCTTAGATGCCTGAAAAACTATATTTAGAACCTGTTCAGCTGAGCAGTATATGTTTTCAAAAGTTATTAGAATGTATACAAATAATATTAATATAATAAATATTGATTTTATATATGTCCATGTGTTTGCTTAATCATTCCCAGACTTCTCCACGTGGAAACCCAGTATTACATTATAGTTTTCATCAAATATCTCAAACGCCTGATTCGGTTCAATAAGTAATTCATTAGATTAAATTAGGTGAGCTGCTAATGGAGTTTCATGAATCCATGCAAAGGCTGGAGGAGACATCTGGAATCAAATTTGTGTTCTAACCAGTTCACAAAACTTCAAGCACTTTTAACAAACAATACAAATATTGATATTATTTATGCTTTTTTGTTGTTTGCATTTATTCTAATGTTAACTTGTGTAATTGCTGGTCAGAAGTCCTTTACTGCTCAGATAAATGATAGAATATAATCTGTGAGTGTGCCATTGAACACCTGTCTTAGAAATGTTTGCATCTTACAGTATCAGAAAGGTTGTCTACATACTTTTGGAGCCAAGTTGTTCAATGTTGCAAATCAAACTTTATTTTTATTGAGTGCTAACTGGCAGCATTTGTGAAAAACCTTCAGTTTGATAAATGTGAGGGAGTGCACAAACTTGGTCCATGAGGTTCTTTGCATGAAAAGATATCTAATCCTTTAGTGTATAGTATGTACATATTTTCAATTGTATGTGCATTACCAGCAATTCATGTTGGCATTGGCCATTCCACCAAGAGCATGGATCAGTCCAGGTCCTGACACAACCAGACATACTGCTGGACTGTGACGGGGGGGGGAAGAGGAATATATGGAATAAAATGAAGTATTACATGTAAAGTAATTAATAGTCAGAATCAGAAAACTTTATTTATCCCGGAGAAACATGATTTAAACATGATTTAAAGTGAACACGCACCGTCCTGTCAAATATCCAACTGCAGACGCAGCATAGCAGGCCTGTTGGAAAAGAAACGGTTACAGTGGCCTTGTCCAATCAGAAAACAGAGCCCCCTTTTTAAAAGGCTGTGAAGAGAGGTGGTCTTACTGCTTGTTCATTGCGCATGCCCACATACTTGATACCGGCAGCTTGAGCGGCCATGGCCACTTCAATGATGGGCACACCAACAATGCCAAACATGTACTCCACATTCTGCAACAAAACACATAACTATACATTTAACGTGTAAGTTTCAACATTGCTCTTTCTCCTCTGAAGGTTTCACTGTCATTAATGAAAATCATCAGGGTGCATCCTATCAGAGTCGAATGGGTGGGAGGGCCTTAGTCTATGCATAATAAATGAAATTCTAACATGCAATATATGATTTTATATGAGGCAGTTCACTTTTTGCATTGTCTATTGCTCGTGTGCACTATTTTATTACTAAGATTACTAATTTGCATCAGGGCATTTTGTTTGGAGTAAACCAATTTGTTCTGTACATTCAAGACATTGCAATGCATAAAGTACAACTAAACATTGACCTCAGATCCAAAATCTGTATCCAATCTCACAATAAGTGTATGGTTACACACAAAATATCTTGATAAAGAGTAGAACGTGCTAATTAGTGGAAGTTATCCTTACCTGTTAAATTAGCGTCACTGAACCAAACCAAAAAGCAAATTTAGTTCAACCTAACATGCTTTTGCCTGATCATTTACTTTTGTGGCAAGTGCTTTGCTTTGTCGAGAAAGAGATTAGCAACTTTACACCATCTTTATCACCTTAGGTCTGCATTTAATCATGCAGTAAGACTCCAATTATCCAAGCCTCAGTATGGATAAACACTGTGTGTCCAAGAGTTTGTAGGCACCTTCTCATTCAGGATCATTTCTGGGTGTTAATAAGAGGGTTGTCTTCTCTTTGCCGCAGTAACAGCATCTACTCTTCAAAAAAAAAAAAAAAGAAGCTTTACACTAGAAATATTGCGATCGCAAACACCACTCCTGACGTGTTGGGTGAAGCTTCATCACTTCAGGTAATGCAGCCCAGTGCCTAAAGCACATGAATTTAATAATTAGAAGGGGTGCCTGGAAATACACTATATGGACAAAAGTAATGGGACCTCAATTACTGAATTCAGGTGGCCCCTCACTTCCAGTGAAGGACAAACTTAATGCTTCAGCAGACCAAGACATTTTAGACAACGCCATGCTTCCAACTTTGTGGACACAGTTTGGGGAAGAACCTTTTCTA
>JBBJLS010000006.1:9027953-9058864 GCA_037577275.1 Bryconaethiops microstoma
GATCTCATATTTTGGAATGTATTTTGGAATATATATATACTTCTTTGTTTAGACACACATATATATGTATCACATTATATTAAAAAACTATTTTGGGGGGCTCTGGGGGTACTGGCTTTATCACAATGAGAACCAAAACATTAATTGTGTAAGCTTCTACAGTTAAATAAACAAGTTTTCTACAACCCAGGCCTCAAGTAGCTCTGATTTTCTAATACATCAGCATGTTTCCATCTACTGCTCTGCTGAATCAGGCAATCAAATGTAGGGGGATTCACTGAAAAGCATAATCAAGTGTTCTATTGTACACTGCAGCTGTTTTGCTGCTATGAATGTATGGCTATATCATCTCATCTTTGAAAATGACAGCACTGTCTTGTTGGTGAGTGTGCTTTACAGACTAGAGAATAAGACAAATAACAAAATATTGCTTTGAAAGGCACTTTGTATAGGGACCTCTCACTGAAGATAGCTAGCTGGTGCAGCACATTCCCTGCACTGAACATTCCGCCTAGTGGTGACAGCTTGATCTTGTTATGATCTGAGGCTTTCTTGTGGACAAAACTGAAAATGCTATCGCAAAATCTCGGTACACTGTAGATTTGTGTCTTGGCTATGTGGGTGGGAACAGAAAGCTCAGAGCTGCACGTAGCCGCATGTCCCAAGGCATGTCCAGCTCAATCACAGCTTTTCTTAGCCTAAATAAACCCTCATGCCACAAAGGGTGTGTTGGTGTATGTCTAGGCAGAATCAAAAATTCAGTTCTGTTCTGTTCCCAACATAGAGCAGAGAAAAAAAGGAATTTCTAGAGCAAAGTGCATCCCTGCTACTAACAACAGGGGAAACACATAGACCAAAAAAACACAGCAAAGCAATTTCATGTCCTGTACATTGTAAGTACAGCCTATGTTTAAAATGCATGCAGACTATGCATGGTCTACAACAGCGTTGAGGTAGTTGGGATGTACCAAAATAACATCCATTTGAATGCCAGACCCAAAAGTTTCACAACCGAACATTGCCTAGAGCATCTGAAGGTTTTGCTGCATGGTCCAGTTCTAATGTTCACACGTCCATTCTATATGCTTTCTGTGATGGCCAAAGGGTCAGCATAGGTACTCTGACTGGTTTGCAGCTATGCAGAGCCTTACGCATCAAGAACGTTTTCAGTAATTAATGCCACATTAACTCTTCTATGGGGTCAGACGGGCTAGCCTACACTCCCCCAGTGCATCAGTGAGCCTTGGGTACTCACGACTCTGTGGCTGGTTCACTGGTAGTCTTTCCTTGGACCATTTTTGTAGATGTTAACCACTGCATATGCGGAACTCCGCACAATACAAGAGGTGTCGTCTAGCCCTCACAACTTGGCCCTTGATAAAGTCATTCAGATCATCACTATTGGCCGTTTTTTTCTGCCTCAGACACAACAACTTTAAGAACTGACTGTGCACTTGTTGCCTCATAAATCCCACCCCTTGTCAGCTGCCACTGTAACACAAAAATTATTGTTATTCACTTAACCTGTTAGTGGTTTTAATGCTGTGGCTGATTGGTGAACATGCTGAAAACATGTACGTGTGCATTTCTATTTGAGAACACAGCCAGTGTGTTACAAAATCACTGACATTTCTATCTAAAAGCAAAAATATCTCTTTTGAATTGACAATTTAATTCAAGCCCTTCTTAAGTCTAGCCTACCTTTGCTGAACCTAAAGTGCATTTCTGCAGGTAGGATGTGTCTATGGTACAGGTAGGAGTGCTTTCATTAATAAAAGGCCACCCACAGACCATGGCAGGGCCTGTGGCGACAGTGTCACATGTAATTGCAGACTTTTTCCGACGTGCAATATGCAAGAACTCATCATACCTTATCTGCCCATCCATGAGAGAGTCCCAGGAGGTCTGGCAAAGCACACGTAATTACGGCGAGTCGTGCACAGACAGCATGAGCCTCTTGTGCTGCCCTCAGACAGGAAATCACTGGGATACCCAGAGCAATTTGAGCAGCTGGATCATGGTGGAGGGCACGTAGCGTTTCTATTTTTCCCCTTAAACAAGGGAGATGGCAAAATGATGTCTTGGATGTGGTATCCTGCAATGTTTGTGTACGTGTGTGTATTTCCATATCAGTGTGCTTATATAATTTTTTTTGAAAAGTGAAGTTTCTCATGTCTGAAGGGATCATTTGATGCGGAATTGATCTAATTTAAAAAATCATGTGGAACTGTAAAGAATCCAAGCAAAATTATTTTCCTAAAAGACCACAACAATCGTTTCTCAGAAATCTGACTCCCAAGAGCCCCCTGAAGCTCTTAGTCACACAGAGTGTTTTCTGTAGTACACTAACAGGAGCTGTGTTCTTTGATAGACAACAAAAGCATGACCTGTCCATAATGAGCCTTGGACAAACAGTAATTAGGCTATAAAATAGTAATCTGTGAGGAAATAATGCATTTAAAAAAAATAACTGCATGTAAAAATATCTTCAGTATTACACCTGTCCTCAGTTCACCTGACACCTAATTCACCTGATCAGGTCATTGACTAGACAAACTGCTGAGTATGTAATGCGGTCTTTTGTTTTTTAGTTAATGTGTTTTATTGTGAGTGTTGATGTTTCTGATAATAATTAACTGGGAACTTTTTGTCTACTTTATTCATAGTGGAAATGTTTACTTTGTAAACGTTACGTTTAAAGACTAAATGAACTTTGACCAAACCATATCAGAGAAATAGATTAAAACATGTTGTAGCTTGCTGTAGTGACACCTTATGACGTTTTAAATGAGTAGCATCTTTATGCCATTATGAATGAGCCTTCAAAATTTCATTCATTTTGTTGAGGAAACCAAATGGAACTTGTGATGTGAGCAAATGTAGCCAAGTGGGAACAAGACAAATTTCAACTGTTTAGCTTAAGCAGTTCTGAGTCATTAAAATGTGTCAGGTGCTGTATGCATGAAATTTCATGCAATTTGGCATGCTTCCGAAGAAAGTAGTAGTGACGCAGCGTGTCAAAGTGTGTGAAATTTGAGAATTTACATCACATGATATCAGCTACTAAAGTTATTCACGAGGTGAGGCTACTTCGCAAATAATTTTTGAATTTTTAGGTGCAATTTTTTGGCTTGCATGAAGCAACACGCCCACCTATAAGCCCAGACCTCGTATTCTGAATCAGCCATATGGGGCTACAAGCATGTCAAATTTCATATTGATTGGTCTGAGCACATGATATCGCTGAATAAAAGGAAGATTATAGGAAAACTTTGGCAAACACTATATAAGCCCTTGCTGAGTTACTGTGAGCAGAGCAAGGAAAGCACTAAAACGTGTAGGGTGCCCTCCTGGACCAGGGTTTAGGAAAGGCATTGTGATCTGGTTTTTGACAGAGCTGCAAGTAGTCGGGTGAGTGGCCTACCACATCCGCAGCCTCTCCCAGAAACTCCAAGACACTGTCCGCTCTCTCCCTCAGCTGCTGAAACCTGTGGTACATCTGAAGATACAGGCACAACAGCAGACTGCGAACACGCGTCCACATACGCGGCTCGGCATCTTCATCGTCATCGTCCTCCTGATCCTCATCTTCATAGCTCTGCACTCTGATTTCAAATTCACGCTCTAGAATACGATTAGTCAGAAGCAGTCAGTCAGCTGTTCTGGACAAAACACCCTACATATCATTTCACCAACTTAATTTGATCAAGTTTTACATGTTCACAATGTTTAAAGGGGAATTCCACATCATTTTTTGACGAAATCTGTAAGTAAATAGGAAGTCCTTAGAAATATTACATAATTATATTATTTTATTCTTTATGTAATTAATATTATATATATTATTCATATATTATTATATTATTCAAAAGCCATTCAAGGTGGTCAGATGTTTAGATTGCTATTCTAGAGAAACTTTGGAACTGGAAATGTTCACAGTATGTGATAGGAACCAGACGTTTGATGCTTCTATTTGGGTTGTGGGCATCCAAAAACTTGGATTATTATCATTACATTATTATCATCATGTTCAGAGAGGTTTCACATCAAACTTCTCTGAATGTTTTTTTTTTCTTTTTTACAAACTATGCAGAAAATCTGAAGAAACAAATCCGTAAGGAAGAGGCTCAGTGTATATGACTAAAAGGGTAACATTCCATCACAGGCTCTAGATCTGTTCCTCTCATTCACTTCCCACACGCGTGTGCACACTGAGTCAGTGCTCATCAGTTCCACTCACACTACCTCTGCTCTGACGCACAGCAGCAACAACGCTCCTTTCATCAGTAACTGGAGAAGTAGTGGCAGTAAGCAGTGACACTATATGTTAAAAGTAACGCTGTGTTTGGAACGGTTCACTTACTTCACCTTATATAACACTGTGTTTGTTTAATAGTGACCTTACTGGAAGATACACTATATAATGCACTGGGTATCTTTTCTATAATACATTTCTGTAACAGGAAGTGATTCCGAATCCAGCTTACGTGTTAATTTATTAACTTGTGACAGCTATGTCTGTATTGAGCTGTGTTGTGCTGTTTTTGTTGACTGTTCGATTGATTTTAGCTTCAATTTGAATTTTCCCGTAAGGGACAGTCACTTATTTCCAGTCAGTTCTATTATAACCTATTCTAATCTGTAATGTTTCATTACCATTTTATTAAGATTTCCCCTTTTACCTGGTTATTACTTCCACCGATTTCACTGAGATCTTTTAAAATAACCCCCTTATTTGAAACATTTGTATCTGAGAGCTCAATATGTCTGCTTAACTTTGAATTGCCTGGAACTGTTCGTTCTAATACAGCGGCTAGTGAAGCATCCTTTGTTCTCAGAGCTGAACACAGTAACACCTGAGGAACATGAGATGATATTCTGCAAGGATCAACCATAAAACACCAACAGAACATTTACGCCCTCATGTGGTGGAGAAAGCAAGACCCTGCAACTGAGGTTGCAATGGGCCTTTATAAAGGTAAATTTGAATGCACAAGTACAAGAGTGTGTCTGACTTACGCAGAGTGGGTGGCAGAGGTAAATAATTGCCCACAGCCTCCTCGGAGCGAGCGAGGAGATCGTCTAGGCTGCAGGTGATGGCTTTCCCTGCTGCTGAAGCCTGAGCTGCCTCCAGCACATCCCAGCTGACTCTGAGCGTCCTTTCCCACCGCTCTCCCATGCCATCCAGCTCCTCATTCACTCGAGACTGCACATCCCCCAGCCTCGTGAAAAACATCTCCTTCACGTGCTCAATCACCTGAGCACAGAAAACGAAGGATGAGATTACGACCCAAAGGCACTAAAGAATAAAAATGTTAAAGTGCACTTTTGGAGACTTTAAGATAATTGAGCAAATGACCAGTACTGCACAAAATAAAGCGCTTGAGCCAGAGACAACCATGAGAAATCGCTATAGTCAATGAAATGGATCTGTTCAGCATTTTTAACTGTGTTATGAATTCCAAGCAGGCAGAATGGATTTGGATATGCAGAGGCCCTTTCTCTAAAACATTAAAGAAGCAAGAGGAATCAAAAAGAAGAACCATTTTCATTGGTACTACAAATAACTGGTTTTGGTTCCACAAGGGAATCTTTAAACAAGAACTGTTCTGTTCTTTAAAAAAGACAGTTCCTTGTTTCTTAGAAGCAACAACTAGCTACTGGTACAATGGCCAGAGCTCAGACAACTGCACTACTGCCTGAACAATTTATTTGTCTTTATGTAACTTAAGTAATCACTAAGGCAAATCCTACGACACTTGGATCAGTCCTTGTGACAATACTGTGTTGAAAACTCCATTCATTCAAGTGTATTTCTTCACAGCTTACTAAATTGCAACTCAAAATATAACAAAAAACCTTTTAACTAATGTGCTGAATTTGAAATGACATGCATACATTTGTTTCCGTGAGTTTCACTATGATAGGAAATGAATTTATTTGAATGTATTTTCTTGCAGCATTAAAGTATATTACTTAAAAATGTACCCTCTTAATATATATATATATATATATATATATGTACATATATATTGCCATCTTATTATTTTAGTTGCCTATCAGTCATGGTTTACTGTCTTGTTAGGCGATTGGAGTTCAGAGATTGACCGAGTTAATCATGCCAGACGAACTGAAACAGACCGAACTATGAGAAACAGGTCAGCTCTCTCTGCACCTTCTGCAAGAATGAAAAGTATGCAACAGTCCTTTCTGCACACAAAATTAGAACTTAGAAAAAGATATATTTTAAAATATTTTCAAATAATGTTTTAGAAACAACAGTTTCATTGGATTTTTATGAAATGTACAGAAAGTAGAGTGAGTTTCAGATTTCTCTCTGTGTCTGCAGAACTAAAAGAAATTGTTCATTTTCTATTGTATGGGGCAGTTGCACATGAGGTTGAGGACACCATGCCCCGTGCCAAGCGTCTGCTAGAGGGGTGCAAAGAAAGGGTGAAAAGAAAAGCCAGAAAATCAGGCCAGCACTTTACGGACGCGTCAATTTTCAAGCCTAGATCTGGTTTGAATTTAAAAGGAAAATGGCTAAAAACGGATATGTCTGCCACAAATCGATGCACTCCCTGACGAGTGTGCATATGTGAGCAAGAGTTCACATTTCCTCTTCTCAAGAGTTCAAAAGTGCTTGGTAAGACTGTGAGTGTGTGGAAATGTATATCTGTTCGAGATATATTTGGCTCTGTACTACTGTGATGCAGCTTTTGGGAAATGGTGTGTTTGGTGTGTGTGGTCTTGAACTTTTTTTTTGTACTTTTGAGAAACTTTTTCAGTTTCAGTTTTGAGAAACTGTGTGTGTGTGTGTGTGTGTGTGTGTGTGTGTCCTCTTAAATAGACAATAGAGACTCTCACCTCATCTGCTGACTGATGAAGGATAGGAAAGGTTTTCTCCAGCTGCTCCAAACCCACAAGAGCGTAACCATTCACAGTTTCAACTACAGAGAAACACATGATTTTCATTAGAGCATGGCAATACATTGCAGCCTGACCTGAAACAGAACAGCAAAAAGTTTTTGAAAATAAAAACTTCGCTTAGTGAGGTTCTGAGAAAGTCTACAGCTGAAATCAACAATCAAGCACATTTCTAAAATTAAAGTGAACATGAACTGTAACTCCTTGTACATTTTCTTGCCATACCATGTCATTTATGAGTCAAATATGTGTGTCAGGGAGTGTCTCTGAGGTACACCTTTACATTTTAATGGCAAAAGAGGAATAGGAAAAGAGGATTTATTTTCTTTTTAATGATATGATCAAGCTGAATATGACCTGAACATGAACTAACAAGGTCAATTTATATTTCAGGTTGATTTCAAAGAAGATTGTCATATAATTATTTATATCTAACTATATAGTTATATAACTGTAAGGGCATTTTTATAGCTAGACCTTCTGGCTCTTATAGGCCTAGGTTTTCGATCCTTGTCTCGGAGCACCCCAGTGATAATCTAAAGGGCCCCAAAAAAGCAATTTAAAATTGAGATATAGTGGCTTCAGTACGTGCTCCAGAGTGTGAATTACCCCTCCATAATTGGGGGGTACTGCCTTCATAACACTGTTAAGAACCCCCCTCCACACTGCTATTTATGTCTCTTTCGGGGGGTCTGGGTCTTGATCGGGGGTACAGTACCCCCCAGTACCCCCCGTAATTCGAACCATGGCGTGCTCACTCTCAGGTTCCAGACGCTGTAGAAGAGGCGCTGCTTGTTTACTCGCCGCTGCAGAAACACTGCGGACACTCAGCTCTGTTATGCCACCGACTATACCCAAGAGAGGGTAACGACGCTTGACTCCCATGTAGACGCCTGCAAGCATTTGCAGAGCAGAGCTAACCAGTGGCAGCTTCACCACTCGATTCACTGCACTTTCCTGCACACAAAGAGATTGCAGGTCACAGAATACATCATGAATACACTTCACTGGACTTTCTGCAGAGCACTTTTACACAAAGACACACCAGAATGATCTGAGGCTGCTTTGAGAAGCTCAGAATTCTGAATGTGAATAGCGGCGGAGTGCATATTTTTATTTTTTGGAAACTTACCTCTCTGTTCTTTGCTTCTGACATCTCTCAGCCTCTGGGGAGGAAAAGTAGAGGAGGCAAGACAAGACAGGGGCTTTATTCCAGACATTTCAGGAGTTCACGAACTTAGAAGCTAAGAGGAGTTTCCATCCTGTTTTTTATAACTTCCCTGATTTTTGCATCCTGTGCATGAGGCAGTCAGCTGCCAACTGATCATAATACCAGTCTATGTTCTACCGGCACACTGTGGAAATCCTGTTAAGTATTTAGAACCACAATTTCCACACTTCATCCACTACCCAAATGACTGATAACTTCACTAAGGGCAAGTCTGAGGTGGGAAAAAGACATATCAGACTGCTTAGAGGTTTGGTCGGCCAAACAAGTAACAAAAAACAGTTACTAGACATTACATCAGAGCACAGGTTCTGGAGATTGACACAGTTAGAGTCACACTCCAGACCGTATGTGTTTCAGAGAGACGTTTTGAAGACAAGTAGCGTTCAGAAGGCCTCTGTGAATATTAGGCAAGGGACTAGATAGCTATGACAGCAAGATCACTCCATTCTACAATGAATGAAATGTTCTCTTTAACAGGACCACGCAAACGTCAGCTCTGTCAAGTCTGATTAAAACATTCACAGACAGTTTTGGTTTATTATGTGAATCAGTTATATTATAATCATATTTTTGGATTTTACTGGGTTAGACTAATATATAAATGAAAAAATCTGTTTGAGTGTGTGTGTGTGTGTGTGTGTGTGTGTGTGTGTGTGTGTGTGTGTGTGTGTGTGTGTGTGTGTGTGTGTGTGTGCTTGTGTGTTGTGGTCAGTTTAACCAAATGAATGAATTAATCCGATCAGAATTATTTTACACCCAGAGATGAGCTTAGGCCTGGAGTCTTACCTAGATGATTTTCCTGCTCTAGTGCATTAACTAAACCTGGTAAATAACTGAGTTGAATCAAGTATGTTTGAACAACAAAAATCCCGTCCTGAGGGTCCTCACCCCTGTTTTAGTTGTGACTGAGGTGTAGAGAGGTGTAGAGAGCTTTGAGGAGTGACACCCCTGCGTTTTTAGAAGATGAAGCTGACCGTGCCGTTCTGTGGAGTTATGCAACAGGGGTGGGTTACTCCCGTCCTGAAGTCTGGATTTCTGCAGTTGGATGATTTTCCTGCTCCAGCAAACCTGATTTAACTCATCAGTTACTCACCAGGGTTAGCTAGTGTGCAAGAGCAGCCCCCCTAAGTTCCCGCTCCTCACATTTAAAAAATTACATTGATCTTTGGGTGTCATGTCATTGATTTAAAAGGTCACATTGATTATTATCATGCTGTTATTAAAAAAGAAAAAGGAGAAGATGACTTGAGCTACATTTACTGTCCTAGTGTAAATAAGCATAGAAAAGGGAGCTTTTTTTTTTACAGCCCCTGAATGAATCCAGCAGTGTTCTCTCAGTGTTGGAGCTCAAAATTCACTGTGACATTCTGCAGACATGCAGTAATCACAGACATAATATTTTATCAAACTTAGGTCAAGCGTGCAAAGCTTATTGTCTAGGGCAGGCATGTCCAAAGTCCGGCCCGGTTGCCAATTGTGGCCCGTGTTCAAACTTCCACCGGCCGGCAGCCTCTGTCATAAAATCAAAATCAAACCACCGGCCGGCCAGCACCGTTGACCACAGTATAAAATACAGGCATATAAAAAAGCTATTTTATATTTCACCAGAAGATGGCAGCAGTTTGTGGACGCACTCTCGCCAGCTGACCCTTGTGTGACCATTTCCAGCCCATTTCTAAAATAGTGAGTGTAACTAAAAATTGGAAAGTTGACAGCGAGAAACTGGAGTATTTTCAATCAAACCGGGTCTCATAAACCCGACAAATTAAAAATTAAAATCAAATTCGGTCCGGCAGCCCATTTTTCCATTTCGTAATTTTGATCCGAGTAAAACTGAAATAATGAAAAATACGGCCTTTTTTGTTTTTGGTATCTGATTCAAAATGCAAAAACGTATTTTCGTTTTCAATTGAAAAACGAAAGATCGAGTGATACAGGGATTCATATAGCCCTCAATGTTTTGTACTTCCGAATAAGATAATTGTTAGTGTTATTTTCCTGTTCACATGTTTTGTGAACAGGAAAATAGGAAATTTACAAGTTTACAGTGAATCATATGTAATATTTCAGATGAACCTAGATATGTTTAATCTTCCCGGAATTTATTTTTCCGGACAGACTTTATCTTCATTTTATGCCTGTCTTTAAATATGAAAGGCAAAGTGATTTTGGTAAACACAGGTTTAGTGTTCAATGTGAAGAAATGAAAAGTATGCCATTTGCAATGAAAATTTCATTCAATAGTTCATTTGTATTTAATGTTAATGGCTCAAAGAATGTCAGGCTGAATGGTTGGCCCCCACACATTTTCACCTCATCAAATCTGACCCTTTGCAAAAAGTTTGGACACCACTAGACTCTAGGGGGCATATCATTAATCTGCTGTAACATCTGACAGTCGAACAAACCCTAGATAGTCTTTAATACTGACAAGCCGATTTGAAACGTTCACACTTGGTGTTATATTTAGTGAACTTAGCGCAGGTTCTGCAGAACTGAGTTCTAATCTGGATCTGATACAGCTCTGTTATTCAGAAGCTCCTTAAAGCTTTGAATGGTCAGACTGATGAGTCAAATCAGGCCTGCACATAACCGGTGTTAGAAACAATTTCCAGGAAAAAGCGTACGTTGTCTTTTGTCACACTGATCACTGATTAACAGTGTAGACAAAATTAGATTTTCCCCCAGAACTTATAAACCATTTAGAAAATCAGGTCCTTGCACTGGCTCCCAGTTTGGTTCAGAATTGCTTTCAAGGCGTCGCTCACTCCTCCACCTTCCTTAAAACCTTTGCACTCCAATTGCACCTTCAATTTTCTTTTATGTATCCTTATATTTCTTCGATTCTTTTATTCCATTTTATTTTATTTTGTATTCTATCTCTGCAAAGCACACTGAATGACATTTTTGTGTATGACAATGCGCTATATAAATAACTTGTACTTGAACTGAAAAAAAATGACATATTTGCAGTTTCATTCTTCCCTAATCATAAATCATATATATCATTAAAATATCACACATCACACATCCACTTCATGTAAACGTTTTAGCAATATTTATAGTTTATTTATAGTAATATTATTTATAGTAATATTTAAAATGATCAAAAAAAGTGACGACTTTATTCTTACCTGTTAGTTGACTGTTGTAGTTACTGTCCTTAAGAAATGAGAAGTATGTGCTGTTGGTTGGATAATTTGGCCTCTGCAGGACTGCCTCTCCTCTGCTCCCACCCTTTTAAAGCCTCCTTTTGGCTGGCAGCTGTGAAATCCTGCTGTGCTGGATGGTTTTGCCATTTCCACGGTAGACACACACATGATTCCCTCATATGCAGGGTGTGGCTGATGTGTGCGTAAATTGTGATTCAGATATTTTTTTACAAAATCACTATAAAAGAAAGAAAATAGGTGTCCTGTTACATCCATGTACATCAGGACAGAGGTACATGCACACAGGTTTGGTACTCTCTATATTAGTCTTTATTAAAATACACTGATAGGCACTTTGCTGTATACATAGTGCACATTTTTTTCTTAGAAACATTCATTCATTGATTTTCTCAGCTTCTTATCCCAAGCAGGGTCACTGAGAGTACTGGAGCCTATGCCAGCAATCACGGGGCCAAAAGCATAGAAACACCCTGCACAACGTCTCTGGAAAAATCGCAAGGCAGACACACACATTTGAACAGTTTTACTCAACATACGTATTTTACTACACGCTGACTTTTGTATGTTACAGTAAAGGATAAAGATGACTGATACTGTTTGTGCCTCGACACAGTACCACATATCAGTGCCAATTTTCCTGTTATACTTCTTGTTTATTATTTTTAATACAAGCCCTATTTGAAGACACTTTGCTTTTTTTAAATCCATGTCAGGGACAATACTAATGCTCAGATCGCATCAGGGAGAGTCAAGAGTCAAGACTAAGAAAGAATACGCACACATTTGACTGTTTTCGCAGCTGTGCTTAAGGATACTTTCAAAGTACTTGAAATTTTCCCGACTGACTGACCTTCATGTCATAAAGTAATGATGGACTGTTGCTTCTCTTTACTTAGTTGAGTGGTTCTTGCCATAATGTGGAGTAGAACCATAGGACCGTTCACTGTGTACCAACTCTAACTCTGCATTCGTTGGTCCCAAACACATTAAGAAGGCAAGAAGTTCCACTAATTAACTCTTCCACTAATTAACTCTTGACCAGGTCAATTTCTAATGAATAGGACTGAAAGAATGCCAAGAGTGTGAAAAGCTGTCCATAAAGTAAAATGTGGCTACTTTGAAGACTCCAAAATATAAAACATTCTGATTTGTTCAACTCTTTTTTGTTCACTGCATAATTCTGAATGTGTCCCTTCATAATTTTGATGTTTTCAAAATTAATATACAATGTAGAAAATAATACAAACAAAGGAAAACCATTGAATTAGAAGGTGTGTACAGATTTTTGACTGTAAGTGTAGGTTCTGTAGGCTATGCGTTCATCTTCAGTGAGAACTGATCACTAAGGCACTCATTGAGAATCTTTAAGACTGAATGCATGACAGTCCCAGGTTGTATTTCTAAGAAAATACGAACACATCCATAAGAACAGGAAGAAGAATAAGGTCTTCACACAACCGTGACAGTGCCATTACCACAGATTTGATCAGTGGCTTCCATTATTATTGCATTATTAAATGTGTCCCAGATCTTCTCAAACTCTTAGAAATGAGCCCTATAGAAATGGAGTACATTGGGTAATGCATATTTCATGCAATTTGTTATGCAGCATTAGTGATAAGATAATGAGATTACACTAAAATAACAAAGTTGCATATTTAAAAATGAGGACAAGTAGAAGTGAAGGAACAATTCTAAATAAAACTTCTGTAGGAAAACCAGCAATGATATAGAATTTTAGACTAAAGCTGGGTGTTGAAGAGGCTTGATTGTACAGAACAAGAAAGTAATTATACTCTCCGCCTTGCTAGCATTCCTAACTCCACATGACTTGGTAGTGTGTTTAATGTGGTTACATAAATCTGCTCAATGTATCATTTTTATTGATTAAATTATGACCAGATATTGACCATAGAGCATGGCTGGGGATTTCTCAGCCATACTTACTAGATAAGATTGGCATCTAATGGGAATTTCCTACCCAAATAATAACAACATTGTTCAGTTCTTTCAAAATCACACAGGCGAAAGCTTTCTGCTATACAATGAACTGCTTACAGTTTACACAGAAGACCTGGAAAGCTAAAGGCCACTTCCAGCACTGAAGAATGATAAGTCGGGATGCAGGCACTTCTCTGCTGGTCATAAAGGGCTTAATCAGCAAAACTGAGGCTGAAGTGGGGTGAAAGCACACCAGGAGGCTAAAATTCACTTTTGTATCACATTTAATTTGTACATTCAGTGTGTGTAAGAATGCCCACAGGTCAGTGTGCTATATTCAGCAAATGTCATGAGCTTTCAGCAATGTATGTCATTTATTTATTCATGTTATTCTTTTTATTCTTTTATTTGTAATATCTGCACACAAAGGTCCGCCAGTTTATTATTTTGAACCATTGTTATCATGTTCACATTGCTTTCTGATAGCCTTGTCCATATATTTTGAATCTTCCCAGCCATTTCAGTAATACTGGCATAAAGATACAAAAGCACTTTTTACAGCAAGGAAAGCTATCGAGAAGTGAGCAGAGGGAGTGTTCTTTTTTTTTCCAGTTGGAGCGTAACTAGAGCACTTTTAGCCTGTATGAAAAGAAGCCCTTTTCCTTTCAGTAACTTAAAAGTTGGTACCATCCGTTAGATGACCCATTTGAATAAAAGCAAATCTGGCCTGTTCATATCATTTCCCCAATGAGAAGGTGTCTGAAAGAAAGGTAATAAGAACATAACTGCCATGAGCTCTTGGGGTGTGTGTGTGTGTGTACGAGGTGTTTAGAGGTGTGTGCGTAGGTCTACAGTAGCATCAGACGGGTGTCAGAAAAATCTGCTGTGAGGAGCCCTGCACACCACCCTGAAAGATCAGAGCCCTCAAGCCCAAATTCAACCAAGAATTGACCAGACCAATAATGATAAGCAATAATCAATAGAAGTGATTACTTGATAACTTTTTTTGCTTTTCTAAACAAATTTTCAATATAATTGAAAAACTTGTGAAGTACAGAGAGTGTAAGACACGTTAAACCTTAAGATGCCAGCTGCCTTATAATCAGCATCACTAGCTATGGTAAATTGTGCACTCCCACTAACCCCCCCCAACTCTCCCTCATGGGTGAACAGGCTTTATGAATTATAGCTATCAGTCTAGGTACAGCCAGAGAGTCAATGGGGCCTTTACCTTAACTGTCTACTAACCCAGCCTAATCATATCAAACAGAGATCTTCCAGATCTCTTCCAGTTATTTTACTTACACACACCATACCATAACTATCAGGCCTCCACAAAACATGCCAGTGGTGTCCAGTGAATACAGTACAATATCTAATAACCTCAAAGTAAATACACACAGACACGCCCACCTTCACCTTCTCTCTATATTGTGCAATATTTACATTGTTATTAAAACCCAGTGAAGAAAAAATCTGCTTCCAAAAAGCATATGGCGTGCAGCACAGGACTGAGAGGAACGTATAAAAAAGAGGCAACTTGCGTGGTGGAAAAACAGACTTTGAGCATGTGTGACATTTGTGACTTTACAGATACAGCACACTGACATTCAGAGTGGACTGTGACTGGTCTCATGGGTTCTCCCTTGCAGTTTTACAGCATCACACTGAACTGTGTATGATCTGGATGGTATTTGGAGAACAACTGAATAAAAAAATGTAACAAAAAAATGTCACCACTCTTAAAGTCTTCATCATTCAATCCAAGTTGCACAAAAGAAGAACATACAGGTCAGTCCATCAACGTTTTCCACATGAACTCCTCATGTTGTGCTACAGTATGCTTTTAACTGACACTGGGGTTCAGCTACATCCTGATCACTGTGAACCTTTATTTACCAGCACAGGAGGAATCTTTACCTGATCTCCACTTCAAATAAATAGGAGTCATCCATAAGTCATTATACAACCCATGAATAATGAATGTGGTGTACACCAATGGTCGCATTTAACTTGAAAAACGTGACAAGTGACGCTAACTCTCGAAACAGACTACTGTTCCCTTAGTTTTTTTGTCCCCCAATGGAGTAAATCTTGTGTTATTCAGACATGCGGTACAGTGCAGTGAGGGGCCTGTAGAGGCATAACCGCGGGAAGTTGGGCTGCTGGGGTAGTTGGCATGTCAGCACATGTTCATCTGTCATTCAAATCATTCTGATGCTTACTGTTAGATAAATTTAATTTGAACTCCCCATCGACAAAATTAGTCCATATTATTACATACGGCAGCACCTCTTGTTCAAAATACGTTCCCGCGGCTATGTGTAGAGGCAGACGTTTTACACTTGAATTTAAACACACACACATTCACAATTGCTTAAATCAGATTGTACTCATAACAGTCTCAGAATTGTGTACATTGTAATATTTTGGTCTCTCTATTTTTCAGTGAATGATGTGTTTTTGTTTGTTTCTGTGTGTACGCATATTCATGTTTGGATGTGTGTATGTGTCAGTCAGTGTACATGGCTGAAACAGCATTATTTAAAAAGGATTATTTCAGACATATATCTCACTATACAGCCATTGCAAAAGTCCACTGTGTTCCCTACAAAGTCCATCTGAAGTACCTCCGATTCACTGGCTGTTCCTTTAGTTCACACAGGCACCTCTCTCAGGGCCTTAAGTCTCCCTTGTCTGTGTGTGCATGTGTGTGTGTGTGTGTGTGTGTGTGTGTGTGTGTGTGTGTGTATGTGTGTGTGTGTATGCATGTATTTGTTTCTATGTGTGCAGAAGAGAGAGAGAGCTGAGGCCCTAGTATTCGGTGAGGCTGTGCCATTTGGAGATTTGTCGGCGTGGGTTTTGGCAGACCTCTTGCCAGTGGGTGGCGCCAGAGGGGCAGGGACTGTGTGTACCCAGTACCAGCCGACCCACAGCCTGGTTCTTAGTGGTGCGGTCAAAGTCCATAACCAGAAATTCGATGGAGATGTCGGGCAGCAGGTCTGCGGGCACATCGTAGATAAAGGACTCATTGAAGACGGGATTCAGCGTGCACTTCTTTACATGAGTCTTCTTCTTGGCGATGCGCTTGCGGCCATAGAACACATTCACCTTAACGTATGGATCTGAGAGATAAGAAGGGATGTTAAGGGAAGGTATTATGCATTTTCTTTTTCTGAAATACACCACAAACCTCAAATCTTTACAAAAAGAAAAGATGCTCTTTAGCTTTTGGAGCCAGCAATCGGAGTACAATTACAATAGTCTTCAATAAAATATTTTAACCAAAATATAACATTTGGATATAACCCTAAATTATCGTTTTTATAGACATTATAATAGGTCTTATAAATAATCAAATTTGCATATTCAGTGAATGTCTGAAGTTGCTTCCTTCTTAACTGTACCGAAATCAATTCAAATTGTACTGTTGTAAAATCTACAAGATGCTATTTAAATTGTGTTTGCACCTGGGTTTACAGCATGCATATGTACTTACTTCCAGACAGGCCGGTGATGTCCAGTTTAGGAAGATGTTTGGCCTTCAGGACCACCACACTGAGCCTATGAGAGACAGGCTGGTAGGACAGAGATACCAGCAGCTCCCCACGACTTGCACACTGCAAAATCAGACACAATGTCTTTCTTCAGTTCAGTCAAGTCATTCCTACCCTTTAATAATCCAATATCTTTCCTTAGCAATGAAGTCTGAATTGTGTTGGCTGCCTGGAGGCAGTGATTGTCTAGAAGGTCAATAAATGTATGGTATAAAACTCTTTTCTGTACTCTGCAGTACAACTCCTGCTGCTCTACAAAACTCACAAAGACAACCAAGCTATTTGCCACAGCACCACCACCTCTGTAAACCTGGGGGTCACTTTCATGCAGTCCAAACCTAGCCCTCTGCTTTTCATGTTCATGTTCACTAGGAAACGCAGCTGTTTATTCGCCACAACAGCACCGCCCTGCAATTGGAGTCCATGCTGCACCTTAGCCTGCATTTAGCCTCACAAAGCAACTAATATTGTTTCAGCCAGCACAACAGACCTGCTGAAACAGGAACTGCACATTTGTTTTGCACAGTCTGGGTGTTTAATGTTCGTAACATTTCTGCAAACTTGTAACATATTAATAAACAACCCGGATGAATAGAAAAATAATTTTACGAACATGAAAATAGCAAGTCTATGATATTTTTTTAGAACACAGGTTTACATTACATCTGAAAACAATGTTTTAATATTAAATACAGTGTCAAAATTAAAGGTGCGAGTCTCTGGAGTTTTGCTAAATTCAAAGCATTTCTGAATTCTTAGCACTTCTGAATAATAAATAGGGATGGGCATCGTTTGAATTTTTTCGATTCCGATTCCGGTTCCGCTGAATTGATTTCGGTTCTTATCGATTCCCTATTTCAATTCCACAAAGGTAAAAAAACCCTGATAGCACGTAACTTCATCAGGCTCAGAATCAGAATCGCATCTTAAGGCCTATTGGAGCAGCAGCATGCTCTGTAAGAGACATATGGGTGTGGTGTAGGCACATGTGCACACGTAATTTTACATATTGTTGTTTTATACTGTTGTGCTTGACAGGCACCATTGACCAGACTCGGCCAATAAACGTGATTCTGATTCTGATAGGTCGACTGGCGCTGTACGACGGGCTCTGGGTCCAAAGTCCACTGGACACTTGCTGTGTCTGCTGGCTGGAGCGTGGATGTCTGCCGGCAAGCTGCGTAATTAAACGTCCGAACACACTGCAGCTGCGTCGTATCAGGAAGCGTCTTGTGCGAAACTGGGCACTGCGTCAAAAAAGCATGAGTGTAAAAATTCAACTGGCCACAACTATGCTAATGTGACACCATCAGACATTTACTTATTACATTAATATACTTGATTAGGTTTAAATGTTAATACTTTTTTTACTTTCACTGAAATATATGTTTTTGGGCTCCAAACTTTTGAATCAATGAGCTTTTGACACAGTACCCATGCTTTTGCTCAAGTATAATTTTCTTATTGGCCTACTTTTTCTTGTACACCCTCTTCCCTCCACCAGTATCAAACTGTAGACACACTTGTCACTGCCTGTTTCCATGTCATTTCATTCTGCATCTCTTACAGTCCTCTCAAGATTATTTTAGCCATTGCCATCTGTAGAATGATGCCAAACATTTCTTAAGTACAAAATACTTTCCTTTTTATACTTTTTTGGGGGGAACCACTCTTTGTGAATTACTGTGTTACAAGTACTATAAAGTATATCATAATGCCAACACTACTCTGTATGAATTTTGAAGTTAGGGAAAGGATTTTTAAAGGTTTGACTGGTATGGTAGCATTACAAGTTTTATATATATATATATATATATATATATAATATTCCAGTTACTACTACACATCATATGCAATTAACAGTAGAATACTGGCTGATGATCTAATATTTTTCTTGTTTATCAGGAATGTCAAGAGAATGAAGCTCAGGCAGCACTAAAGACTCATAGAGCCAGAGTGTCTGTAATGTTTAGTAGCAGTCTTTGCTAAATCCAGTGCCGTCTGAGATTCACCAGTCCTCCACTCCACACGTAGGAGGACAAACCACTTCAACAGTGACTAATGTTCCTATTAGAGCTGGGCGGTATGACCAAAAACTTTTATCACTGTATTTTTCAAAATTATTTCACAGTATTGGACGGTATTAGAACTCCAGTGGCAGATCTTTCATAAGTGGTTGTCGCATAGCAAAAGAACTCCTTTCATGGAAGTTCTGTCGGTTTTTGTTAATCACAAGACTTCAGACATCATCCTGAGCCTTGTCTGGAGTTCCTGTGTCCACAGAAGTAAAGTTATATAAATGTAAAAAACATGTAAAAATACCGCTAGTGGCGATTTAAAGATGGCGTCGCACACATACGCAACTAAACAACAAAAATGCCTAATTTTCTTTTATTAAATAAAAGTAACGTGAAGTGGTACCACGAAGGGTGTGTTAGAAAATTTACATTCGGTAGGTTTGCTGTGTTCTATTTTGGAATGGGATCCATGTGAAGTACTCTGATCCATGGTATCTGCTGTAGAAATAAAGTTGTTATTATTATTACTTGGCTAGAATATTTTTTGCTAAAGTATCCACTCTGTCGGGCTCAATGCTATATATATCCACGCAGTGACATGAAGAGCTAACCGCTAAAGGCTAAATACATGCATGTTTCTTCGTAATGCTGAGATAAAAACGTACTTTTGGGATTATTTAGCCCTTAGTATGGACTATCTTTGTCCCGTTTCATCCCGTTGATGTACAGAATCATACAGATATCGTCAGAATCAGACGACCTCGAACTAAACAGCAGATATAATATTACTTTATATCAAAGCATTTTTGAGAAATGACATGCGCTAAAAATAATACATTTCACAAAAACGCACTCCCACATGCTGTTTATCTGACATGTTGCGACTCTCACACGGAGTTTCACCGCTCGCTCAAAGTTCCATGAAAAGTTCCGTTCCCCTAGTGGTGCAGCAGTGAGAAAGGCCCCCCTCAAACAGGATTGAAATGAGTAAATACTGTCAGTCTGTTAACACATACAGCACTGCCTCACTACAGCTGTAGTTTTATTATTCTCCGAGTGTCTCATATTCAGCAAACTGCTGTGATTACATACATTTACCCTATTTTCACAAATTACCCAAAGCTTAGGGGTGTCTCAGTACACATTACCATACAGCTCTGGGGAAAAAACAAGAGATCACTGCAAAAGTGTTCAGTTTCTCAGGTTTGATCTTTTATAGGTGCAAGTATTGAACTGAACAGCTTTGCCTTCGTTTTAAGAACTGCTGACAATATTTCTCCTAATTTCCAAATAAAAGCAATGTTCTTTAAAGCATCATTTTAAAGGAAATTACAAAACATAAAAATAAGAGAAATGATGCAGTGTATAATTCAAAGAACACAAATCTCTTGTTCACTCTTAAACAAAATGGCAATTATTACCTTTGACGTACTTTTACTAGCGTTTTACCATCCAACTGGTCACACTGCGAGAAGAGAGTGTTGATTACAGCAGTAGTTTTTATACTTTTCCTCATAAAATAAGATGTGATTCAGGTGATCACTAATCAGTACCTCATGAAGCAGCATGAGGTGCTTGTGTAAGAATTGAACAGACACTGGTATGGAATGTTTGTCATACTCATAGAGATGCTGATTTAAAAATAAACTGCAGTGCTCTCTTATTTTTTCTGGAGCTGTATACATTTTTTGTTAAAGGGGTTGCAAGACAACGCACACTGCTAATTGAATACATCTGGATTTTCTGCAAAACAGTGTGTGAAACCAGACACAGAAATGGACTGGAATGATTTTAACAATTATATTTGAAGCAGTATTCTTAAAAATGATAACCATGAATGCAAAAAAAGCTCAGCTCAGCTACTGAATATTTAATAAGAGAAGAAAAAATTAAATCATTATCATTATGCAATAATATTGGACGAAGAGCGGGAGAGCAAACAGTGACAGGTCAACATGAGTATCAGATATGATGTGCTGTCTCAAGACATCACCTAAATGTACCATTTAGGAGTGAAAAGAAAACACAGTTCTGAAAAAAAGAACTCACAAAAAAAAAACCCAAAATGGATGTTTATAGCTTCCGATTTCCAATTTCAGAATCTTGGTCTCTACAGACCAGCAGTGCTTAGAAAATCTCCTCCCACACTCATTTCAGCCAGAGAGTAATAGCCACACTTTATATAGAAACACAAGATCACACTGTAAATAAAGTTGATCACTGATAGCACTGATAAGACCACTGACCATTTTAAAAAGATTAAATTGTCTTTGTCTAGGTGTGACCTATTCACAATCAACACAGTTTCTTAATCATTAGAAAACATAGTGTATATAGCGGGGCAGCTGGGTGGTCTAGTGGTTAAGGGATTGGCCCTGCAATCAGAAGGTTGTAGGTTCAAATCCCAACTGCTACTGTCATCACCGAGGTACCTTTGAGCAAGATACCGTCCCCACACACTGCTCCTGTGTGTGGTTGTCCCCTGCTTCACTCATTGAACGTGTTAAATGCAGAGAGAGAAGTTCACACTGTGTGCTGGGTTCACATCTATAAGGAGTCACTTTACATTATTTACTTAAATTCAATGGTTCATATAGTCACACATATATTCATTTATTTGTACATAAACATGTACTTACAGACTTATTATTAACTTATCTTACACCTTTTCACACAGTAAGAAAAGTAGAAAGCAGTATTGGTACTTTTCTTGTAGTTGAGAAATTGGTACAGCAAAAAGTGGAACTGGTGCATCCCTAATAATCCCTAATTATGGTTTGTGTGTGTGGTGAAGAGTGTGTGGCTCTGCTCTAACCTGCATGTTCCTCTTGCTGATCTGCTGGTTGATGTGCACTCTGCCCGTGCTGGGGTCCACGTCAGCCAGCGGCACCAGCGCCTCTCCAATCACGTCATCCCGTGAGAAGCGGTCAAAGCTCAGCACCAGGAAGTGCAGTGTGAGCTCGGGAAGTGAGCTGTAGGGCACTCCATAGAAAGTGAAGGTCTCGTCGAACGCCGGCTCCAGTGTCCTACGCATGACGCGGGTCTTCACACGGTGCTTCTTCTCTGGCAAGATCGTCATCTTCACGTAGGGATCAGCGCTCCCAGCCTGGCTGTCCACTGCTGGCAGCCCTCGTGCCTCCAGGAGAGTGACCACCAGGGCCTTCTTGGGAAAGTTGTAGTCAACGGCCAGGCTGAGGGTACCGCGACTCTGTTCATCGGCTGGGGTGAAAGGGGTGGCTATGTTGGAGGCGGTGGTGCTGGAGCTCTGGCTGCTGCTGCCGCTGGCCGGGCTGCTGTCCAGGCCGCGGTAATCTGCACGAACGGGCAGTTCCTTCTCCAGCCGTGCCGCCAGGGGAGAGCTGTCCTCTAACCCACTCATCTGGAGCTGAGGGGCCCCGACTGGGATTTTCTCTGACCCTGTACCTGCATCCACCAGCACCACTGGGCAACCCTTGCCATCCTCTACATCAGCGCCTCGCACACCGGCTCTACGGGCCAGCCGGACAATCCTCTTGCTGCTGGTCAGCGTCTCAGGGTAGATGCTCATGCCCTTCAGCATGTGAATGAACTTGTACGGTGGGTCTGTGGAGGGGTCGCTGTGTTCCGACTGGATGCCGTGAAGCTTGTAGTTGCCCGTCATCCTGTGGTAGCGTTTCTGGCAGCAGATCCACATGAAAATTAACGCCACCACTGCGACCACCAGCACGCCAGCGCCGATAAAGCCCGCAAGAACTGGGGACATATCTGAGAGAGAGAGAGAGAGAGAGAGACAGACAGACAGACAGACAGACAGAAAGATTTAAAACATTCTTAACTGTTTTCACTGTAATCGTGGACTTATCTTTACAGGAAGCAAGTAAGAGAAATAATCACATATACTTTTATTAACAATGTCACTTTTAGTTTTGGTCTTATTAAACACGGACAAAATATCAACATTGTGATTATACTAATTATTGATTACTTTTGTTGGATTGTGTTCACTGTATAACTGTCACTATCCAAGGCATTCACAGCATAAAGTAAACAAAAATGTCAGCTTTCTGCAATATCAATACAGCAAAGTGGGAGCAAACGCACTGATGTGAGTCTAGCAGTCTTTCATTTGGCCGCGCGACTTTAATCAAAAACAAAATTGAGAATGTCACACAAGCTGAATCAAGCACGGTCTGGTGATTTCCCTGTTTTATCGCACTAAATAAACCTGATAAATAACCAATGAGTTAAAATCAGGTGTGCTCAAGCAGGAAAATCATACTGTACTACATACAAGTCAAATTACAATACCTGAACCATTTTATTTATTAGGGAAAAATATGAAAACACAAACTATACAATGAGTAAATTTTAGGGACTCACAAAAAGCTCGCAAGAAACTATTACTAGTACTGTACACGTCTGAAAGGAATACATTTTTTAAAAAACTGCCTTTGTTTTTGTGAGACCAAAGCATTGCTCTTGGATGCGGCTAAGAACTGTACTGAGTCTTCAACAGCTGATTGACACCAGGTATGTGAAGCAGAAGGACACAGCCACACCACACAGCACCACGCACGGGCTGATTCATTCACTGTCTGACGCAAAGACTGTCATGCTGTACTGGCACAATGAGAATTACACAATCACCAGGCTCAAAATGACTGTATAATATGATTCAAAATGAGTAGGAGGCAGTGAGAGGCTGGGTAGGAAGATGGCGGAGGCAGAGTACGGACGGAGGCATTTTGGAGACGGAAGGGTGGGTGTAGTCGAGGAGAGGGTGGCCTGCTGGCTTGTTTATGTGTCCATCTGAACAGAGCTCTAGTGTCCAAAGCACTGAGCTGGGGCTGTGCCAATGTTACAAGAGTCAAGTCTGATTTTAACTAACAGGCTCCAAAACGGATGCTCTAATTTAGCTCGGCTGCACATGCTCTTTTCCGTGGCTTGCTGTGGAGAAGAAGAGGGTGGAATACCAATCAGCCACACAGAAACACAGCAGGAGATGGCACTCACAGCCTGGCACAGGCACTCACAAGAGAAACGACTATGAAAGGGAAACAAATACAGCAAAAAAATACACAGCTTCTATAGCTGTCAGTGCTCCGCTAGCGGCTCGTCATTGTATGCTTGGGTGTGGCACCTTACAACATTACGAGCTATTACTAACTGCCCAGAATACCAGCTACTCATTAGTTCACAGACATTCATCATCTGACTTCACTTCACCCTGCAATGAGATTCTACATGCTGACATGCCAAAAAACAGGGCAGTCAGTAATTAGAGGAACATAATGTTCCTTTTTTTTTTTTTTTTTAACCTTTTTTTGTAAAAAGAATAAGCTGTGTATATGTTTGGCATATATTTCACAGTTTTATTACAGATTTTTAAGCATATGCTATAATATTTATACTAGAATTTCATCATCACAATCATAACAAGGCTGTCACAAATAGAGAATGCAATACTGGTTTAGAAACCTACATGTGTTCAGTTGTAATATAGATTTATAAATACAAAAAAATAGTATAAAGGGAATGAATAATTAAGGTTGCCATGGGCAAGAAAGCAGCAGAGTGTAAAATAAAACCAACAACAACAACAAAAAGACATTCACTCTTCAGAGCTTGGTCCCATAAAAACTGAAATAATGTGCCACGGAGCAAAACCTGGTGAAGGAGGGTAATGTTTCTGCCCGTTCTCAGTGCTGGTGTGACGGAGGGATCAATTAGCAGACTGAGAGTAATGACTGTACAATAAAGACGCTCCCTGGAGGCAGAGAACGCTCCCTCCCTGCTGGTGGCCTTTGAGCTAGAGGGGCTGCAGTGCTTTGTTAAAGATGCTGTAGAGCCTGGGCGGGGTCTGTGAGTGCTGTTGTAATAGGGCTTTTGAGAAAAAGATGAGACACTGCATACAGGGTGTGTGTGTGTGTGTGTGTGTGTGTGTGTGTGTGTGTGTGTGTGTGTGTGTGCGCGCGCGTGTGTTTAGCCTCTGAAAGGTGCCTAAGGAAACACACTTTGTGTTTTCATGTAATGTGACTCTGAATTCATAGTGTAATTTAAGAATTTAATTCAACTCGCATTGATAGTACAAATACACAGAAATACATCAAAATAATGGTTCATATGTGTAAATGGAGAATCTCCCGGATATTTATGTATAAATGTAGATATAGTTATACAGATACAGAATATAGACAATAGCCCGTTTTAAATCCACACAGGAATAACTGGTTAGGCTCTGTGTGCTGCAGGAGGTATGATCTGGCAGGAATACTAACATATACAATAGCACTTCAGCTGCAATTAGATAATGCATTTTTCTTTCACATAACTTTTAACGGACTTGGCTGATTAATTCATAGAGCAGCTTGCTGGCTAATGGCTGGCTAAAAATATATTATCAATATCAGATCAGGAAAATGCTGTACTCTTATAAATTAGGACAAAATCTACATACTATAAACATCTTTTTTTTCCTACATTTTGGGTGAAGATTAATAGGTCTCACGAAAGATGTGCACTGTACTGTAGTAAACCAGAACACTGCGGTCCCACAGTTATAATAAAGCAAACAGCAGAAAACTGTTAGCATCAGAAATCTGCACAAAGAGCACGTAAAGGACACGCAATATCCCCCTGCACACAACACTTCATGCTCAAAAATATGTGATGATTAGTTTTTACAATACACATAAATTGGGTCATTGGTTTTTATGTGTGACTTTGCTGCATGACATTGGAGCACCATGACATATGCTGTGCTGTAAAAAAAAAAGGCAGACAAGGCTTTCTAAAGTCTGAAGCACACTAGAGAAAAGAGAAAGGCTGTGTGAATGAGACACACACCCATACTTAAATGTCATGATGAAATTCTGCTACCAGTTCACTTTTCTCATCCATTTTTCTTAGTTATCCATCTCTAGACAAAGACACCAGCCCTGTTTCCTGTTATTGGGCACTGCTGCCCTGCAGGGATTCCAGAGGGATGATGTCAGATTTTGGAACACTCTCAAAGTCAGCTGCCCCAGTTGCCTGGAAACACCCCCAGGGGGGCTATACACACACACACACTCACACACACACACACACACACACAAGTGTCAAATACAGACCATTAGTATCCCACAACGCAATAACGAAAATAACGAAAAAACAACAATAGACCTCCAATATTGTCTAAGCCAAGTCAAACAATCTAAAAAAAGTCACAAATACGCTCGCCTCGTTTAAACCCTACAGGCCTAATCCTAGACATTTTCTCATGGACCCAGAATGGGTCAGACAGAACAACACAGCAACAACAGAATTAAACCAAGCTAGATTGAATTTTTTCCCACCATGGAAAAGGCAACATTATGCAGCATGGTGTCCAGCGGCTAGAGTACACACACAGTCAAAATGATTCTATTATAAAATAATTTTTCAAACCCAATAAAATCATAAATATTTAGTCAGCAGTTTGCATGATGAAGATTCTAGATGAGTCTAGATGGTCACAACCATGTGTATGCTTTTTTTGAAATGTTTGATATCCGTGGTTTGTTATTGTTCTTTGAAATGTATTATTATAACTATGAGTACTTGATTATTCCTCAACATAATCAAAATATTAGTCCATAGCAACAGGCCAAAATGAGCAGGGCTCATTTGTTGTCAGGCTAGGATACATTTCAAAGGCTCTATATCACAGAAAACAAAATATCCCTGAATTTTATTTTAAATAAGAGTTTGATGTAGTACGTAAATACTGTTAATGTTGCAAAACATACTGTTCACTCCATAGATGGATATGAACCTGCAAAAAGCAGTCTGTTTTAACATGGTTTTTTTTGTGATGTCACAAAAACACATTTACACACATCTACCTTCGCCTACAGCAGTTTAGCTCTGCCCGTTTAAAGTTAAGAAAAAAATATGTAAGAAAAATGTAGGATATGGGCCCTTTAACATCACAAGAAACAGGACACCGTGTTCTTTAGAATCATGTCAGAACGTCAGCCTCAGAGATTTAAACCAGGATGTCGGTAAATCTCAATAATCCCCAGTGCTACACTGTATACATGACCCAGACCTCTAAAAGCAAGCACGGATTCAAGCAAAGACTGTCTGAAATTCTACTATGCCCAGTAATAGTGCTGGATATGAGCCTGACACAGCACCTTCCTGTACTTCGCTGAGGACCCGAAGGGGAGGAAGGCAGAATAACTTATGTGGAAGAGAGCAGCCTAGTGCTAAATATTGAAACATGTTTTGTAACGTCAAGGTCCAAAATTGTTTGTGCAGTTACGCTGATTTGGGGCTCTCAGAGCTGCTCCACTCTTTCAGTGCGGAGGAGAGTGACAGGGAATTCACTGGCGAACAAACGAACGTCATGTCTGTTTCAAATAACACGGCTGCAGCTTAGCTCGTTTCATCTTTATCAGACCTTATAGTGGCCGAGCTGCCTTATCTACAAAAGACCAGCATAGCACAGGCTCAAAGTAATTCATCTCATCAAGCAATCAGTTATCAGCACAGGCATTTATTAGTTGACCAGGGATGTGTTATTGCTCGCCTTGAGAGCAGCATGGGCTGTATACAGATAAGCCAGGCAGAAAGAGAATGTGGAGGATGATGCAGCAAAAGACAGAAGCAGCTGGCATCTGGCCCTCTTCATAAAACATGTAACTGGAGCCATGTTCCGAAAAGAACTAGGTGCTTGTTATTACCAGTCTCTCCCTACTTCCTACCAAGCTCTCGTCTTTACACTCTTTACTCATTTCCTTCTTCACATCTGAGTCTGTTCCTTACAGTGAAAACATTTTGTTCTACATATGAACCTAGATTGAAGGCCACGTCTTAGTCTCTAAGATGCTAAAGCAGGGCTGGTTCCATTAACTGATTAAACTCTATATTACAATAAAAACACTGACTTAAATGTAACGTACTAGTCTACTCTCTATGCATGTCCATTTTTTGAGGCAAAAATGCCTATTAGTATTATTATTTCTCATGGCTTCCTAGTTCTCTAAAAGCTACGTCAAAATAATAGTACAAAAAAAAAGATACAAAGATAACCAACTGTGACGTCTCAGGTTCTCTCACACAATGCTTTTTTCAGTTTGGAGTAGAGGTTGGCAGAAACCCTGCTAAGAAATGTTTAGGGATACTAAAAAATCTAAATTGTATTTGTGGTGAACTTGGGATAAACATTAAAGTAGATTCAAGTCAAACACAAAAGGTTCAGAATTCAAAAGAACTGCAGGGATGCCAGATTTAATAGGCGTGTCTGTAGATCACACAAACACATTCTGACCCTCTGCTAAGATTGCTGGATTGGAGGATTCTCCCAAGTGGTTCACCACTGAGGGAAATACATCAAAATTCACATGTACTTGCACTTGAACTCAGACAACTGGAAATGACAGAAGCCCACAAAATACAGACTTTTCTAGACGTAGCATGCTGCGATACTTTTACACTCTCTAAGCACATGGACGTGACCAAATTTGGGTTTTGAGTGTCTGCTTCCAGCCTACGCTGTGATCGAACACTCTTCTTTCTTATCCTCCTCCTCCTCCTCCTCAGAAGCGTCACTCCCGGAAGATGGATCTCCTCAATCCCACGGCCAGCAACAAAAGACACCACGCAGTCTACTGCCTACGTTAAATCCCTCCAGAGAGACAGTGGAAATGATGAGTTAAGCTACAGTATCTACGTCACCACAACATGATTTCTGATTTATAACTTCTTTAAGTAGTTGTCCTGTCATGTAAGGGAGTGGTTTATGAGAGAAAGCCACTGTTGATTTAAGCTGATGAAGCAGGAAAGACTCTGTCTGACCACATTACAGACGCTGACATTAATAACCCACCAACAGCTTTCACAAATCTATCCTAATCTACAGTAGGGGAAGTAAAACAAATTGAAAGTGCTTAGTAGATTCCCTCTAATCCAGTTCTCTAAACGCTGATCTACAAACGGCCCTCATCCATAGATTTGATGGAGTAGATTCGTCTGGTCACATCTGGACACACTGCTGATGTTTTCCTCACCCCTCGCCACATAATGAACCACTTCAGACACAACAGTCCCCCACCCCTTCCCGTCCCGCAAACTCCGACACAATGACACTGAGATTAATTCACCAGCGCAATGCAAAATGGAGCATGAAATCATGCAATGAGAATATGCAGTGAAAGAAAAGGTCAGTTTAAAGACTTGCAAAGCTTCATCTCAAATTCATAGCCGCCAGCTTTTATTAAAGGAGGAATCCATTTCAGAATGGGTCAGACAAGGACACAGCCCTATACTGACGGGACATCTTCCTCGTTTATCAATTTTCCATATGTACGCTTGCAGTATCACCACTATGCCCTGGGTTTTGTGTAGACTTGTGTCTAATCTCATTATTATGAACCCTGACTTCCTCTGGGTTCTTGAACAGATCAGTGATTACAGAAAAAGAAAACCTAGGCATGACCTTAATATTTAGTCTTAACGTTCACCTTAGGGTCACAAATTCAAGGTTGCCACCTCACATCTGCTGATGTACAGAAAATGTGTTTTTCGTTACCCTTAATGAAATAGCAATAATAAATCAATCAAAACAGATATACATTGCTGTGTCAGCTCTGCTGTATGGTATGTATCACCAACAAAGAATAAAAAACATTTGAGAACAGACAATAACGTCATACCTTCTACCTCCAGTGTTTCTTATACTGCACCACATACACACAGAAACTGCAGACACTAGTTATGCAATTGTATTTCCGTATTCAGTGATCTTACTTATCCACTCATTTTTTATATTAAAGTCTCTTTAAGGTATTGACTAAGCTAAGGTTTATTTCTTATTTTAATGTCCCATTCCACCTTAAATGGCACTGCAGGTTCATTGAGGCGTCGTGACATAAGAATAAGACATAAAGAAATAAATATGATCTTAATCAGCACCTTAAAGAGGTTTTAACAAAAAATGAGTAGATAAATAGGATGTGAGTTTACTGCGACATTTAAGGTGGAACAGCACTACAGGGAAGGAAAACAAGCTTTAGAAACCAACACCAGCTTTGTCAGACACTTGTACAGATGAAGAAAGACACCAGTGAGCTTACAGAAGCTGTTAAAATGCAAGACAGTGTTATTATTGTCCTTTAAATCTATCTTAAAGAGACTGTAATAGATACATTAGATGTGGTAATGCTGCGACATTAAGAGGTAAGTGAAGGGAAAACAAGCTTTAGAAACCAACACCAGCCTCGTCAGGCACTCGTACTGTTAACATAAGAAACCAGTGAGCCTCTAGAAGCTGATAAAATGCAAGACAGTGCGTTATTCTTGTTATTTAGTCGTGTGTGACAGAGGCAGGCCTGACCGTTACTCACCGTATGCTGCTCGTATTTCTGTGATCTCAGCCATTTTGAGAGATAGGATTCGTCTCGATACGAAGAAAAATAACAAAACAGGAGAAAATATGAGACGACAGCACGTTAGAACGACGGCTCCCCTGACTAATTCGAGTATACTCGACACATTACATTTTTAGCTGCGTTTTATAGGAGGTGGTCTTGCTCTGCAGCTGAAGCCCCCCTGATGATGGTGATGCTGCTGCTGGACCTGGTCCTGCTGCTGCGCCTGCGCAGACCCGTTGCCACGGCAACGGCAGAGGCCCCGCCCACTCAACTCACCTGCCAGGACTGAGTTGGGAGATGTAAACAACACTGTGAATATCATTGTTTTTTTCTGTTTTCTGTCTCCTTTTTCTTTCTTCTACTTTTGGCTGCTTCCGATCAGGGGTTGCCACAACCGTCTCCATTTCACTCTTTTACACCAGCTGCCCGTATGTCCTCCCTCACCACATCCATAAACCTCCAACTAGACCTTCCTCTTTTCCCTCAGAATCCTCCCAACATACTCCAAGTCTCTCCTCAACATCCTTCTCCAACACACTTAGAGTCTCTCCTCAGCATCCTTCTCCCAACACACTGAGTCTCTCCTCAGCATCCTTCTCCCAACACAGTCTTTCCTCAGCATCCTTCTCCCAACACACTCAGAGTCTCTCCTCAGCATCCTTCTCCCAACACACTCAGAGTCTCTCCTC
>JBBJLS010000006.1:9062127-9073986 GCA_037577275.1 Bryconaethiops microstoma
ATATATCTATATATATATACACACACATATATATACACATATATATATATATACACATATATATATACACACACACATATATATATATATAAAATGTATGCATTTACATTGATTAAAAATATCCAACTTGAATGTACACGGGTATTCTTAAAAAAGGCTGCATTTCTATGAGTTTTAGCCATTCAGCACCACACTGAAAATTTTTTGTAAACTTTGTAATGTCAGAGTGTACCCTGTCATCTCTTTTATTGACGTCACTGTGTGCTCTGTCATCTGTTTTGTTTATATGTGGTGATTTTGTGTAACGGCAGGCGTAGTCAAAACAGTGCTGGTTTTAACCTCACTAACAGGACTTATCCATGTTTACACAAATATGCAGTTACTCTCCCAATATACAGAGGAACAGAGGCTTCAGAACGCGCTACTGAGGTTACTATATCATCCAACACTCCCATGACTAGTACTGTGTTTGGATGGTTAAATGAAGTTTCTTTTGGTTTGGTTTGGCCTCACTAAATATACAGTATTTGTAGAGCAGAGTAGCATGTGGATCAACTTGACTATCAGACCAGTCAAACCCAAGCAAACTGAATAGGAAAGTTTTATTCAACTATTCTGATACAGACCCTTTTAAGCATATCAGAATCTGTAATAACTTTAAGACTTTTGTTTGGTAAACATGGCTTTATAGTTATGGTTATATCGATGCCTGTTGGTTTGGCGTGTTCATAACAGCACTTGACAGTGTGTTCTTGCATTTTCCTGTGAAGGGAAATTTGTTTTAAAACAGTGCTTGCACAGATGGGCTTTCTATGACAATGAAGAAGGAAAACATATATCCATGTACCTGTAGACTAGGCCAAGGAAAGATAGTTAGAGATAAAAGGTTAGACTCACTGACAGCAGGGGCGATGCCCCCCACGCTGCCAGGCCCAGGGATGTTCCCTGCTACTGCTGCAGCCTGTGCAGCTGCAGCCGCCTGCGCAGTCACTGCCTGCTGCTGCATCTGCCTGTGGCACTGTCTGAGGTCAAACACCTAAAGAACAAGGGGGAAAGAGAATCGAGTGTGAGAGTCTGAAGTTCTTTTAAATATGTCTTCTTCATAAGAGGGCATTACAACAACTAATTATATAATCACTATTGTGATAATCACTATCTTTTAAGCAGCACATGTTAGAGCTAATGTTGATAAAACAGACATTGAGGTTTAAGATACCGATAAACTGTAATGCCTCAGACTAAACTCTGGCTAAGCCTAAACTGAGCTTGAATGGAGCTCTTTCGAGTAAGAGTTTGAGCTAGACCTGTGTTTGATGACATTGTATCACACCTTTATATAAGCTCCCGGGTAGATCTTGTGCACGGCATCTCCTGGTGCTCTCCCAGCCTCCCTGTCCAGGTAGTAGCTCTGCACGAAGACAGCATGGTCACTCAGACACCGCATCCATACGTCGCCCTCCCCTCGACACTCCAGTTGCACACCTTTACCAATATGGAGCCTGAGACAAAACAGAAACCTAGCATGGGTGAGTCATCAAGGGTAGTATTACTTACTGTAGTAAACTGCAGTAGAAAATTCTTGGAAGTATAGACAAGTCAAGTCGGTTTATTGTTATTTCAGCTATATCCACTGTACAGAGTGAAACGAAACCACATTCCTCCAGGACCGTGGAGCAACACAAGAACAAAAACAGAAACAACACAAGATTACTACAGACAGGACAAAATACACAGAATGCGAAGAGAAAGACAGTGCAAGAAAAACACAAGAGCAATAAAGCAACAGGACAACACAACATTTAGCACAGTTGAAGTTTAAATGTTAATACTATTATGACAGATACTGTATTCTAGCAGCAGAGGCATTAGGTGTGCAAAAATGGAAAATATAGGTAGACGGCAATAAACAATCACTGCAAATAATGACAGCAACAGGTGAATGTGCAGTATATAATATATAGAGGGGCATTTACAGTTGTTTGTTCAATGCTATGGAATCTTTTGCCGGACAGGAGGAGGGAGAAGAGTGTGTGTGAGGGGTGTGTGGGTTCATCCACAATGCTGGTGTCTTGCGGATGCAGCGTTTGCTGTAAATGTCTGTGACGGGGCAAGAGAGACATTGATGTTCTCACCGAGAGCATTTGAGTTGGATATTCCATTGTACCTACATACTTTGTCTTTCCCTAACATGCTACGCTTACAGGAAAGCTATTTTTAAATTTAATATACCACTTTAAACTGTAATATTTCTGATAATGATGTGTTGACTTTTGATGTTGTTAAAAAAAGTATGCAAAAGTACACACCACTGTGTATATTTTAACAGCAAAATAATCTTTCACACAATGCCATCCCTGAATAAACACACTCTCTCACCGTGCTCTCTCACTAGCGTCTGTGCGGTGCACATTGCTGAGTTGCCCCAGACAGAATCGATCACCTCCTGATGGATCCACATACCCATCCACAGTTACCATGGGGCAGTTTGCCAGCACCTTGAACATTTCCCCCACCTGGATATCCATCTCAAAGTATGAGATCGAACACCAGAACTCTGGACCTGGAGGACAAAGTGTACAAAACAATTATTTACAACACATTTGAATTATTTCTGTATTTGTCTGTGTGTATAGACAAATTAATGTACCTGGATGGTTGGAGACTGGCTGTGGGTATGAAGTTGGCGTGTGATTTTGAGACCCTGGTGAGAAATTTTATGCAGCAGATGTTTGAATAATGGAATTATCCACAGTTTTTCAACCTAATCTCTGTCTAGTGCATTTGTAGCATATGATAAATTACCCCAAACAAAAATTTAGACCAGTGGTGTTTTATCCCGGTGGGCTGGTGTCCAACACAGTCTGGTAGTTCCTTAATTCAAGCACACTCATTAATCCTGGATATTAACAGAGGAACTAAATGAGGTGTGTTTTGGCAGGGAAAATCATCAAACTTGGTTGGACACAGACCCTGAAGAACCAGAATTGTGCATTTCCCTAATAACAAAAAAATAAATCAATAAAAATTTTTACTTCTTCTACAATAAGTGTATTTTAAGTCAGTGGATTTTCTGTTCTGTTATTAAGCACAGGGAAACACATCAAAATGATTGTCTGCAGTAGTCACATGTATGCTATAAATGTTGTACATAGGAAAACACAATAGACAGAAGAACTGATTCATATGTGCATTCGCAATAAGGAATTTGTATCCACATTAGTACAGACTATAGAGAGAGAAATGTCAAACTATCATTTGCCATACAGAAATGGCCAGTGTGATGTGAAGGGGCTTGCTGTTGACGTCCATTCTGTTGGGATCCCACAGGAGTGTAGGAGGCAGTGCTTGTGCCTGTCCAAGTTGTGGCTGCAATATAAAGAACATACAATGTAAAGAACATTGAGGTTTTCTCTAGAACGTGCCTGATCAGCCAACCTGTTTCATAAACTTGAGCACATTGAAAATGAACATAGTTTTCTGTCATTTTTTGCAATAACTGTGTTCCTGCAGTGTATTTTATTTGTTTGGACAAGAATCTAATCAAATCACTGTAAGGTTAATACTTTGGCTTCATCTCCCCTTGTACATTTCATCAAGCTAATTAAGATCATTTAATTGTTGGCATCACTCACTGTGATAGGAGGTCTGTGTTTGTTTGGAGGAGCTGTAGTCACTCTGACTGATGGCGGGCTGCTGGGCAGAGGCCTGTGTGTGTGTGTTTGTGTGTGTTGGTGGGTGGGTGGCGGTAGGGGTCGTCGGGGGTGAACTGGAGGTTAAAGCTCTGCTTATAGGAGAAGCTATCTGCAGCAGACCTTCAGTACGGCTCCCCTGCAGGGACATCCTGGAACTGCTCACTACACACACAGACAGACTGACATTAGCAGAAATATTAGAATAAGCAACTCACTTGCACCAAGGCTAACTATACACTATTAGGTGGTGAGAATTTGCTCGCACTCCCTAATTTTATATTACATAAGAAAACATTTAATCATTTTTGTGATGATTTCTCAAGCATCTTCAGAGGTTGCTCAAGCAGCTTGAATATTTGAGCATAATGTCAATTTACTGATTGCTGGTTACGAACTCCACTTTGTTTAATTCTTACTTACTTCTGAATTTCTTTTTTTTCCAGGTAAACAAATGAATGTTAATTAGTTACTGATGCTGTTCCCATTTTGCTTTCAACGAAGTTTGACTGAAATGCAGCATATTTTGATCATTTACTTTAAAGCCTGATACAGTGAGCCACTTGCTGCATCAGCTCTCAACAATGACCTGATATTCTCATAACAGCTTGTTAACTTCAGTAGTGTTAATCCAGTTCTCTCCAAGACTGCACGTCCTAAATTTGCTAAACATCTCTGGTATTTGAGTGAAGAACCAGCTGGTCTATCGTACTTTGATGCAAATGACAAAACTACATAAAACCCTGCTAAACGTGCACAGGTTGACCTGACGTGTATAAACTTGAAAGTCGAGGACTTTGAGACTGTTCAAGTGACTTGGGATCTGCAGTGGAGGGACCATATAGGATGGGTCTTCACATTGTCCATCAGATAGGGTAAAAATAAGTATGATTCTATCTAGTAATGTTTTTGTAATTTTTATTTTTTATGAAAATTTTGCTAGGAAGACTTTCTTATAAGGTATCACAAGATAAAAGGGTGAGTGCATGAATGTCCTAACAAATATAGGAAAAATACAGGAGTCGTTTACTTAGCCAGCAGTAACTTGGTTAAATAGAGGACATTGATTTAAGTATAGCTTTACAGGTTTGAGGAACAGATGGGGACTATTTGAGCACTGATGTACATTGTTCTGAATAAGATCAGTTAAATGTTGTAAATGTAAATGTAAATATAACTCATAATAACTAAATATAATAACAAATTTAGATCTGAAGTTTTGCAATGGCATATTAGAATAATTTTATACATTTATGTTTACACAGTAAAATACAAACAAAACAAGAAAAAATTATCTGCCAGTCTCTTACATAGTCAAGTCAGTTGTTCTTAAAAAAATATATATTAAAAAAAGATGTTATTTGTTTTCTGGGTCTTTAAGATTTCATTTTTTGCAATGCAATTGTAATTTTAGCTTAATCTTTGTCTGTTTTTCCTTTTTCCCCATCTATCTTCCTTTGTGTCTCTGGCCATCTGCTTTTGTTGTTGTTTAGTTTTCTGTCTCCACCCTTGCCCTACATCTCACCTTAGTCTAGCCCTGCCCTCCCATCATTACTCCCAGGTGTTTCCTCTCTTACGATTCACACTTGAAGTTTCTGTCTTGGTGTCACCCAGTGTTTTGTGTTTTCCAGTCCTTGTTTGGCCTTTCCCTGTTGAATGTTTTCTTTGTCTTTCAGTTTAGCATCTAGCTGTCTAGTGTTTCTTGTGTCATTCTTAGTCGTGACTGCAGTTTCTTTGCTCTTGTAATTCTCTTCTCTTGTGTATAGTAATAAAGCCTGTCCCTTCCTATTACCTTCCTCAGTGTTACATTAACCAATGAATTTTGTTTTGTTTCATCATTAAAAACACTGATTACAAACTTTTTAATGACTATCTATATGTAATACAAGAAGAAGTACTACATATAAGACCAGTGTCACTGTAATTTTGGAGCACTTCATTCCAGTACTGAAAGCTTTAGTTACCGCCTAATGAACTAAACGGGTGTGACAGGGGTCCTAGCAGGTCGTGCCCATCAGGAAAGTGGAACAAAACGAATGTAAAGATATGAGATAAGATCTTGAAATTCGAGAACCAAATATGATGTGTTTTTCGTGTTTGTCTAATTGTATTCATTTCCATCTTTTGTTGAGATGTGTGTAAATATAAGGTTTACTATATAGATACACTTTATAGTTAACCATATAGGTACACTTTATAGTTTGCCATTACAGACTGTAGTCCATCTGTTTCTCAGCATCATTTGTTAGCCTCTTTTGCCTCATTTTCAGTGTTTAGGAATCTCACAGAACCTTCAGCAAGCAGGTATTTTTGGGTGGTGGATCATTCTCAGCACAATTACATGGAGAGGGTAATGTTATATTGTGTGTGTGTGTTTTGAGTGTACAACATACAACATGCCACTACCACGTCAGTTTCACAGCAGTGCTGAAATAAATCCACCACCCAAGAAATAAAAATGATGCAGTGAAAAATATGCATTACAGCATGTAATTGTGAACCGTAAAAGTGAACTTATATGGTGTGTTGACACAGATAACAAGTGTGCATATGAGGTAACTAATAAAATGGCTTGCCAGTGTAAATGGTGGTCCAAACTGAACATTTAAAAATATCACTCTCAAAACACTTGCCCTTAATCACAGTGGTAATCATTTGAACATGTAAATTAAAAAATTGAAAAAAGTTAATATTACCATGTCTGACACTTTTGTAAAAGCAGACTTGATATTTGAACTTCTAGGTTTAACCATTTTAGGGCAGTGAGTTTTATTAGTAAGACTCACCAGGTGGGGAGAGGGGCAAGCTGGGATAGAGAGTTACTGAAGGAGGGGGGTGATGATGGGGCTCTGGGGGCAGCTGGAGAGGGGGCAGCTGTTGGCTGTAGTGGTCTGGGGCATGGTGGTCCTGCTGGGAGGGCATTCTGGATGGACCTTCCATCTGGATACAGTCATGGATATACTCTTCCTTTATCGGCCTGCCTGAGGAGGGCAGGGAGAAGGAAGCTAGTACAAAAACAGCATGGTAGTCTTTAGTTCTACTTGAACCAGGGTCAAGCAGATTTTAATGTAACATTTTAATAGAATTACCTGATATTTACATATGTTTTTGTATAATTTCTGTCAAATTTATTTCAGTACAAATATACTTAAACACACTGTAAGCATACTGAACAGGCTGATTTGGATAAAATGGGGGACCATACTGTCAATTCTTCTTCATGCTTGTTTAGACTTTATTGGCCTACATCTGGCACATTTTTTCCCAGACGTTTTTATGTCAAGCAGGCTGGCAATTGTATAACAATTGTGATAATAGTGATAAGCAGGAAAAGGAATACCTGAAAACAAGCTCCACCCCTTAACAGCCAACAACATTTAGATATGTTAACAGAAAACAGACAGTGATGACACAAATGCTTCTCAGGCGCTCACCTGTGGTCTGTAAACTCAGTCCAACTGCACAAAGAAAGATCAGAAACAGAAAACACCAAAATAACTGAGCTGCAGAAAGCCTATGAGACAGTATTGTTAATGCAGTAACAGTGCTGAGACAAACTCATTCGGTACATATGCTGTTTTCTAGCCATGAGAATTTACTGGAATTGTCTTCTGATCTAAGGATTATTTTCTTTGGCAAACTGTGGAATTCTCTGTGGATTTTTATATAATTCTGGTGTCGGTCTACAGCACACAGTTGTATAAAAACACTCTTCTAAATGTTATAAACAAATAAAAACACAGATTATTTATAAAGTGTTCAAGAATCCACAGATTCCATTCAGGTCTAGTCACAAGTTACACGTCTGCTCTTCTTCTTTTAGTCTAACACTCATATTTTCCTGCCGCCATGTCTTTAATGAAGGCCGCACACATACCGATGCCGGGAGACACCACCCGTTCGTAGTGGTAGGGGTTGACACATACGTTGTCGTACTTGAGATCGAAGGCGTACTGGCAGAACTTGACATGTTTGAGCTCGTTTTTGTGGAGGTCTGGCCAGCGCCACAGTCGAGCATATATGACATGAGGAAAGCCTTTTCGGCCTGCTACCTGGAGGAGGACAGACAGGGCCTATTAGATTCTGTGGGTGATGATGACAAGTGACATGAGGAGCAGCAAGAAAAGCAGTAAGAGGACAACTAACCAGAAGGTTGGGCTCACAGAGAGAACGATGACAAAAACTTAAAAAGAAAAGAATTAGCTTTATGCTGGGAGCAGAAATGAAGAGCAAAGCAAGGAACACGTTATTATAGCACATTCCCCATTGCATTCTGAACATGTGGACTCTTCCAAAGATAAAAAGATAAAGGCAGGGAGAAATGAAAGGGAAAAGGCAAATAGAAGATTGTAATATAGCACAGCCTGAGGCCTGACTCTTAAAGTGGCGAAGTTTTAAAGCTCCAACTGAGCTCACACAGTTCCCAGCTCAAACACTGCATGATTCAGACTGATTCAACCATTCCAGCAGCATAACATCACGCAACGCAAGAGACAGAATACTGGAGTGTGAAGGACATGCTGAGAAAGAAAAAGAAATGTGTGAGCGTGCGTGGTTCATAAATATAAGGAGAGACAGAAAAAGAGACAAGACACTTGGAATACTGTGGTGAATACTTGCCTCAAGCAGTAAAATTAGGCTACAGAATTGTTAACAATTTAATTTCACAGCTAGTGAACTCTCACTGTCAAAACAAAACCTTGTACCTTTGTTTTTGTAGCTTTAACTTTTACCAGCTGCCATTTACACTGTGTCAAAAAAGAACTGACCAATTGAAATGTCCCATTTGAGTTCAACAACAAAAAAAAAAGTTACATTTTATATTTTACACTGAAGGTTAAGAAAGTTATTACTTTTTGCTGTGAAGTTTCTTTTTGGGAGATGTGACGGTGTGTTGCGTCCGCGATGGAAAATAAACTGCAGAATTGTTACCAAAATCTGAGTTAAATACTACTGAGGTATTGTGATATAATTTGCTACATCAACTACTCCAACTACATCCCACCTAGTGAAACTGTTTTCTAAAGAAAGTCAAGCTTGGCATACACTCCAGTTTACCCTTATGTTTAATTAACTCACATACACAGACAAAGGGCAGGCACTTCCCAATCTCAGTCAAACAATGTACAAACATTCCATAATTAACAGGCTTCCAAAGCAAAGGGGTACGTTTCATGGCATGTAGCCACCATGGAAATGCAAGTTTGGAACTGGACAAACACATCTTGCATAAACACAAAGTGCAGAAATACAGTGAACACACTCCTAAAGCATGTGTAGATTGTGTATGCATACTTCAAATACTGAAACTCTCAGACACACACACACGCGCGCGCACACACGCGCACACACACACAGACAGAGACAGACAGGCTTTAACTTAACCCTGCCCCTTTCCTGTGTCTCAGACAAAACAACCCTCTCTCTCCCTCCACCCCTCCTTCTCCCTCTCTCTCTCCCACTCTCTCTCTCTTATTCCCTTGCACTGTCTGCAACTGGGGGAGGGGAGAGGAACTTTCAGTCTCTCTTCTGTACTGCGTTCTTCTTTCTATATTCATCAGCCAAAGAGCAACCACCTTCTCATAAAGACGGCGAAATGCTAAGTGAGGGGACAGTAGGCCACAGTGTTCTTTGCTTGTCAGTCCTTCAACACTTGAGAGATAATCTTTTGGTAGTCTTGACTAAACTACAAAATCAATAAAATACACCAACACTTAAGTCTTCAAGAGAAGGTCATTAACTTCCGTTACTGGTTGCAGCAGTACTACTAAACTTTGATTGTAGGGTAGTTGCCAGGATAAGCTTTTCACAATATTAATCAAGACCGTGTAATACAAAACAGCTTTTGTTTTGAGCTTAACAGCCACTAAATAAGTGTAGGTTGATATAATGTATTGACTGAGTTTCTCAATTAAGTATAAAGCCTTATCCTGGCCCACATGTTCCTTCCAATGGAGAATATCCATTCAGAATGTTCAGTAATAGGCACTGGCTTAATCCTTGTCCAGAAAATCAATCCATAGAGTCTAATTCAGCAAGAAATTCCGCATAGTGACTTTACATCGGAGCCTACGTCTAGCTGGTGTAACTGGTCTCAGTCATATATGATATAGTGACCTTGTCAGACAGAAAGAGTACTGCCTATGCAGAGGAAGAGGAGCAGAATAGTATATCAGTCACAGAGCAGAGGATTTCAACACTGGACTTCAGTGGTGTTTCACAATGTTCGCCTGCCAGCACTGGACCGAATCAAAGAAAAAAATCTGCTATTGTGTGAACTTAGAATTGCGCAGTGGTGTTTCAGAGAGTTGTGTGCATTCTACAAACAGTGTCTAACAACGAGCAATAGGTCCTTGTGAAACCATATAGTTGCTGTGGCAACAAAACCTCTTATTTTACAGGAGAAGGAAAAGTCTTCTTAACTTTGAAGCTTTTATTCCGAGTAATTTCCATGGTCCATTCCTAATTAAATATTCACACAATGCACAGGCCAACTGGTATTTTAAAATAAACTGAAATTAAAAGATTTTCACGACAGCGACGATATGTAGTAATCTCCTTTATAGGCTAGAAATTGACCCATTAAATTTTGTTTCATCTGCGTTAAGGTTTAGGTTCAAACCTGCAGCCGGCCGTCCAGCGTCCTCTGGATGGTCACACACTTGCTGGGATGAACCCCATTGGTTGTGATGGCCGTTATGAGAGAGTCTAACTCGTCTTTCTTCTCCTTCAGCTTCTTCACCAGGCTCTCGATGGCACGCTTGGCAAAGCCCTCATTCTCTCCACCCTGCCGATGGCACATCAGGCTGTGAACGATACTCAGACACGCGTCACTGCTACTCGGTGAACTGACAGACATCTTTGAGCCCTAGAAGTAGGGAGAAGGGTAGAGAAGACACAAATCAAGCATCTGTAAATTATTCTGAACTGTACAAAGTGAATGATTAGTACTTCCTCATATACACTAAACCATATATACTAGTCTTAAATATATATGCACACGTTTGATATAATTAAGAACAAATGAGGGAGCCACATGATAAAGAGAGAACGAAATATCCTAACCTATCATATCTATCCTTGTTTAACATTTGGCAAGTCTCCGAACACTGACGGGTATAACAAGCCTTTAAGAGAAAAAATTAATACCCTCTTGCCATCTGTTCAGCTCACTTAATACACTGGTGTACAAAATAAGGCTAGTTCTGATGAGAAACAGACACTTGAGCTAACGTCTTCTTACAGGACTAATTACTTACCATTAATCCATGATGATACTTTATAATTAAAATGGATTATATGCTTTTTTTCAAAGCATTTTTTTTTCAAAGTACAGGAAGTGTATCACAAATTGTCTATCAGAGTCTATATAAATTCTATCATAGTAATACAACCATGTTCAGTGCTGCACTTAGGTTTATGAAGTACATAGACTGTTCTTGTTAAAATGTATTATTAACTGCTTTACAGTAATCCTCACACACACAGAAAGTAGTCACAACAAAATGTAATGAATAAAAAAGTGCACTTACAGATGTCACATGAGTGAATGCTGTGATCCCCACCAGACCGAGCTGAACTTGTGTCTGCCTGTCTGTCTCAGACTGTTTTATCTGTCTCACTCTCTCTCATTCGCACATCCTGCTGCTCCCAGACATTCCGTAACAGAGAGAGAGAGAGAGAGAGAGAGAGAGAGAGAGAAAGAGAGAGAGAGAGAGAGAGAGAGAGAGAGAGAAGGGGGGGTTGGAGAAGCCACCCAATCACCATACAGGCAGACACAAACTCACAGCCAATGATGACGCGACTTTCAACGCCTGCTGGTTTGTAGACAGAAAGGTTGAACTGTCATTAAAACGCATGGCCTGACAGACTCAAACGAACATTTTCACTTCAGCTCGGTTATTTCCCACGCACTTATCTGGCTGAATGAAGAGTGGTAGTGCCTTTATTCTAGGCACAGCCTGAAGCATGAACTGTACTAGAATTCACATCTATTTAAGGCATTTAGCACTTTATTGCTGTAATGCAATCCCCGTAAGAAAAATAACACTATAGTAACACTACAGAAATTCACAGAAGTGTACTCTCTCTAGCTCTCTCTCTCTCTCTCTCTCTCTCTCTCTCTCTCTCTCTCTCTCTCTCTCTCTATATATATATATATATATATATA
>JBBJLS010000006.1:9074086-9091016 GCA_037577275.1 Bryconaethiops microstoma
TCTCTCTCCTGTCTCTCTGTCTCTCTCTCTGTCTCTCTTTCTGTCTCTCTCTCTCTCTGTCTCTCTTTCTGTCTCTCTCTCTCTCTCTCTTTCTCTCTGTCTCTCTCTCTCTCTCCTGTCTCTCTGTCTCTCTCTCTGTCTCTCTCTCTCTCGTCTCTCACCTATATGGGTTTGACATTTCCAGTCTGATAATGGCTAAGCTTTTCATATCTGTTTAAATGTCAGTGCTGCTTTTCCCTGAGCATCTGCTTGTGGCAAAATAGTGTGGAAGCTGTTGAAGCAGGAAATGAGAGCACTGCCCCATGGCCCTCACGCACGGCCCACAGATCACACCGGGCATGCAGGGAATGGGAACGAAGGGACCTGAGGATGGGGGGGCACAAGACTCAGTCACATTTAATCACTTAAACCCATGCATGAGCACGCACGCACGCACGCACACACACACACACACACACACACACACACACACACACATCCCTATATACTCACACTCCCCTCGACTGCCTGGGTAGACTCTCACTTTTAAAAGATATTGTGAAGATTCTTAAAGTGGTAAGTAAATACTCTGTATGACCTCTGAAATCGAGGGTATTAACTGGGAGTTCATCCCCCTTTGCTGCAGTAACAGACTCTACTCCTCTGGGAAAGGCTCTACATTAGATGTTGGAACACTGCTGAGAGGATTCATCTACAAGAGCATTAGTGAGGTCAGATACTGATATTAGATGATTATTTCTGGTCACAAACCCGATTACAACTCATCCATTTTTGGATGGAGCTCATCACTTCAGAGAACGTTATTCCACAGCTTCACAACCCAGCCCTCTACATAATGCTTATGAGTATCTATGTGACCTTAACATGTAGTTGCTTTTCTACAGGTGTGTGTGTAGTTGAGGACCTATGTCCAGCGATGAGTGAACCCTAAATTAACTGAGGGTAAAAAGCCTCCTGAAGGCCCCTCTGTTCAGAGAGCACCTCCTCTCCTGATCTGTCTTCTTGCACTACTTTTACATCAAGATTTTAGCACTTAGAACTCTCCTCTGGTTCTCACACTGCCCTGAAAGTTTTTCTCGAATTGTAAGACACATTGGATAAAAGTGTCTGCCAAATGAATGTAATGTAACGTAATACTTGAGTATGTCTAAAATGTAATCCTTTGTACATTTGAAGTAAATTTTATTTGAAGCGATTTTGTTAATAGTTACTATGACATCAATAACAAAAATGAAAATGAAATGAAAAAAAAAACCACCTGCTATAATATATTTTTGCTATAATAAAATCTCTTATTTTGTCAGGAAAAAAGCCTTTTTTATTTTGGCCAAAAAAAGAAGTGCGTACTTTCTTGCATATAAAAATAATAATGATAGCTGACACTTAGTGCTGAATTTCAGTTGAGGAAAGACATCTGTACTACTGCTTGTACCAGTGTGCACCTTTCATCAATGAGAGTGAGTAGCTTCTTTGCAGCGGCTTTGGAAGGCTGTTCTGAAACAGCACCCTCTCTGTGTTCAGGATGGGCTTGTGCCCAAGGTCAGTGCTGAGCTCTGTGTGTGAAGGAGGAGGGAGGAGTGGGTTAGGTGTTAATAGCTAATAATTCTTTCTTTCTCTGGGGACTGTCTGCAGGTGTGACTGGGCTCGTGCAGATAGACAAGAATGGAGACAGAGAAACAGACTTTGCCCTGTGGGACATGGCCGATATCAACTCCAGCATCTTTCAGGTAATAGTGATCATTCTTAGACACGTACAAACACACACACACACACACACACTCATGCATGCACCAAGACCTTTCTGGGTAGGTGTTATTCTTTCAGAAATCTCATAGAGTGAGATTTCCCTTATAAAATGATACACGCATAGATGTTGGCAAGATCTCAAAACATTGGGGCCGTACCCTGGGCATCTGATAGTTTTGTTCAAATTTAGTCATCATTTCTTTCTGTTTCTGATTTATGGAACCGAATGAAACAGTAATAAATCTAGGTTCGTTTGAGATCCGGGGCTGGTTATAAAACATTCATGGCTGTAGACTCGGACACCCAGGTTTAAGACCGTCCCTGGTGAATGCTACAAATTTATTTCTTATTGGAACACTGTCGTTGCCGAATCCAACATAATTACCTTGCTGTGTTCAATTCAGTTCTCTCTCTTTCTCATCTGATTGCTAAGTCGACCAGCCAGAAGGTTAATTATGAGTTGTTTATTTAGTTAGCTCTTGTCATGCGTGTGTGTGTGTATGGGTGAGAGTGTGTAGGAGTGAGTCTGGTGAGTGTGTGTGAAAGAGAAATTGAGTGAGAGGGCGTGAGAGAGTGGGTAGATTTAGAGTTATGCTGGCCAGAGTTCAGTAGTCTCAGCTGGCTGATCTCAGGCGCATTAAAGCATGTCAGCCATTGTACTAGTCATATTGTCATTTAGCCCACCAGCTTGAAACAGACCCTGTGCCTTCTGATCATTGAGATCATGACGTCATAAACTATGGACAAACATCAGTGATCAGTGCTGATGCCCAAATGCCATGTTTATAGTTCAGTAATAGCATTTATGTCTTGATAATTACAGTTGTTGAAAGGGGCATATCCTATACATTTCTTATTGTTTATCTTTCTGATGTCCGCTTATGATATATGTGCAAGTTTATATACCAAAACTAGTCAACATTTATTTTAACATGACATTTTCCAACTTTATCCCATAGGCTGTTTTTGTTTTGTACTTTTAAGATAAATATATGTAAATATTCTCTGTTTTGATTGGCTGCTCTGTATTGTGCCTCACTAAAAATAGTCAAAGTCAGAGAAAAGTATGTGTCATGTGAGCTATATACATGTATATAGTGAGACGCAATAATGTGGATTCAGATTTTACTGAGTACAAAAATGCACATACAGTACACACAAAGAAATAAATTATAAAGAAACAGAAAATGTGCAATTTAGTACGATAGGGCCAGGCTGAAACACTGTTTATAAGTTCGGAGTGAGATTGCTCAGGAAACTTGCTCAGTAAAGCTTAATGCCTCAATTTCTTCTCGTAATATCTATAGAGATACCACTATGATTTGCTTCATAGTTATCATTTGTTGGTTCAGATTGTGGCAGTGTACAATGGTACATTAAAAGAAATGAAGACTCTGCCCGGTTTGGCCTTCCAGTGGCCAGGTGGCTACGTTCCCTCAGATGTGCCTTTCTGTGGCTTTAAGAATGACAATCCTGCCTGTATCGCACGTGAGTACACCATCTCATAGAAGGGTGTTCTTTATTTTTGCTATATTTTAAATGTTACTATAAAAGTGTATGCATCAGAACTATGAGATCACATGACCAAACAAAAAGTCAAAGGTCCAATCAAATCAATTTGCCACTGTGCAGCTTTGCACACTCTTCCCATTCTCAAGGAGCTTCATCAGGAGTTGCATGGAATCATTTTCCAACAGACTTTTAAAGAAGTAAATAAATAGAGAGATAGATAAATAAAGTAATGGAAATGCATTCAAAAATTAATTTAAAGAATTTAACCATAAGCCTTTACCTCAAAATGTCTTTTATGATTGACAGGTACCTGACGGTCCCCGATTCTCTACGTTTTGATTTAGCTTTAGTTTCTTTGGGTAATCGTGGGATTTTATAGCATGTATACAGTCTCATGGTACCGACTATAATTTCAATAATGTACAATTCCTCCTGCTCCATTCCTTGATGATCTGTGTTTTAGTTGGCACTTAAATGCAGGATGCATGTTCAGTCTCTCTCTCTCACATTCTTTTTTTTTTTTTTTAGGGACAATCACAATGCATCAGATGGTTTCTATTGTAGTGTTCTTTATCCTCGTCATCATCTTCACCATCACTGTCTTCGTATACAGGTGAGAGCAAAAGGCACTAGACAGTGGAGTGAGGTTGGCCCTGTGCAGAAACAACTTCATTGGGAAGCTCTTTTTTTTTTTTCTCTTGACCTTCTCTGTGAATCTCATCCTTTCTCTCACACACACTCACATGCATATAAAAGGAAGCTGAAGTTGGAGAAGGAGTTGGCTGCTCAGCTCTGGAGGATCTCCTGGGAGGACCTGCAGATGAGTAATCTGGAGAAGGTGCTGCGCAGTGCAGGCAGCAAACTCACCCTCTCTCTGGTGAGTGGCAAGAGGTTTTCTGTTTGGTAAACCACAAAACAGCAGTCTAGTGAAAATCAGATTCATGCTGTTTTCCCTTTTCCTAAATTTCAATCCCCCTGTGCAGCGAGGTTCCAACTACGGCTCTCTGCTGACCACTGATGGAAACTTTCAAGTGTTTGCTAAGACTGCCTACTTTAAGGTACAAACTCCTCACGCATACTCGATCATACTGCCTGATTGCAATGCTGACGGTAACATTTGATAGATTTCTTTACACACTAAAAATACACTCCACTACTCACCCTCAAAACATGTTTATTTGTTCTCTAGGGAAACATCGTAGCCATCAAATATGTCAACAGGAAACGCATCGAACTGACCAGGAAAGTGCTGTTTGAACTGAAACATGTGAGTGTATGAGGAGACTTCTGAGCGCCCATTCATTTCATAAAGTTACGCTTAGATTCCTGACTGCATAAAAAGCCGAGTCTCGTCTAGATTTAAAATAGTTCAAATATTTTACAATTATTTGACACAAGATAAGTCTATAAATTAATATGATCAATAATGTCAGTGGAAAAGATGGTAATATATATTTTAAGATAATATAAAGTTGTAAAAAAAAAAAAAATTTCCTGCCATAGTTTCGTAATTAACAAAACTGTAAACTGCCTGGTACATTTACTCCTTTTTTTTGTCTGTGCGTTATTTTCTCTCTCCGCTGTTTTTCAGATGAGGGATGTGCAGAATGATCATTTGACCCGCTTTATCGGAGCGTGCATTGAGCCACCTAATATCTGCATTGTGACAGAGTACTGCCCACGAGGAAGCCTGCAGGTACACCTTGTCTTCACTTTACACCCCACAGCTTTAGAATAAATCTGAACCTGCAGTCATGTCCTCCACTCCCTGCGTGCACTTTAAACGGTTAATCACAGGAGCCTGTTCAGTGGTAACCATGGTATCGGCACTGAAATGGAAATATCTGAGCACACAGTTTCATTACACAGCACACTCATGCTCTGTGTTCCACAAAAACTCTTCAAAGTTGACTAAAGCGAAAGCCTGTTCTAGACCATGACTGTCACTGTTGCGTAATGGATATGCTGCATAAATATTTCCCATTGGCAGAACAATGTGTGTGCTAAAGGGCGGAATATATTGTAAATTCAGCAAAAGGTAAAGCACAGAATCTTTTTTGGATATTGGAAAGAAACCACTGTGACAGTAACAAGTCCAAGTCTTTCTAAGACAGTCCTGAGAAGGTGGGATAGCACGACTAACCTATTTAAATGTTGTAATTATTGTGTAGTGCTTTCTGGATTACAGTGCAGGTTTGTCCTGATTACCCTAAGTGTACCTTTATGCTATGGAACAATTATTAAAATGTGGTCAGAAGGAGGAATAGCCATCACTAGTGAAATGTGTGTTTGTCTGTTTAGGACATTCTGGAGAATGAGAGTATCACACTGGATTGGATGTTCAAATATTCACTGATCAATGACATTGTGAAGGTATGTCTTTTGTTTTTTTCTGTATACATTCGTCTGTTTCTCATTCTTTTGTTCACAACTCATTGGGTAGTTTGTTTTTTAGTTACTGGTTGCTTGATGTCTTTGGTCAAGATCCCAAATGCATATTTTGTCAGTAGCAGCAGCTTTGGAAGCTCTTTCTGTCTTAATCTCTCTTACCCCTCGTAGTGTCATCTAGCCCTCTCTCCTTCCTCATTTCTGCTTTTTTTTTTTCTTCCCAGGGCATGGCCTTCCTTCACAACAGTGTAATTGTATCCCATGGCAACCTGAAGTCCTCGAATTGTGTTGTGGATAACCGCTTTGTGCTGAAGATCACTGACTATGGGCTGTCGAGCTTCAGGACGGAATCCGACCCTGAGGACGCTTACTCCTACTACGCGCGTGAGTCATATGATCTCATTCCAGTGATTCTGTGCAGCAGGGCAAATAGAGCAAACAAAGTCTAAAAAGAAATTCTGAAAGTCAGATAAATGGTAAAGTTAATGTTGGCATGCGGTAAATGATGCAGCAACCCCAAATTTCAGGCTGGTTTAACTTCAGCTGCCAAAAGTAATTTTCTGATATTAATCCGGTAATAGTAAGATTGGCATTTGCAGTATACACAGCCTTTTTATCTTATTTGCAGTAGATCTGTCTAAAAGGCTGCAGTGAGTGGATTTTATTTTTTAGTATGCTTACAGCAGCAGAACTGAGCTCTCTCGTGTATTACAGCACCAGTCTGGCCTCTGTGTGTAACCTAGAACTGTGTTTTCTGAGGGGATGCTTTGCTGTATGTAGGGAAGCTGTGGATGGCTCCGGAGCTATTGAGGATGGGCAGCCCCCCGGCATGTGGCACACAGAAAGGAGACATCTACAGCTTCGGCATCATCCTGCACGAAGTGGCTCTGCGCAGAGGGGTCTTCTACGTAGAGGGAGATTCACTCAGTCCTAAAGGTCTGATACACATGCCTTGATAACCAAATGTAAAGTTTAACCCCACAGGCTAATCCTAAACATTTAATCCATATATCAACTCTACTGCCTAATACCAATACCTCGGCTTTAACCCTACATTAACCCTGCGGCCCATTCTTACTCATCACATTTTACCCTACAACCCTGACCCTCAGATATAACCCTGTATTAACATTATATCCTACTCCTAACCTTTTGAGATAACTCTGTATTAACCCTATAGCCTAACCCTAACCGTCAGATTCTACTCTGTGGTAACCCTACAACCCTAACCCTCAGATATAACCCTGTATTAACTCTACAGCCTAATACAAAACCTCAGCATTACCCTTACAGGTAAAAAAACGGCCTTTTGGTTTGGCTTGACTCCTTCAAGAAATGCAATTTCAAACTAGCATAGTTTTCATGACAGCGGTAATAGATCTATGAAGTGACACACTTGTCTTCTTAAAGACTGGGTTTCAGAGCAATTTGTGTGAGCTCAGTGTCAGTCTGGGTGGAGGTTAAGAGAGACTGAAATAGTGCAGTTCCATCAGCTCCCACTCCAGAGTTGCCCTGTGTGCTGGCAGTTGACTCCATCTTCGGCAAGTCCATCACGTCTTATATGTCTCTCTTTCCTGCCAATTACTCTGAAGAAGTGCTGCAGTATTACAGAGGAAGCTCTAAAGGAATGGAGCTTTTACTGACCATGCAAGGAGGTCATGCATACACACACACACACACACACACACACACACACACACTTTTTATCCATTCCATGTGCATCATCCTGATAATATGTATAAAATGGAATAAAATACTAAAGGGACATAAGGGGAAGAAGTTCTCATCTGATCAAAAAGCAAAACCTAATTAATTCTGAGTGACCATTCCTGTACAGTTCCTGGACCATTCCAAGATTTTTCTGCTATAAAAACAAAATGTTGTTCCAGTGTAGTTTCTTTAAGCATCTATATATTTATCCATTATCATCATGTAGATGCTATGTTCATGCTTTTAGCTTTACAGTAAATTGACACTGCTCTTAAAGGGGACATTTACTTCCCCTTGCCTTTGCTACAGTATCAAGCAAAGTAAAAACAATATTTCCACAGTTTGAAACATTAACCACTCTTGTCATTACTTTATCAGTGGCTCATCCAGCTTTAGCTTTGGAAATACAGAGCTGAGTTTCTGTTATTAGTATTCTGGTCTACAGTACAAATGGTTGGTCATCTGAAAGGAGCTGAATATTTAATATTGTCCTAAGTTCATACACAGCAAGCGGTGTTAGTTAGACGTAACTGAAAGGTAATAATAAATTCATGCCCCTGCACTAATCATGCTCCCACAGAGATAAAAATCTTAAATCTATCATGATAGATGGAGATAATAGAAATGTATAATTCCTGAGGAATGCCATTTGTAGTCAGTCAAGTTAACAAAATGTTTTCATACAGAGTTTGGAACGTTCTGCTGAGTGGGAAAGCTGCTTCAAGTCTGGGAGACGAGAAGACCAGAATATCAGTCTCTGCTCCTTCTGAACTGCTTTGTGTGTGAAAGATATCCGCTGATGACGCAGTAACATTAACATGATTGGTTGCTTTTGTCTCTTCTTTTTTAAGTTTTGTACGAGATGAGAAGTAGTGTGAGCGCTTGTACTGGAAGTTTTGCAAAAATGCATGTCTCATGCTGTCCTGCACAGCAAAAAATTGCTTAAAACGGCTCCTCATCTGCAGGTCCCTTCCTGAGGTAATTGAATAACCTCTAATCATCACTATCTGAATGTCAGTAACCTACCAAAGAACAGCCCAATAATTAAGGCATGAGTCAATTGCCGTCTGGTAGTTGTCAAAAATAATAACGAGATGAATGTATCTACCATTTTACTAAACCATTTTACATTTTACTAAACCAGTGGACACAAAAGTGACCCATGGATTTGTGCAATTAATCTACACTTAGGAAGTACTTGTCCTGCATGTAAACAAAACCAAACTTTTCTGCTGGAGAAAAACAAAAAACAAGAATATTACACATACCTTATAATGGCAAATATCAAATATCTAGTTTTCAATACTATTATTATGCAAATCACCTTCGGTATCTGATTAAATGCAGACAAGGAGACTATTACACCAACGACTGACATGAAAATAGACAATCTTCTTGCATTGAAATAACTCATCTGTCATTTACAATAAATGGAAAAATAAAGGCAGTCCACATCTGCGACTCAGGACTGGCTGGTCAATTCAACACTGAGGAAAATCAATTTTTAAAATAACATCAGTACACTGCAACAAAAAGTCAATGTGGTTGACAAAACTCTTAAACCACCACCAATGATTGATAGTATGAATGAAATCTTGGCTGCAATAAACTTTTCTCCACACTTCATACACTATTATGCAGCCTAGATACAATTCTACTCTATTTGGACGAAATTATTGTGACACACCTGTTTTTTAGTTCCAGTGAAGGGTAACCTTAAAATATCAGCACATCAAGACATTTTGGACAATGCCATGCTACCAACGTTGTAGACACAGTTTGGTGAAGAACCTTCTCTATTCTAGCATGACTGTGTCCCAGTGCACAAAGCAAGGTCCATGAAGACATGGCTGGATGAGTTCAGTGTGGAAGAACTTGACTGGCCACACAGAGCCCTGACCTCAACCCCATCCAACAGCTTTGGGATGAACTGGAACTGAGATTGCGACCCAGGCCTTCTCGTCTGACATCAGCGTTTGACCTCATAAATGCTCTACAGAATGAATGGGCACAATTTCCCACATAAACACTCCAAAACCTTTCAAGAAGAGTGGAAGCTATTTTAGCTGCAAAGGGGGACCAACTCCATATTAAATCTGTGTATTTAAATGCAATGTCATTAAAGCCCCTGCTGTTGTAGTGGTCAGACATCCCAATGCTTTTGTCCATTTAGTGTACTTCAACATTTACCAAACCGGAAAAAGATCTTGTTGTCATCTTTGAATATAACATTCTGGATACAAACCTATAAAATATATTTTGCTATGAAAAATATAGTTTATTTAATGTAAGTTCATTAATAGAATATGCATATACACTATACAAAATGTTAACAATGAGACTAACACAGACATATACATCTTGCACATTTACAATAGTCTATTGGACAATAGTCTGTTGACAATATAGTAGTTAAAAAAAAGTGAGCAGACAGATGGAGGTCAGAATCAGTGATTGTCTTGCATTTTTCTAAAGCTGTGCTGAAACTAAGTCATGCTAGACGTTTCTGCTCAGCAAGTCATCTCCTTCACCTAAGATAATATGTGGTGATGAGTAACACAACATATAAAAGCAACACTAAATATTGCCTAACAGCAAAATGCCTTGATGCTAACAAAGGACAATGTAAAGAAGTACAGGTTCCCTGTTGTAGTGTTGAGAGTGAGAGTGAGAGTGGGAGCAGGAGGGAGGGCAAGACAGGTGTTGAGTCAGTTCAGTTGGCTGTGCTATTTCTGTCCTCTAGAACCATTAGCCCAAGCCAACATCAGCACTCTGCACTTTACTGATGCTATCAGTCAGTGAGGGACAACTGTGAGCATTTATCCCAAACACACACACACAGACACAAACACTTGTACTTATTACACAGACATTATACTTATATCCTTGTTGTAAGGTGCTATTATCAAGATAAAGATAATGATGTTTGATTCCACAATGGTGTTTCGGCAGCACAGCACCCTTTAGACTCACCTCAGGCAATGAGTGTCACCTAGACAGTTCAAACCAATATCTGCCTCCAGGCTGACCACAGCATATGGTCACCATAATTATGAAATGTGTGGCAAAAAGCCAGCTATGATGAGGAATAAATATGGCAGTGGTGAACAGAGGATTAGACAGACTGAGAGATAGATAGATTGATAGATGAATGGATAGATAGATTGATAGATGGACGGATAGATAGATAGATGAATGTGTGGATAGATAGATAGATGGATAGGAGATGTAGGTCCAGAGCAGTTCGGATATTAAAGGACTCGTCCCACCCCAGTAACGGCAGAAGGTTCAGCACCATCATGGCCAGAACAGAGAGACTCAAGAGGAGCTTCTATCCTCAGGCTTTTCGAGACCTGAATCAGAATATGTCCCCACTCCCCTCATAGCATTACCATAGCATTACCGTAAGGGACCAAAACAGAACCTTATATCATATCCATTGTCATATTCCAGAACATTCCACTGTCATATTCTATAAAATACCGGATGTATTATATTGCTGTTCACATTACTCTGTTCACTCCGTTTACAGTACTGTAACAATTCTAGTCTACGGCCACCAGAGGGAGCCACTGAGGAGGACAGGAGTCTCTCCTCTAGTCTGTGGCCAACAGGGGTCGTCTCGTGTCCTGGGATTAATCATGTCTCACAGCTGAGCATGATTGATTCCAATCATGCTCCTCTCTTCCTATTGGTCCTATTGGTGTATTTAATCTGTCACAGGGTGGTGGTCGGGTGAGAAGCATTGTTTGTTCACAGTAGGATTTCATGTTCCTTGGAAGGACCTTGTCTTAGATGTATTTGTCGTGTTCTTTCTAGTATTGTTTCTAGTTTAGCTTTTGGCCATCGTGCTACTTTGTTTTCCTGTTTCTTTCTTCAATAAAATCCTATATATCATGATGTCTACCTGCGCCTGTGTCTTCAACAACCTGGTTTAAGCCAATATCGTGACAAAAGCATACAGTTAACTATGGGTGGCAAGGCACTGTCAGTAGATCTCAGGGATAAAGTGGACAGACACAAGTCAGGTGATGAATACAAAAAATTATAAGACTTTATCAATCCCTAGGAGGTAAAGTATATAATTAAGAAGTGGAAAGTACTAACTTTCCCAAGACCATGCCATCCCTCCAAACTGGATGAAAGATTGAGGAGTAAATTGGTCAGAGAGGCTACCAAAAGGCCTATGACAAAGTGGTCATTAAGTTAATGTGACAACAAAGCCAACAGGTCATCATCCAAAGAGCACCATACATACAGTAAAGCATGGTGGTGACAGTGTCCTGTTGTGTGGGTATTTCACTGCAGCATAGACTGGGGCACAAGATTGAAGGAAAAATGGATGGGGCAAAATATCGTCAGATTCTTCAGGAAAACCTGCTGTCCTGTGCAAGGAAGTTGTCAATGGTAAGACGTTTCATCTTTTAACATGACAATAACCCAAAGCACACAGCAAACTGACCACATGGTGGCAGAAAAAGAAAAAGGAGAATGTTGTCGAATAATATCGACAAACTGTGGAATGCAGTCCACCAACAGTCACCATGCAATTTGACAGGGCAGTTTGAATGAAATTTGAGCAGTTTTGTTAAGAAGAGTGGGCAAATATCGCACAGTCTAATTGTGCGAAGCTGGTAGAGAAATATCCCGACAGACTCAAGGCAGTAATTAAACCAAGAGGTGGTTCCACAATGTATTAACACATGGGGCGATCCTTTATTGATCTCAATAATTCTGGTTTTTATTTTTATTTTTCTGTTATCATATCTTTTATGATGTTATAACTTGTGCAGAGTAAATACAGCTGTTTTTTTTCTTCAGGTCTCCATTTCAGGCTGCAACAAAATATGGATATTTTGATGGAGGCAATTAATTACTATATCCACAGCACATATAAGGTTATACATAAATGACATGTTAATCCAATTGTATTCTAATTGGACCCAGTAAGAAACATGTCCAGGGTGTCAAGAAACATCTTATGTGTTTGCATATATTTTAGCATAGATTTTGACTTAAATCTACATTAAGATAGATTAAAACCAGATTTAAAAAAGAAAAGAAAAATTGATTATGTAGCATTACGGTGCCTTGGGTTTACTTTAATTTCAGTTTTCCTGATGCAGTCTGTGATAATGCCTTGAGAGAGAGTTGAACAAAAGAAAGAAAAGAGAAAGCTATAAAGAGACTGAGAGATGGGCCAACAAGAGACCTAAGAGAGGAAGAAAGCATAAAAGTAAGAACATGCTGGCCTTTGGCTCAGAGGTGACTGCTGAGAACAGGTGTAATGTAATTACTGTGGGCTTTGTATTCTTTTTCTGTCCCCCTGACTGCTCTCATGCTGCTGACAGAGAATTTGGTCACCATAGACACTTAACCTAGTGTGGCTGCATCAAACTGCTGGGAAACAAAGCCCAAATCTACTGCACTCAAGAAAATTACCAGTTTGGCTATGAGGAAAAACACCTTGCTCCCCATGCAACTACACATGTGACCTTGGAGATTTAAAGGACCCTAACTTACTTTTTTCTTGTGATTCTGTTCTATTCCTTGAAGTCGACTTACAATGTCTGCATGATTTAATGTTTCATGCTTAATGGTTTAATTTTACATGCCCAAATTAACTAACTGTTTTTGTTGTTTTAAAACTTGCAAAAATCATATGAGTTTTCTGGTATTCAAAAATCAGTACTGGCTGAAATGTACAGAACTAACTATTGAGTTCAGACTAACATCCTCAGGGACATTACTTTTGGTGGACTACATAATTATTGATAAGGACAGCTGCCAGATTATTGATTAATGTCTTATTAATCAGCTTAATCTCACAATGAAAATAATTCTAGGAAAACAAAAATGTATTTTAACGAAGTTGCACCCCTAGAAATTCTTATGAGCAAAAAATGTAGCTAAAGCATGTTTGTATTTGTATTTGGAGTTCACCCAAATATTCATAAACCCTTGAGTGGTTATCCATGACTGCCTGGTGGGGAAATAGTAATGATAGAAGTAGCTTGGACTCTAAAAATTGACTTATATGACTTATATGCTAATAGTGTTACTAGTGCAGTTATTATTAGGGTTGTTGTTAATTGAGTCTTGACACAGCAGTCAGCCTTGTGCCCCATGGCACATTCTCTACCTGCCTCTCTCTTCCCCTCCTCCCCAGCCCTCCAATCTGAATGGAATAGTGTCAGACCGTCTGGCTAAACAGAGCTCAATAATTCATCTGTCAGCATCTGGGAAAGCAGCCAGACTTTCATAAAGTCCCAGCGCCTAAGAGACGCTGCAGTGTGCTGCTTACAGACCTGCCTGCAAAGTCACATTTAAACAAACGTGCTCTGTCCTCCGTCACTGCACTGACAGAGCCCTGTAAAATTAGTGCAGATGAGGCTCCAATTGGCAGGGTATTGGGTAGAAAAGAGCGAGGGTGGTGAATAGAGAGACAAGCTTAAGGTTAAAAAAAAATCAGCAGTCTGACTTTGTATTCCTGACAAACCATTTGAAAAGGTCTTCAGTGAACACTGACTGAAAGATGCAGTGTGCATTGCAACAGAACAGTGAAGAAATGTTCAGGATGAAAGATGCAAGGGCCTGGCAGTTTGGCTTTAACAGCTGTCCACAAGGACAGTACATTTAAATGTTGCATGAATTATTGTTTTAAATTAATATAGTTAGACATTGGATTAATTGGTGTAAGAGGTTAAAAGAGGTCTTACATGCATATTTATACATTATAGTCTGTGTATTACAGGGATATTGTACACTGCACAGAAACTTCTAAATACTGCATTTCTTTCTCTCTCTTTGTCTGTCTCACACCTGCCTCTCTCTGTTTTTGTCTTTTACACTCTTATTCTAGCATTTTCTTTTTTTCATACTCTTTGTCTTTCTATCTTTCTCACTCAGTCTGATTTCTCTCTCTCTCACCCTCTTTTTCCCCATCTTTCTGTCTCACTCTTTGTTTTCTTTTTCCTTCTTTTGTTCTCTCTTTCTCACTCATTCTGTATTTCTCTCACTCCACTCTGTTCTGTCTTTCTCTCACTCTACTCTCTCTCTCACTGTACTATTCATTCCTTTTTATCATGGCCCCCTCTCATCTTCATCTCTCTCTTCTCCTCTCTTGCCCCGCCCAGCTGTTCCCTCCCATATTCCTTTCACAAGAATCAGGTCACGCAGCTGCAGCCGACAGTGGATGAATGAGGGGAAGCAATAAGCAGCACCAGCAGCACCTGCTATACATCACTCGCTGAGATTACATCATTGTTGTGAGAGACAAGCAGCACACATTCTACACACAAACACACATACACACACCAGCGTGTTGCCCCTATACATATGTCATCACAACTAGTTTTACTGCAAGTAGACTGAAGGTGAGACAAGGTGGCCATAGGCATGAGCGTCACGTACAGGCCCAGGGCTCCCACTCTCCAGCAGGCTAATTGAATAGACCGGCATGTAATGATTTTAATGCTGGCCGTGCTGGGACAGAAGCGGTAATGATATTGGTGAAGTCGTTGAGGGTTGATGTCATTGGGTTTGATCAGAAAATGTTACTGAACTCCTTAAGTCACTGTGTTCATGAATGGAGTTTTCCTCCCGCATGACACCTTAAATGATGCTGCCACACATGCCAACTAGCTGTCCAAACAGTCTCCAGACACCCCTTTTTAGCTGGCCTGTCCATGTTGGCTTAAAAAAATGTAAACCTAATGAAATGTAATTGATTAATTCATGTAGCCTATTACCTAACAATTGCTACAATGCACTTGTGGACAGAGCATAGACAATTTTGGTGATGAAACAGGTGTTAATGTATGTTCATAATGCTGTGTATCTGCATAACAAGTCACTGCCTTTAAAACATTACTAGAGTGGTAAAGAAACATTAAACATTTTCAATTCAATTTTATTTATATTGCGCTTTTCACAACCAGGTTGTCACAAAGTAGCTTTACAAAGTCCAGATCCGAGCTCCAACAGACGCGAGGAAAAACTCCCTCAGCTAGAGGAAGAAACCTCGGGAGGAACCAAGGCAGTGGTTGCCCCAGCTTGGGAAAAGGGCCCGAGTGGAGCCAGGATCTGTCAAGGGCAGTTTCTCACGGAGATCAGTCCGGCAGATGTGCAGCAGTTCCCCTAGGAGAAATTTGCGGATGATTGTTAATATCTGTGAGGAGTGCAAGTTATGACTCCAGCATATCTAGCTGGAGCAGCCTAGCTAGAAAAGGCAGAACCGAGAGGTATGATGGGCGTGAGAGTGCCCCGAGACACCGGCACCTCCACTCCACCGTCACAAACCTGAGTGAACGTGAGGAGTGGGAGGGGTGACAACACCAGTGTCCCAGTTTACTTGAATTCTCTGTGCCCACTGCCTCCCAACTCTACACCTTCCATATAAACAAGAAAAATTAAATACAAAAAGCCTGACTAAACAAATATGTTTTCAGTCTGTACTTAAAAAAATTGAGACTGTCTGAGTCCTGAATGTTGTTTGGAATAGCATTCCAGAGCTTGAGGCTATATATGAGAACGCTCTTCCCCCTGATGAAGTTTCATAATTCTGGGGACAAGTAAGTAGTTAGCACCTTGAGATCTGAGTGACCATGGAGGTTCATAGTAAGAGAAGTTCACTCAGGTAATCAGGTGCGAGGCCATGTAAGACTTTATATGTCATTAGTAGAATTTTGTAGTCAATATGAAATTTGATCGGAAGCCAATAAAGTCTGGATAATATTGGGCTAATGTGGTCGAATTTCCTGGTTCTAGTTATTACTCTAGCTGCCACATTCTGGACTAGTTGAAGTTTGTTTAGGTTTTTGTTGAAGCAGCCTGACAAGAAGCTGTTACAATAACCAAGTCTGGAACTAATAAAGGCGTGGACTTATTTTTCTGCATCACAGAGACATAATGCACTTCTTAATTTAGCAATATTTAATAGATGGAGGAAAGCTAATTTAGTAACAATGCTTATGTGTGTCGAATGAAAGATCGGGATCCATAGTGACACCGAGATTCTTTACAGTTAACGTTGGAGAGGCTGATGAACCAGTGAGATCAAGCATTAGGCCTGACAGTTTATTTCTAGCATCTCTTGGACCTAGAAGGAGGAACTAAGTTTTATCTGGATTAAGTAGGAGAAGGTTATGAGATATCCAGTCTTTTATATCTTTAACACAGTCCCCGATCTTATTTAATCTAAGTTCATCATCGTAATTGGCGGAGATATAAAGATGTGGAAGCTAATCCCATGTTTCTGGATAATCATCCCTAAGGGCATGTACAAAGTAAATGAAATGGGTCTTAAAACAGAACCTTGTGGGACACCATATTTTACTTTGGTGGGTGTTGAGGATTCCCCATTAATTCTTACAACCTTATAATGGTCGGTCAGGTATGATCTAAACCAGGATAAGACGGTTCCAGTGATTCCGACAAGGTTTTCTAGTCTGTCTAGTAAAATAACGTGGTCGATCGTGTCGAATGCCACACTAAGGTCGAGCAGAACTAGCAGAGAGACAAATCCTTTATCAGCGGACAGTAAAAGATCATTTACTATCTTTACTAAAGCTGT
>JBBJLS010000006.1:9095059-9118469 GCA_037577275.1 Bryconaethiops microstoma
ATAAAGGTGCGTGCCACTTTTTTTCCCCCCACACTACGGAGGAAAAAAAATTGGCACGCACCTTTAAATGATTCCTGAGTCGGGTGTCATGGAGCATGGAGCATCGAAAATAGTATGAAATATCAAGCACCATTCCTTAGTATTGGTATCGAGTTTGAAATTTCAGTATCGTGACAAGCCTAAACTAGACTAAATGTGTCTGTTGCAGCATGTCCAACTCCTGACACAGGTGAACATTCTGTGTAGCCCGGTGGAGGTACTGCAGAGCCAGGCCAGCACCAGCAAACTCTTCCTGGTAAATATCATAAAGATCTGTTTCTCAATTTCTTTCATGGTTAAGATTAGAAGAGTAAGGGAAGCTTGTGCTACATTAATGTAAAAGTGCCCTGGAGTGGGGATATACTTGACTGACCTGGGGACTCCTCTTTGGACATTTCTGTGAAATGGTGGAAAGTATGAATAAATTCAGATTCAGATCCAACCACACTGAATTGTGTATACTGTTCATGTAACATTAGGGTATGTTTTGAGAACGTTTTCCCTAATTTGACCATTTCTTACCTCATACCAAGTGTTTCTTACCTCATACCAAGTGTTTCTAAGTCTGAAGTAATGGAGTATTGCTCTAGAACATATTTAGTATGTATTTTCTGCTGTATGTTTCAGACGGAGTTGCAGTCATTTGCAAAGCGCGCAGAGCAGGTAAGAGCAATGGTTGACCCTGGCTTCAGGAGTATATTCAGGGTGTTTAACCTGCAGTCATCGCTAAACTTGCTGGAAGAACTGAAGCACACTCCCTGTACTCAAACTTCTTCAGTCAAAGCCACACAAACACGAGCTGGTGAGACACCTCACAGGGTTACTATTGCTTACCATTTTGAACCATCTTTGACTTGTACTTCAGGGCTTCTTTAATGTTTCACTTTCAAGATGAATGTGAGCATGACTGAGATACCCAATTAGAAGGACATGCTTTTAATGGGTTGTTTTGATTTTGTTGCTACTCAGGCACTTGTTGCTTAAGGGATGTGGTAAGATCGTTGTGGAAACCAGTATGTTAAAGTTGTCAGAAGTACTTTTGTGATTTTTTTTTTTTAAATGGTCTTTTTCTCTGCAGCACATGCCTACCCACTGCTCCCAGCCCATCTGGCTTGGCTGTTTGCCACTCGATCTGTGTTTCTGTACCCAGAGTTATTACCACACTGCAGCCTGGACCCAGCTCTTCAACCACCACGCAGCAAGAACTTCTACACAAAGGGAGAAGATGGGTATGCTACTCTGTTACCCATTACTTTATTTTGCTAGGATTATAAAGAGATTATTCCAACTGCAGATTCCTCGATCTCAAATTTTTATGAGAATTTCTATGCTGTGTGGGCTAAGGTTTGTACTATGTGGAATAAGTAAACGCACTCTAGGATATTTTCCATCATTTCTGTTAATATATTAAAGTAATATATTTAATGACACTGTAAGTGCTAAAACAGTGTTGCATATTTAACAGAACATCAAATAAATCACTAAGTTAAAAAGTAGCAGTTGACTGGTGACTAGTCCTGCATAATTATTCTAGAACATTTTGATATAGATGTAGCAGCAGTATTTAAATATAGCACTTACCCATCTGTCATAAAATTTCAGATCTCACAAAATTAAAATACATTGACTGATTACCGATCTTGACAAATTCTGATTTTTTTCCCCCTTCTCTTCCCAGTCTGATTGTCCTGGGTTTGAAACACTTCAATGACACAGAGTTCCCCTATCATCTAATGAGTCAGTATCTCATTCGCCCTAAAAAGGTGGAGCAACTGCGAGTTCGTGTGAAAGACATGAGCTCAAGTAGGGCTGGAGAAAATATCATCAAGGTGCTTTACTTGTATCTATATCCATGTAACTTTGTTACCTTAGTTGTATGCTTTCCTAAACTCAGACATGTAGTTTCTGTTTTATACGTGTAGTAACAGGCTTACCTTTATGTTTTTTGGGTGATTTCTTGAAAAGTTTTTCTGTTCTTGTCTTTAGTTTTACTGCCAGCATCGTATTGTTCCTACTCTGCCAGTGGCTTGCTGTTCAGTTGTCCCTGGAGAGGCTCGCCCCCCTGTGGAGAGAGATAAGAATATCATGCCCAATTGGCTTCGGGTACAGAACTCCTCCTTACAGTAAATAATCGAAATGACAGTGGATGAGATCAGATTAGTTTATTCATTCTTTGTGTTTGTCTTTATATTCATGTTATTACACTGATATAAATACTTAGTTAAGAGTTTTTCCTCCTCATTAATTATTTTGACAGTGCCTGGTTAGAAGAAAATTACAGAAAAGTTAAATGAATTACACTAATATTGTATTCTTTAACAGAAAAGTTTGCCACACATCCATAAAACAGTGTTTGAAAGCCAGTCAGAAGAGAGAACACCATCTGATAACAGGACATCCAATGCTGCACGTCCTTTCACCTTTCCTGAAAAAACACAGTACCAAAAGTGGCTCCCTAAAGGTTTGACTCTTCCATTACATCCCGCAGCCAGGCGACAAAGTTCTGCCCGAACACCCAAACCTCGCCCTCTGCATGGTTTTGCACAGCCTGCTCTTACACCATTGGCTAAAGCTCCTTCTTGTCCTCCAAGCACCGTAAATTTATTGCCTAAAGTCCCAGCACCTCTTCCCTCTCAAGGAGTAATTCTACTGACCCAGACCCCTTGCATTCCGGTGAATGGGACTCTCCCGGTAAGCCAGGTTACCTCCACACCTGCTCATGGAACAGTGCCGTTAAGCAGTGTCGGTCCAGTTAACTTTCAGTATGTTGTTCCGCAGTTGGGATGTATAAACCCTGTAGAACCTCCTGCTAGTTTGCCCCCTGCAGTCGTAAAGATACCTTCTACTCCAGCTGTAACATGTAAAAACACTGTCTCTAATAACAGGGTAGTTACCACTTGTGCAATAAAGTCTGTGCCAAGAAAAGTGGATATGCCTAAAAAACGAATTGTGCCTAGAAAGCTGCTTCCCATCCAACCAACCCTTTTCAATCCTGTCCATCAACTGTCCCAGCTTATACCCTTCACTCCTGGGGCTGCAGTTAGTATGAATCTGGAACAGGCCGCAACTGCAAAGTTTTCTGAAAACGTGGCAAATACAGCTCCATCTATGGTCATCATCCCGCCTTCCTCTTTATTGGACAATGTTACTGTTCATCCAAAAGTTACCACACGGGGTTGTGTCAACTCATCCAACTCTCCTCCCTCTCAGGATTCAACACCACAGCCAATCAGTAGCCTCCCTCACCACCGGTCACAGGCCAGGCCAGTGTTGCCTGGCAACAATGTTGGAATCCCAAGCCCAGATTGTCCTAAGCAACCAGCAGAGAGTGAGTTTAAACTGAAATCTAGTCCTCCGTTTTTCTCTCATACCCCCTCTCCTCCACTCCAGGCTGTTGAAAACCTCAATGCAAGCCCTGAAATGCTAACCATAGACCAGCAAGAACACTGCTGGCAAGCTCCTGCCTTGCACAAGGTAAACAGTGAACTTACATGTGATGTGCCAGTGACCGATTTCCAAAGTGCTCCATCACTGAACACTCTAGATAGTAACCTAAACACTAAACATATCATCTCTAGTTCTGTACTGCCTCAGTACAGCAGTGCTGGAGCTACACAGCCAGTCCATAGCCTTCACAACCTCTCCAGTTTTACTAATCTACCAGTAGATAATTCTCGGTTTGTGCTGGTCCAGGCTAGTTCACATGGGGGTACACCACAGTTTCTTCTTGTACCCGAAACAAATCTGATCCCAAATCAGCCTACGCTGCATTTGAATAAACGAGATAGCAAAGTGTCTCTGAAACCTTTGAATTTTGAGGCTTTGCCCACCTCAAGCGTGATAAATGTCAAAGAAGGTAATGTGTCACTCAATGTTGGACTGCCTTCAGAAGGTGCTCCGAATCAGGTTGTATCTCCTCTGGGCACAGTTAGTGGTGCTGATGAGGTGTGGAAAGAGGAGATGGAGGTGGGAGCAGAAGTGGGTGGAGAGGAGATGGCAGGTGCTCTTTTTGCAAATCCCTTCCTTACTCTGTCAGAGTCCTCCAGTAGTCCAAGCTCCTGTTTAAGCAGCAGCAATGTGGACAGTAGTACAGAGGCCTCAGAGAGCTCAATGGAGGAAAGAAAGTACAGTCCCAGTCTTGAACAGAGAGGAGAAGAACTTGGCAGCTACTCTGGTGCAAAGAATAAGGAGAAAGGTGGCGAGGGCATTCACGCTTCTGTTATTATTCAATCAGGTCAGGTTAGTGGAGGACACACAATACCAGGGCTGCTTACTTTTACCTTTGGGACTGAGAGACAGGAATCATCCGGAGGAGGAGATGAACAAAAAGAGGGGAACAAAAGAGATGGGCACGAGGGAGCGGGGCAGCAGAATGGAGAGAGTAGAGGAGACGAAGGAAGAGATGGAGATGAAGAGAATAAGAGAGGAGATGGAGAAGGAGATGGCAATAGAGGGAGGCAGGGGAACGAAGAAGGAGATAAGAATGATGATGAGAAGGATGGAGAGCGAGAAGAGGAAGAGGAGGACTTTGATGAACTTACACAGGATGAAGATGAAGAGGAAGTGATGTCCTCAGCATCAGAGGAATCTGTCCTTTCAGTGCCTGAACTGCAGGTTTGTGCTGCTTCTTTAACTTTTGGGAAATGGGTCTGTGATCAGCACCAAAAGCAAAGCATAAGTGGTAACAATGTAAGTAAACAAAGCACACAGAATTTTCAGTAAAGCTCTATTGTAACTCGTGTTCAAGGCTTTGTCACTCTTGCTGTAATTCCTCTCACTCTGCTTTCCATACTCAGAAAACAGTGTTTTACAACCATATAGAATAAAGTATGATTCTTGTTTTCTACTCACCCCTACAGGAGACAATGGAGAAATTGACATGGTTGGCATCAGAACGGAGACTGTGTGGGGAAGGAGATTCTGAAGAGGACAACTCTCCAAACTCGCCCACCTCCCCAACCTCCCCTACTTCCCCTGCCTCCCCAATCTCTCAAAACTCCCAGGAGGAGAATTCTGAAGATGAGGAAGATTGCACAATGAAGGGTGAGGAGCTAGAACCAACAGAGGGGGAGGGAGAAAAACAGCCTGAAGGAGAGACACCACAGGAGGACGACCCTCCACAGACCAGTGGGAAGGGAGCAGGACGTGGGAGAGGTCAGTTCTACCTATAGTTTTGCATGTACTGAGTCTCCAAACCCTTATGCTCCAGTGAATACTAAGCGAGTTTATGATGTTACCATATCGTGAATAATTGCTTCATTGCCTTTAACAGGTCGTGGTCGCCCTCCACCCCGCAGTCTAAAGAGGAGCAGGCGTCAGGAGCGAGGCAGCAAAGATACGTCTAAACTCTTTCTCCTATATGATGACCACATTCTCGATAATGACCCATTGAGGGAGAGCAAGGACATTGCTTTTGCACAGGCCTACCTTGACAGGGTAAGTGGACTTCTGTTTTGTGACAGACAATATTTTTTATTGTTTTCGGAGCGCAGAGCGTCGCATCTCATCAATGATTAAATTATTTTCATTTGTCTCTTTGCGGCCCTTTTTCTGTGTCTTAGGTTCGGGAGGCTATGCAGGATACTCCTGGTAAAATTGAGGAGTTTTTAAGTCTGCTCTATGAGTTTGAACAGGGAGGGGATAGCCGCAGTGCAGTGGAGCTCTTCTCTCAACTAAAACCTCTCCTCAGAGACTGGCCTGAGCTGTTGAGTGACTTTGCCGCCTTCCTCCTCCCAGAGCAGGCTCTGGAGTGTGGATTGGTATGCACTATTCTTCCTTTACTTTGCTCATAATGGCTTTCATTAATCGCTTACTATGTCTTAGAGATGCTGTATGGCAGATGTTTTTATGATATGAATGCAGTAAGATGCACAATAAAAAAACAAAAAAGTTGCAGTTAAGTCAATCAACACAATTTACAACATGGAATCATAACTATATTCATTTCAATGCAAAAATACACGGTACAACAAATATTGCATTGAAGAGCTGTCGTTTTGGTTTTTTACTTTTGTAGTTTGAGGAACAACAGGCATTTGAACGTAGCAGGAGGTTCCTGAGGCAGCTAGAAATCAGTTTTGGGGAGAATCCTTCTCACTACCAGAAGATTGTGAGAGCACTGCAGGCTGGACCAGCCCTCACACCTGCAGGCATAGAGGAGGTAAGAGAGGACATGTAGGGATGCAATACTTGTTAAGCTGTCAGCCGTTTTAGGCTGTGGTTAAGTTAATTTCTTTTAGACAAACAACTGTGTGTGTGGTTTTTTTTTTTACACTCTAACAAACCATAGTCATGGACTCATTTATAGTGCCTTATTTCAGAACTATGCTAATTGTGTCAACTAACTGCTTTTAACTAGTAATACTGTTACATTTAAATAAATCTTCTTCGATTTTTGTGTCTTAGCTCAAGGCACAGATGGCAACCCTTCTTAAAGGTCATACACACCTGCAGGGAGAATTCTCTTTATTTTTTGATGAGCTCCGTCCACCGCCAGCACGCCCGGGGCAGTTTGAGGAGGCACTGTGGCCTGAAGAAACAGGGAGTGGAACAGAGGGAGGAGATGGAGGTGTTGGAATGATGAGCGGTGGAGGGGTCAGTGGTGGGTTTGAGGAGGTCACACTTCCTGATTTGGAAGAAGAAGAGGAGACACACAAGATTCCCCAGATAACAGGCAAAAGCAGGCGAAGAAAAGAGCTGGGCACACACAGGAACTACAAGGTGAGCAAAGATGGGGAAAAAAAACCATTTTACACGTTTCACATGCATAGATCAGCAACAACATTAAAACAACTGACCAGCGGTGTTAATAAAATTCATCTTATTACAATTTCACCTGTCAAAAGGTGTTAGGCAAATGTATTAGGCAATTGTGCAGTCATTGATGTGTTGAAGCTGGAAAAACATAATGGTGTGAGAGACATGAGCCAAATTATGATGCCTAGACTAGACATCTGGATCATGTTCAGTGTATGGTGGTTAGTCTACCACAAGTGGTCCAAGGAAGGACAGCCAGAGAACTGGACACCCAAGGTTTTCTAAGGAGCAAATGTTTGTTTGTCAGGTCTGATCCCACAGTATAGCTGCTTACGTCCTGAAATTCATATTAACGTTACCTTGACATGTATCACCTGCCTAAACATTAATGCAAAACAACCCACCACCTAATGACGGAATAATTATCTTTTTGCAGGATAATGCATCTTGCCACAAAGTGGAACTTGTTTGTGAATGGTTTAAGGAACATGACAAAGAGGTCAGGGTGATTAATTGGTCTTTGAATTCCCCGGTCTCAGTTTCATGAAGTTTCTATGGGATGTGCTAGAAAAACTAGTCCAATCTATGTAGGAACCTTGAATAAGGAGTGAATCAGTTAACATCTTATGAAAAATTATATTCATATTTAACTTAAGTTATATTCATATTTAACTTAACTTAAGTTAATGAGAATTAATTCCTGTAACGAATGTGTCTACAGTTGTATACTTAAAGCTCTTGTTTATATTTGTTTTTGTCTGTTTGTACAAGTTAAGGAGAGTAAAATGTTTTCTGCACTCTGTGAGGTCAGCATGGATCAGCCTGACTCATGCTTTTTTGCTATTATTTATCAGGTTTTCTAACACAGGGTGGCTGATGTAAACCAGGCCACATGATTTACATTCTCTCTGGTCAGAGAAGGTGGTACTCAGGTTAACTCAGGTTAATTCTCTTTCTGGTAAGAGACATAAGACGCAACTTTGGTAAGAGAAACACTGTTATCGCCACCTAGTTTCTCTCCACTTCCTGACTTCAGTCTCCTTTTTTCTGTAGGACAAAATTACAACTTGCAGAACCAAATGGATCTGATCGTAATTTCTTGGTGCCAGTAAATTGGAGGAAATATTTTTTAATGTTATGGCTGATCTGTATATATGCATGTGGCTTTTAATTGCTCACTGAAACCTCTTATTCAGCTACGTTCTTTAATTCATGTGAAGTTCCAGATGTTATGAATGCAATGTTTTTAGCAGGAATGTGACTGGCCAGAGAAAGATTTCCCCTGCCACTGCCAAGACACCAGTCATGAAGCTAAGCAACGCAGACACAAGAGGAAAGGCTGCCCACGCTGCCATGGCAACAAGGTGTCATGTTTTTCCAACCTCAAAGTCAGCTTTATTGTCATTCCTTCTCATAATAGCCATGTGTTGGGCAAGAAGCAAAATATATACCAAACATGGCCAAACATTTACATACTCATATAATGACATGTACATTGTGAAAGTATTGGACTTTCAGTGATTTCTGCAACTGTTCTTTTTCTGTGACAGAATGATTGGACATCATACATCTTTATTACAAAAAACATTTGAAAATTTGTTGCACAAATCTGAACTTATTGTGCGTTTCTTGAAAATATCAAGAGGTTCTAATTCTTGAAAATATCAAGAGGTTCATACAGCAAACATATTTGATGAAATGTCCCTTTATCACTTTATACTTTAATCAAATGCTTTGGCAAGCCACTGACAGAATTCTTTTTTTATTTTTGTTCTTGACAGAATTGGTAGAGTTCTACCAAATTTGTTGGTTTTCTGGCATGGATCTGACTTTTAAGCACATTCCACAAATTCATAGTAGTGTTGAGGCCAGGAGTTCGTAAAGATCATTCCAAGACCAGCTTTGATACGTGTTTACGGTTCTTGTGTTTATGTTTTTGGAACAATCAATTGCATGCAGGATTCTGCCTTCTTTCTACTGGTTTGATGTTACATTGAAAAACTCTGACATGATCTTCACTATTAGATCTGCTTTGTGTAAAGCACCTGTTCCATTGGTAGCAAAACAGACTACCACCACCATGCTAAACACAGTGACACAGCTTCCGATTCATGGCCAACTTGTTTTTTGGTGATTCTGGAATTGCCTCTGAGCTGAAAGTGACTTTGTGACTTTTAGACCACACCTCTAAATAATTTGTACTTCTGAACAATAGTTTGGACTGGTGATCTTGGTACCTGAATATGCTTGGAAATGGCTCCAAATAAACCTTTGTTTTAAATGTTATACTTGTTTACATTTTTAAAATACTTTTTCCTCAAGAAAAAAATCATCCTAAATGATTTTAAATGATTCTGCTGTTGTATTAAATTAATGCTTCCAAAGAGTGTTAAAATCTGTTCAAATGCTCTTTAGGGCATTGAAGGCTCCAAGGCACTGAAGAGTGGTGATCCCTCATTATCTACACCAGATGCTCTACCTGAGAGAGGAGAAGAAAGAGAAGAGTCTGAAAAAGTAGAGGAAAGAGAAAAGGAGAAAGCGGCAGAAATGGAGGTTAAGGATGAATTTGGCAGTGGGGTAAACAGCCCACATCATGGTACGCACGTTCATGTTCAGTTGCAATGCAAAACTATATTATACTTCTTGTTTGTGTCAAGGCATTTCATTAAGAAACGTGTTAGTAGAATTTGCAGACTAGATGTTTTTAATCAATCTTGAAAGATTTGTTTTTTGTTTTTTTTAGAGCCAGAGGAACAAACATGGGAGGGCAATGAAGGAGACCCTCCCCCCAACCCAGAGGAAAGAGATGAAGAAGAGGTGGAGGAGGACGAGGAGTGGAAGGAGGAAGAGAGGGAGCACTGTTCTTCTCCCATCAAGCCCAGCAGGAACGAAGAGGGGACAGAAGCTGAAGCCTCCGAGCCCTCTCATCTTCCTCAATCAGGAGACAAAGAGAATACACAGCAGAGCAGGCAGAGTCCTTCTTCCGATATGCCCGTCTGTGCTAAGAACATCTCTCTTACACCCAGTGGAGAGAAAGTTGTTCTTTGGACCAGGTAAACAACAGAATGTCTGCATAAACATGTAAAACAAAAATGTTTAAAAAAAAAAAAAAAAAAGTCTTTCAGAGTAGTTTGATTTGAAGTGTGCCATTGTAGAGAACAGTAGTCAGAATAATTCGTAGTGGTGATGATGGGAATCAGATGTCCAAAGCATATAATACCTCTAAAAGCTACCACCTGTAATTAAGGTTTAGTCACATGTTAGTAGCATCAAATGTTTTCCCTAAAATCAGAGTTGTGTGTATTGGTCTTTTAAATAAAAGCTGTGATTCTTCTTATATTTCCAGAGAGGCTGACCGGGTCATTCTTACTGCGTGTCAACAGCAAGGGGCCAATCAGAATACCTTTCAGGATATTTCAGCGCAACTTGGCAACAAAACTGCCAGTGAGGTACTAAACCCTTCTCTGACTGTGACTTCACACTTTAATGAGTAGATGTAATGAATAATCTCAGGTTGGAGTTTTGACCTAGAATCAGGAACACCTCTCCACATTTATACTGTAATGCTTCACAAATGCAGCCATATCCCACAGAGCATACCCAGATGTTAAGTACCTTCACCGTCTGTTTACATTGTGCTGTAGGTTTCTAAAAGGTTTCGGGACCTGATGCGTTTGTTCCACACTTCAGCTCGCCAGGCCAGCTCAGAGGACGAGGGCACTGAACAGCAATCAGCCACTGATGAGGAGCAGGACTAGTATGGCAGGCTGAAATACATCTTCGATAAACCAGCTGAAGATAATAATGATGTGGCTCTGGCAAGGACCGTGGATTCACATGATACTGCTGTATGCCGTGAACTCGTTATGTATAACCTGTTGCTGCAGGGTACGTCAAGGCTGAAAATGAACAGAGGTACAAAAAGTGAAGCGATTCGTCACCAGCACAGAAACTGAGAATGGCAGCTGCTTGCTCCAAAAAATATTGGAGAGACTTTTGCAAATAAAAGGTGCAACGCAAATGTACCCCTGAACAAGGCCACCTTAGATGTTTTTCTGTTCTTGTCTCATTGTGGATGGACGAATTGTATATACTTGACTATAAGAGGGGGCTAGTCCCAAAATGTACAGTATTTTTATATCAGGCTTTGATTTTTTTTTTTTTTTTTTCTGTTTTCTTCTTCCTCATGTTCTTGTTTGTTTCCCGAATGTTTTCTTTTCTGAGAACTAAGTACTCGCTAAAAGAAAATTATCTGGATGACAATAAAAGTCTTCTTTGTATTAATATATCTAATGTATGTTAAACTGTATTGTACCACAGGAAACCTTGGGGCTGTATCATAGTTGGTGTTTATGCTTTAATTTCAGCATATATATATTTTTTGATCTGTGTTAATACCACTTTCAGGTTTGGTTCTATTAAGACATTTGCAAGCAATGCCACATACTTCTGCAGCTCTGCTAGGGGTTTCAGTCTTTTTTCATCCAATGACCCATTTCAGTGTGAAAAACAATCCAATCTTCAAGTATAAGACATAGGAGACAAATTATGTAGTTGTATAGATGTTTGTTGTATTTTTTCTAGTTATAACGAACGGATCATTTAGTATTTAAGTTATAATGCGCAATGCAATATTTTGTCATTATAAAACTTTGGCCTACTGCAAAGCTAATTGTACAGAGAGCGTAATTATTCCTGTTAGTTGGATTTAGTGCAGACTAAAAATAGATCAATCTAAAAGAAAAAATATTGACTATCAGACCTCAGCAACACAAAATATTATGATACATATTGTGTGTTGTGATATCTTGTAAGGTCTTTTTGTCAGTGTTTGTGAATGATAAGTGTAGCCAAAGTATATAGATATCTCAGAAAAAAGTGATGGGAGTGATGGTGATATATATATATTTTTTTTCTTTAAGAAATCAGTGACCTAGCTATAAATCAACTCACGTTATTAGGGAATTAAGAGGATTAATGCTTATTTTCATGCTAAGGAATGGCGATGAATTTAATAAGGTTATACACTGCATTTATTCAGCTGTTCTTGTAAAACGAATACTTTATAAGGATTTCTCAGTCAGATAATATCCCTCCAGGAGAGGACAGGGAGGTTCTTATTGTCCAGCATTTCCTCTTGGCGTACGTTATCCAGATTTCTTAGAAACGTTACCATGGTCGTCTGTTCCAAATTTTAGGTATGAAATGCTGATTTACACTTTATGGACAAAAGTATTGGGACACCTGACAATCATACCAACTGCGACTTAAAATGACATCGCATTCAAATAGATAGACTTTAATATGGAGTTGGTCCCCCTTTGCAGCTATAAGAGCTTCCACTCTTCTTGGAAGGCTTTCCACAAGATTTTAAGAGTTTCTGTGAGTATTTGTGCTCATTCATTCTGTAGAGCGTTCATTAAGTCAGGGACTGATGTTGGATAAGAAGGCCTGGCTCACAATCTCTGTTCTAGTTCATCCCAACGGTGTTGGATGGGGTTGAGGTCAGGGCTCTGTGCGGCCAGTCAAGTTATTCCACACCGAACTCATCCAGCGATGTCTTTATGGAGCTTGCTTTGTGCGCTGGGGCAGGAATAGAAAAGGTTCTTCCTCAAACTGGGTCCACAAAATTGGAAGCATGGCGTTGTCCAAAACGTCCTGGTATGCTGAAGCATTAAGATTAAGCCCTTCACTGGAAGTAAGGGGCCTAGCACAAACACTGAAGAACACGGCTGTCCCAATACTTTTGTGCATATAATGCATGTCCGTTAATGGACTTGTATTAAAATAGAGTCAGCGGGCAGGACTTACCCATGATTGGCATTCTAAGTCAGTCGCGTGAGCCAATCAGCGTACGTCTTCACAGCTGCTCTCCTAACATTGAACTTCTAACTTGAGTAACTTGAGTGGGGCCGGCCAGAGTTCTTCTGTAAAGAGTCTTTGGCGAGAGCAAAGACCCGTGTATGTACTAGTAGCATGGCTTTGTTGCCTATTGCTCTTCTGTGTCTTGGTGTTCTGTTGGAAGCCCCACTGTCCGTGGAGGGCAGCGAGGTGCTGGAGTTGGGGGACTCTGATTTTGAGGTCCGTGCTTCTCACCACGACACGCTGCTGGTGGAGTTTTTCGCTCCGTGGTACGAAAACCTTTCCTTTAAATGTGTTCTGCAATGTAGGCGAGGTTATAACAGTTCAGCTGTGTTTGGTAGATGCTTTTCCAATTAGCCAAAGAACTGCAGGGACCTCAGCACGACCGTTCATGCTGAGACAGCATGCTTGGTGGGAAAGAACAAGTCAACAATAGTGCAAATCAATTTCTTAAACAATATAAAATAATATATGGGCTTGTCCCAAACACTAGAGTACGTTAAACATACATCATATACACATACACATTCAGATACTTTATTCATCCCAGAGGGAAATTCACACTTTCCAGCAGTATACACAATAGCAAACTTAGATTAAAGGCAGACATAGAATTAAGTAAGATTAACTAAGAGTACAGCAGACATAGTACACACATTGTAGACAAACATGGTAAAACTTAAAAGGTTACATCTTGTGTGGTGTAAATTGACAGTCCAGTGCAAATCAATTAAAAAAATTCTGGTACAAACAATAATGTTAATTATTGAAGTCAGGTGGCCCCTTACGTCCAGTGATTGGCAATCTTAATGCTTCATTAATAGACGCAGTTTGGAGAAGGCTCTTTTCTATTCTATTACACAAAGCAAGCTCCATAATGACCTGGTTGTGTGAGTTCAGTGTGGAAGAACTTGACTGGCCGCACAGAGCCCCGACCTCAACCCCGTCCAACACCTTTGGGATGAACTGGAACGGAGACTGCCAGGCCTTCTCATCCAACATCAGAGCCTGACCCCATTATTGGTCTACTAAATTAAATGGCACAAATTCCCACAGAAATTCCAAAATCTTGTGAAAAACCTTCCAAGAAGAGTGGAAGCTGTTATAGCAAAGGGGGACTAACTCCATATTAAAGTTTATGTATTTAAATCCAATGTCATTAAGTCCCTGTTGGTTACTTTTGTCCATGTAGTGTGTGTTTATATATAGATAGACAGAGAGAGAGAGAGTTCTCATGTGGAAAAGAAAAACATGTAAAATGTGTTTATCATATATATATGTCTATTTTCAAACATTTTGAAATGCATTTTATTAATACATTCCAGCATTTCATTAATACACGTGTTTTATTTTCCAAATGAGAACTGTTCAGATGCCACTTATTTAACTTTACATTTTTGGGCCCAAAATATTTGTAGCTGATTTTACAAAGAATTAGATATTCACCGATTTTTTTTGTTGTTGCTGTTGAACAAGAGAAGGCTTTGTAGCATCACAGATGTACGGTTGGACAGTGCAAGTTCCCTGTATGTTTTTGTGCCTTGTGGGTTCATAAAATGGGCATTAATGCAGTGTGTTTGGCTCCATGTCTCCTTTCTCTTCTGTGCTCACAGGTGTGGTCACTGTCAGAGACTAGCACCTGAATATGAAGCTGCTGCAAGCAGGCTGAAGGGGACATTGTCCCTGGCAAAAGTAAGCACAATAATAAATTGAATGCCCCTACCAGCAGGTTATGTCTTCTCTAGAGTTATCGTGCGTTTACACTTTGTGTCCAAAAGTATTTAGACAGCCCCTCTAATTAGTGAATTAATCTACTTTGGCTCCATTCAGTTGCACAGATTGAATAATCTCTATAGAAAAGCACTACCAATAGAATAGAGGAGCTCTGGAGCAGCTGCTCATAAGCCTAAGGTCACAATATCCCATACAAACTGCTGGTTACAGGGGTATAAACCCCACAGTCTTGGGCTGTGAAGCAGTGAAACTGACTTCTCTGGAATACTAGAGTTCCATCAGATAGCTTTGGACGAGTTGAAGTGGCGTTTGTGATTCAAAATTAATCATCCAGCATTGGTACCTGCGTCTGCAAATGTTTGGATATACAGTATATATAGATTTTATTCAGAGACTATGGTTGATGCAGTGTTAAGTGGTTATGTGGAAAGCAGAAGTTACATGCTGTTTCTTATGATCAGGTTGACTGCACTGTCAACTCTGAGACCTGTGGGAGGTTTGGGGTGAATGGATATCCCACTCTGAAAGTGTTCCGTAATGGCGAGGAGGCTTCTTCATACGATGGTCCCCGGACAGCAGGTGTGTTGATTGCTTCCTCTGTAACTAGATCTTTGATAAATCTATGAGCTTTTTGTCATTGTGTATGATGTGCTTTTGACTTTGTAGATGGAATTGTGAGCTATATGAAGAGGCAGGCTGGACCAAGCTCTGTTCCTCTGCACAGCGAGGCTGACTTGGATTCCTTCATACACACTTTTGATGCCAGCGTAGTGGGTAAGTTGTAAACATGTTTTTTGAAAAATTAGGAAGTGTAGAAACCATCACGGTTTTGGAGACTGTGAAACACTAATCTACATCTTTGACATCACTAATCTACATTTTTGACATCTCTGACATCTTTGCACTAGAGCTTGATTCTAGTACTGTATGTTAAATTCAGTTTTGATAATCTGAGCGCTATGACTGAAGCTTCGGACAGAATGAGAACTCCTGTGGCGAAAATGCTTGTTTCTGTCAGATCACAGTTCATTTTGATCCTGCGGTATCACGGCCTGAGAGGCGTAACTATATCCCCTTATTTCTCCACTCGTATTACATTTTTTAAATCGCACCTGTAGCCTTGTAATGGGCTCCAGCATACAGACCATTTAATGGACCATTTTATTCTTTGCAAAATATCAGTACAGTGTTGTGATCAGTATTGAGTCATTATCACAAAAGCTAATATCAATAATGGTGTAATCACAATAAAACATTTGAGGTCATGTTTTTGCTATGTGATACTGAAGCTTGTGCATTGTTGGAAAAGCAAAATCCCTTCCTGGACCAAGGAGTTCTGTGATTCTATTCCCTCCTTTGCTATTTTTGAAGGACAAAACATGCATGTCAGCACCATTATTTCACACCTTTCTGTGACTGTGAGTAAAGCGTGGCGACCCACAGTCATCCTCTGCTGTCAGTCATATTAGCCGTTTAGATTCTCTTGCAGCAGCAGTTAGAGAGATGCTTACAGATTTGGGTCAAGCTTAAATGACAGATAGTTCTTCCTTTTCTGTCCTGTCCCTGTATGTCAGGCTTTTTCTCAGGAGCTGACAGTGAGAAGCTCGCTCAGTTTCTAAAGGCCTCCAGTGCTTTGAGGGACAGCTACCGATTCGCCCATACTACTGATCAGAGAATGGGACTGAAATACGGCGTAGACACAGAGTATGTGGAGGAGGGCTGTGCAGGGGGTTTAACTGATCATAAGGAACTACATTGTAGACTGTTATTACTATTGATGGTTGATATTATCATTAAACATCATGTAGTTGGTTGTGCTTTTTGTAAACATATTTCTTAAAAACATTTTTTGCTTTCTTAAATTCATCCAGGGGTGTCCTGCTGTTTCGGCCTCCACACCTGAACAACAAGTTTGAGGAGAGTGTTGTGAAGTTTACCGAATCTATCTCGACCTCTTCACTCCGTACATTCCTCAGGGACAACATGTGACTTGTATTTCTTGTACCGTTTGGGTTTGATTTAGTTGACCTCTATGAGTGTTCGACATTTCAGTGTTTCAGGGCCAGTGCTATGCTGTATCATTCATATACAAATGGATAGTTTACTTATTTGTTACAGATGCCTACTGTCAACACTGCACCCTCTAGTGTTGTTGATTGTGCTTTTTGTTCTCTTTGCTCAGTTTCGGCCTGTGCCCTCATTTAAACTCAGAAAACAGAGATAGTCTGAGGGCAAGAGATCTGCTGACAGCTTATTATGATGTCGATTACGTGCGGAATCCAAAGGGTACAAATTACTGGAGGAACAGGTGAGGGTTTTTCATCTGAAAGCATGTTGCTGTTATACAGAAGGCAACAAAATGTTAATGTAAATTAATTGAAAAGCAATCTGTCATAGGAGTTGTTTTGGATTCTAATACTGATGTGATTGGAAAATACTAGGTTTTGATATTTATTCGTACATTTCAGTGCATGCTTGTATTTTTAACTCCTTTGTTGTCAGGGTGATGAAAGTGGCCACTCAGTCTCAGTCGCGTGGGCTCAGTTTTGCTGTGGCAGACCGAGAAGAGTTCAGGGAGGAGCTGCAGGAGGAGTTTGGGCTGGGTCTTTTTGAAGGAGGAGAACTGCCCATCATCACCATCAGGACCAGAGCAGGACACAAGTACAGCATGCAGGAGGAATTCACGTACGAACCGTTAAAACATCTCTCTGACTAATTGGAGGGAAACTGTTATGAAACAGAAAGCTAGTAGGTAGGATTAGTGCACAGTATTTTATTTTGCCATAGAGTTTATAGAAGGAAAGATTACTATTGCTATGACCTATGGGCAACTGTGGTGTGAAAGGTAGTAATAGTCAGGTTTCTGTCCAGCTGTCAGAATAAATTAAACGGAATAACTGATATGTCACCGAACAAATATGTTCCCTACTCACTTTTGTGTCACAGGAGAGATGGTAAATCTCTAGAGAGGTTCCTGGAGGATTATTTTGCCAATCGGTTGAAGAGATATATGAAGTCAGAGCCTGTCCCAGAGTCCAATGATGGCCCAGTCAAAGTCTGTACACACCTAGAAACACCATTTTACCAGTGCAGCTGTATTGATATACAATTGACATGAACACTCAGTGTTTACAAATTGGTGTATTTGATAAACGTAATGCTTTGGACATTGTTTAACTCCACAGGTTGTGGTAGCGGACACATTCGAGGAGATTGTGAACAGTCCTGAGAAAGATGTGCTGTTGGAGTTTTATGCTCCATGGTGTGGACACTGTAAGAATTTGGAGCCCAAATATACTGAGCTTGGAGAAAAGGTATTTGAGGGGGGGTGGTCAAAAACTTGCATTGACTTTAGTGATCTGCCTAGTGATTTAATGTGTATCATTCTATCTCTTGTAATGCGTTCATGTGATGTGTCTCAGCTGTCCAATAATCCCAACGTAGTCATTGCTAAGATGGATGCCACGGCCAATGATGTTCCTGATAACTATGACGTACAAGGGTAAACGTTCTTCTGCATGTGAAAGTTTTACTTATTTCTTCAGTTATGTTCTTAGTTCTTATACTGTGTTCGTATATTATGTTCTTATACTGCTTTATCATATAAATCCTATTTTTTTCTGTTTTAGGTTTCCAACTATTTACTTTGCACCTGCTGGGCAAAAAGACCAGCCAAAGCAATATGAGGTAAAGATGTTAAACAGAGATGTAGTTGTCAGTGCAGTTCAAGTTATAATTATGCCCAGGTTGTTTCACTACTAAATATGAGTAAAAATTTGACAGATGATATCGGTGATATGAGTCACGGTGTATTGAACATGTAAACAACTTGTTGCTTTCTTAAGCATGATTACCGCACGCTTAGATTGCTGCCTTGTAGAGTTCTAATCCTTCATCGTAACAGATGCTAATACACTTACTTATACCTACACTAACAGTATAATTATTCATTTTTCTTACTTTCATTGTTCATATTTCTCCCCTAAGGGTGGACGTGAGGTTAATGACTTCATCAGCTACTTGAAGCAACAGGCTACAAGACCCCTCATCTTAAGCAGCTCGAGAGATGACCTGTGAATATGGCCAAATTACCATGAAAGCAGCAAGTGTCCAGGAGATGAATATACAGCCTGACTGATAGCCTGCAATTCATTGAGCTGAGAGGATGATGCAAGGGTGTAATTCTGGTCTGAAATCAGCACTGAATATACAGTACCTCCAAGGAGTATTCACCATCACCTACCCCTGACCTTTTCCATTTTTATAGTGTTAAAACTGGTATTAAGATAATGTTTGTTGTGATTTTTTTTACCAAAAATAAGACATTTGTTGGTTGCACAGTGTTTAGTTTTGATAGATAGCCTCTTCTAGGCAAAACTATGGTTGTGCCATATTCTTTCAATATTCTCTCTGTTGAATCTGTTCAAGATTTTCATATGGATTAAATATCCTTTAATTGAATGAAAAGCATTTTCTTTCATTCATACACTAAGCACGCGAAACAAAAATGGACAGTGCGTTTCTCTTAATCGATTATTTAGCCGTAACATATTCTGATATTTTACCTGAAGAGACTGAATCCAATGACCAGAAGTGCTCGTTTTGGGGGGAAAATATTAGTGGCTTGTGATATTGCCTAAAATATCAGTATCAAACAGCAAGATCTGAGTTTTTATAATGGAAATTCATTCACAATTCATGAAAATATTGTTTCAGATTTCCTACCAACATTGTCTTCATTTTTTCCCCTAAAGCTGAAAGATCAAGCCTTTGCCTGTTAAAATTATTGTAACTGCTTGTTCTTGTAACTACTTGTTTGTTCAGTAGTTCACACACTGGAAGTCATTTTCCCATGTGCTCTATTTACTGTCTTACAGTTTGTAACATATAAACATTGTTAGCAGCAAATTAAGGATCTTGGTATTGATGTATCTAATAATGTGTATAAGCAACAGATAAATGTAAGTTCTGTGTTCTACACTTGTATGTTTAAACAAAAGGGAATCTTTAGATCTGAAAGGAAACATATTTCTTAGTTTCTTAAAGCCTGTCTTAAATTAAAACAAACTCATACACTACCTCATCTGCCCTGAATACTGTTCTTGGTGGAGTTCTTATCAAACAAAATAAAAAAATAGACTGGCTAATTTATCTAGTATCTCTTCTTTACGAATGTGTCGTTTAATCTAATGGCCTGATTACTCTGCAGGGTTGCTATTTCTCTGGAGGACAATGGTAAGACCTAAATGTTTACATGACACCTGAATAGCCTGAAAACATACTGTGATTTCATACAACGCATGAACAAAAATATCCATTACACCAACAGGGGCTTCATTGACACTTCATTCAAATATATAACGGCTTCCACTCTTCTTGGAAGGCTTTCCATAAGATTTTGGAGTTTCTGCTGGAATTCGGGCCCATTCAATCTGTAGAACATTTCAGAGGTCAGGCACTGATGTTGGACGAGAAGGCCTGGCTCACAATCTCCGTTCAAGTTCATCCCAATGGTGTTGGGTGGGGTTGAGGTCACGGCTGTGTGGGCCAGGCAAGTTCTTCCAAAATCAACTCATCAAATTATGCCTTTATGGACCTTGCTTTGTGCACTGGGGCACATGTCATGCTGGAATAGGAAAGGATCTTTCCCAAACTATGTCCACAAAGTTGGAAGTATGATTTTGTCCAAAATGTCTTGGTATGCTGAAGCATCAAGATTGCCCTTCACAGGAAGTAAGGGGCTTAGCCCAAACCCTATCTATCTGTCTGTCTGTCTACCTATCTATCTATTTACCTATCTGAATATCTGTCTATCTATTTATCTGTCTCTTTGTATGTCTGTCTATCTATCTATCTGTCTGTCTGTCCATCTGGAAGTAAGTGGGCCTAGCACAACCCTAACCCTAAAAAACAGGTCCCAATACTTTTGTACATATAGTGTACATCTATTGAGGACAACGGTACAGCCTGAACACAGTGGTTAGCCTGACACCTAGGTATTCTGAAGACGCACCTTGACTTTATTTGGACCGTTAGGAAACTTCCCCTAGCGCATCAGACCGAAATTTCTGGTATGTTCATCTTAACTCCACCTTCAGGACGACACTTCCACTGGCTTTATTCACTATGCCCCGCCCCCACACGCCAAGATCCATAATATGATTGGTTGAAAGGATGTTCGTCAAATCCTTTCGGTCTCTGATTGGTCCAGACCGCTGCCGAGTCTCCGGCCCCGCACCGGCTGGGTTCTCTTCTTCTCCGAGCGTGAGGATTTGTGTGCCGGCTAACAAAACCACGCTGCAAACATGATGGGCCGACCGGTTCTCGTGCTGAGTGAGAACCCCTGGTTTTGATTGCTAAAAATTGTACAGCGATTTGTGTAACTCTAGCGATGCCCAAGTCCCCCGAACGTTTTTATTTTGTTGTCTTTTTCTTGTGTAATAGCCAGTGATGCTAACAGGCTAACATGGGCATGGCATGGTCACCCGGCTAGTTCAGCTTAGCTTAATTTAGCCTAGCCTAGCCTTGTTAACCTGTCACTCTGTGAATATTCAGTTACATAATTTCTATAATGTAATTGGACTTGCTGTGCCCACTGGGTGCTAACTAAGTTTTTAAAGTATATCCCTTTTTCCTGTTAGACAGACTCAACATTGCCTTTCTAAATGTGATGTTTTTTGTGAGTTCCTGTCTAGAAAGACGTAAAATTCTGATTTCAAAGCTCAGGTCTAATCGAGAAAATCAGCAGACTTTGTTAGGTTTGCTAAGAGTGATGTTTTAGTGTGCTGGTTAGTGGGGTGTACATTCTCCATCTCTCCCTTACTGAGTAGACACTAAAAGTCGATTACCCTTTTTGGTCTGTGGGCTAATTGAAATATCTATCTTGTCCGTTTTGTTTTCGTAGGTCAAAATATGAAAAGAGAGTCTGGAAGGAAGGTCCAGACGGGAAATATTAATGCAGCTAAGGTAGGTCACTCAGTTATGACTCGCTCATTCATGTCACTTCATATATCAACTTGTGTAGTTAATGTGTGATCTTAGTGTTGTTGTTTGGTTTTCAGACCATTGCAGATGTAATCAGGACATGTCTGGGACCAAGAGCTATGATGAAGGTGTGTTTTTTTGGGAGCCCCAGCATCAGTTCTGAGTTGGTCATGTGATTATACTGTTTGTTGCACAGACCACCACACCCTTTCCAATTCTATTGTTGTGGCACTTTTCTATCTAGCAGATTAGTATCAGTTTGGTTAAGTGCTCAGGTTGAAGGAAATGCTATTTGTCCCTTCTTACTGTGTAGAACTAAGGTTCTAAATGATGATGGTGCTTCAGAGGATCTAAATAATGCGCCTCTTTTGTGCAGATGCTGCTCGACCCTATGGGAGGCATCGTCATGACCAATGATGGCAACGCCATACTGAGAGAGGTATTTCTGGACTCTGAGAGGTTTTGGGTTTTTGAGTTATGTTTTACCAACAGTGTTGTCCAACTGTCACTTTTTTGCTGCCTATAGATCCAAGTGCAGCATCCAGCAGCCAAGTCGATGATTGAAATTAGCCGCACCCAAGATGAGGAGGTGGGCGATGGTACTACCTCTGTCATCATCCTGGGTGAGTGTGCATCTGTGGTCACCTCTGTGTGTTATGTGAATATGGTGTCAGATTCTTTAAGTAGATGATTCTTATGGATTTCTAATGTAATAACATTTAAAGGATTGTTAGAAAGTATCAGTGCCATCACAGTACAACAAGAGATGATGTTTGTGTGTAGCTGGAGAGATGCTTTCAGTGGCGGAGCAATTCCTGGAGCAGCAGATGCATCCTACTGTGGTGATTAGTGCGTACAGGCAGGCATTGGACGACATGCTGAGCATGCTCAAAGACATCAGGTAGTGTCACTTTCCATTCAAGCTTAATTGAATGCAATTGAATGTAATAAATTAAGATGTATAGAAATTAGTTATTTATCGTGAAGTTGCACCACCCTGCATGAAAATAGGCATGCCAGGCTGTTTGATGGGTACACGCATGCAGGCTCAGGATGATTCATTAAGTAAGCTCAAAGTGTCACTGTTCTGCAGCACACCTGTCGACCCAAATGATCGGGACATGTTGCTGAAGATCATCAATTCGGCCATCAACACCAAGGCTCTGAGCCGCTGGTCAAGTCTGGCGTGTAATATCGCTTTGGATGCAGTACGCACCGTAGAACTTGAAGAAAATGGCCGCAAGGAGATCGATATTAAAAAGTACGCCAAGGTGGAAAAGGTAGGACTTGCCTATTGGATTTTGTTTAGAGATGCTCCAATCGATCGGTTGCCAATCATAATCGGCCGATAATTGCTTTGGGAAGTTTGATCGGCAGTCTCTATAATGGCCGTTATAGAAAAGCCAATCAGGTGATGCAAAACTCGCGAGACCGTTTTTTTGTGCGCTGCTAAAATGGCTTCACCGGTCTGGTAATTCTACGAGTTGTGTGAAAAAGACAGTACATTAGCAATCTGCAACCTGTGTAACAAGCCAATTCCACGAGGTGGGAAGCACCCAAAGCATTTTAACACCACGAACCTCATCAGACATTTGAAAGTTAGTCACGTAAAGGAACATGAGCAGTTTTCAAAGTTGGCTAGCCCTAAGAGAGAACGGCAGAGTTCAGTAACTCGCGCGCCACTCACTCAGCCGTCAGTAACAGACGTTTCAAAGACAGCAACCCTACTGCAAGGACAGTAAGAAACCAAGAAATAACAGATAAAATAATAGAATTCATATGCCTAGATCATCAGCCGCTGTCTATTGTTGAAGACGAAGGGTTTCCGGCGACTCATGTCCTACTTGGGATTCACGTTACACTATGCCAGGGCGAAAATATTTCACAGATGTATGCCTGCCGCAGTTGTACCAAACAGTATTTACATATGTTGACCGCCTTATGAAGGACAACATAATATCAGTTAGTTTCTCATTCTCTAGCTCACTCTTGCTCTCTCTGCCCCTCTCTCTACCTCTCTAAATGCCCACAAAAT